>OZ021729.1:61908426-62508426 GCA_963978545.1 Linyphia triangularis
GGTACGTGTATCACATAAAAAGGACGCGTTATGCACGCATAAAAACAGCTCTGTGAACGAGGTGCCATCACAGGCAATTCCATCAGTTTTCTACCTTGAATATCTGTCTAGCGGCGTTCTGTGATTGGTATCTTGCCTCTGTCAGGTGCAATTTTCCACCGTGTGCCCCGTTTGTGTTTCTGTTGGTCGTTCGCAAAGCTGTTTTTTTTTTTTGCGTGCATAACGCGTCCATTTCGAGTTCGAGTTTCTGTAACGGTAACCGTAACAGCTAGCGCCATTTTGTTGCCATTCACAGAATCCTGAGCTCATACCTTTGAATAACTATACCTGAAATGTCACCTCGATCTGTTGAACGGAACGGCCGCTAGAGGTCCGTACATCGGCAAAGTTTCTTTACGACCACCTGTATTTTTAAATTTATAGTCAACTGGTCCGATCGACCATGAATTTTGAAACTACTTGGAAGTTCAACCCTCTGTTAGAAAGTACCATAAAGTGTTTTTACATATATAATTCTTTAGAGAAAATTAATCTTCCTGACATTAAAAATTTTTAATCACCGATCTCTTACAGAAAATTAATCTTCCTTACATTTCAAAAACACGAATTTGTATTGAGTTTGGTTTTAAATGAAGATGTTACAAATAATAGCCAGAATGAAAAGTTGAATTAAAAATGCCAGTCACTTTATTATACCCATCCAACTAAATTATATATATTTATTTTTACCACCACTCAATTTTTAAAATGTTTTAAGAATTATAATATAAAAAAAAATTCCCTTAATTTACTCCCACCTTTCTCAAAAGTACGCCACTTCATTATAAATAGAGATGGCGCGGTTGTATCGTGAATTTGTACGCTTTATTTTTTATGTGCTTCGACTCGATAAACCTTTATATGTGTACCAATCAGATGAACGGGTGTAGTGCCTTCGGGCCAGCACCCTATTAATAAAGTTATATTTAAGTTAAGGAACGTGAATTGTGTTTAAGCTAAGCAATTAGAACTGGTACGAGTGGCGGTTCTCACTCACAGATAAATACGAATTCCCAAGTTTGGCAATTGTACTGACAGATCGAATCGTACTAAGTAGCGAGACTAATTTAAATTCTTCACGAAAACACTTTTATTTAGCGAGGGGATATAGTAAACAGATCTAACAAGCAGTTTAAATCCAATTACAAAAGCGTTTGAGTATAGGTGCCAAAAAGTTTTTTTTTTTTTTAGTGGGATGATAGAATTTTATTTTCTCTATTACTGTTTAGAAAGTTTATATTATCAAATATTGTTATTAATATAAAAATTTATATATTTAAATGCTGATAATATTAATCTCTATAAAATTTTTCGCTTTAGATAATTTCAGAATAATTTATAGAGCATGTGGACGCACAATAGTCATGAAAAATTTAATTTCAAAATAATATATATTTATACATTTAAAAACAAAATATTCTGTCAATGTACCATAGGGAGGTGACGATTTGTAGCAATTTCTTTTGGAACTTCTTTTTGACTTCAACATCCTTCCTCAAACTCCTGCGCGAATAATTGGGCTCAACTGAAACAGGCTCCCGTATTATATTAGTACGAAAAAGAGCCGCTAGTCTAGGCGACTCTATTCAGCTGGGTATGATTTCAAATATGTCTATTTAAATTCTTTGGATCTCGGTTTTCTAAAATGTATAATAGTAATAGGGGGGGGGGGGGGGAAGAAGGGGAAAAAACACTTTTATCATGATAAATTCTGCATGGCTTTTCTCATTCGTTACGAACATTTGTTCTGGCAACCACATTTTTTTAACACAATTTGGATGGATTCTGTTCTGTTCTTTTTTCTCACTGGAAGACGCACAATGCCCACTTCACTCAATACTGACTGTTGAGAGATCCCTAATGTTAGTTGTTAGTGCATATAGTACTTATTTACAGCTGCACATTCGATTATTTATTTCAAGAATTTATAATATGCTATGTTTTTTAATAAGGCTATATTGCTATGTTCTGTTTTGATATTCATTCTTCTTGGGAGGAAAATGCTGAAATTTCAACTTAGAGCAATTGCCCGTCTGCTGAATGGAAAAATATACGGTCACCTTGTTGATCGATTGGATTGGAAAATCAGGGTAAGTTATGGTCCCCGTGTTGACCAATAACTTGGAAATAGGACTAACAGGGATTTCATAGTCGATCATGGTCTCTGTGTTGACCACTATGGCTGGGCCGGAACTGGGTTGTGAAGCGATCCTACACAATCTTTTTCAATAAACCATAGTGGGGAAGGTTTTCAGGCTACAGAATTTTTTTTAATGGGGATTATTGTAATAAGGACAATATAATGTGAATACAATAAATAGAACGTTACTGAGCAATTTGTATTGCTTTTGTAACATATTTTTTGATCGATTTCAAACTATTCATTCAAATTTTTCTTTTAATTTTTTTTTTTTTTTTTTTTTTTTTCAATTGAGAATATTGTATTAAGAGCTATGTAATGCGAATGCAAAAAAATATAATGTTGATGAGCAGTTGCATTGCTTTATAAAATATTTTTTAAAGAATTGATTGGAATGTTTTTATTTTTTGTGAATCGTCTTTCTGTGAGGATTCACTAATGTATAAAACTTAAGCTTCCTTAAAGAAAGGAAGATTAGTTCAGCAATTTAATTCGAAAATAGTATTGCAAGCAAGGATTATTATGTAAATTTAATACCAACAGGGTAATTGATGATTTATTACATAGAGATACCTTTTTTTAAAAAAAATCACAGAAAAAATTCCCTTTAAACTTATGTTTTAAAAAAAAAGGAATGATGGTCTTTCTATACTTTTTAATAGCTAATTGTTGTGTTTGTTTGTGTAATATATGTGTAACATTAGGTTGTAGATACATTGAAAAAGATGTGTTTAATGATCGTAAATTCAATATTTAGAAGGTAATTGGGGCAATTATATTTTTTTGGACAATATTATCTTGGTTTCCACAGTGTGTTACTGTAAAAGTAAACGAAATATTTAATATTTTTAATATTACAAACTTTGGCATTTACATGAGTGAATATAGTATTAAACACGGACGTTTGATTAAAAATAAGTTTTATAGTTGATTGGTATAACCAAGTATAAAAAATATTTAAAATTATTAAAGCTATATTTACGGTCGGGACAGCACGACTTTGCATTGAGTTTGGTTTTAAATTAAATATGTAAGGAAACTTTTATTAAAAAATGTAATCCGTTTTAATATACTTTAAATTTAAATATTTATTAAAATCACCACTCTTTTTATAAAGATATTTTTTTATAAATAATATCGATACTCTGTGCCCGTCCTTGAGGATCCATGACAAATGAGTAAAAATAATAAAGCGCCATTTCCTAAGGGAGACAGCGCGGTTGTTTTAACAGGAGATATACTCAATTGGACACTTGATTACTTCGAACCCATTATGCACTACAATGCCAAACAGAATCTTGTTTCTCTTTATTGTTTTGGACATAATGAATGAATGATCTTCGAATGACGAAAACATTGATTTAAAATTTTTTGTGGCAAACCGTTTTAGCAAAAGAGCTTAATCAATTTTTTTTTTTTTTTTTTTTTTTAAATTCTAGCTTTTAAAAAAGTTTTTTTAACATTTACTAATAGGCAACCATAGCTTAATCCCTGTTCAAGACGTTAAATTAGGCAGAAGTAATCCTTAAAGTCAGTAATTTCTTCAATGTAAAAATGAATTTCAAATGCTTTACATTACTATACTGTTGTATAGAATGTAATATTGTTTTCTCATATCAAGATCATACTATTTGCTTTCGACAACCCATTTAGAAGAATTTTTTTATATTCCCTGTCAAGCGGAAGTACATTTCCAAACGAAAAGCCAAGTACACCACAACCTGTGCCTGTGTACAAGTTCGGGCATTTGTTGTGGAAGTATTATGTCTGTGGTCTCCTTATAATAACTCTCATGAATATCGGCAATATGATGAAATAAAATAACCTCCCATCACCTTACTAAATTACCTAATTACAAACAGAATCATACTACCACAACTGTTGTTTTAAATCTCAGTAACTTATAATCTCAAACCATTCAATGATACAGGATAACCTGAACAGATGTGCGTGTTTAGTAAAATAAAAGAGGGACTTTAACTATTAAAGATTTCTCAGTGAACAATTTGATAATAGTTGAAGTTCGTAAAAGAGCATATAACACTGTGACATTTTCTTTATTGTTGATTTTTCCCTTTTATGGAATTCAAGGTTATATTGCAACATTCAATGATATTCAAAACATATTATTTAACATTTAAATGGTTTAATTATATATATATATATATATATATATATATATATATATATATATATATATATATATATATATATATATATATATATATATATATATATATATATATATATATATATATATATATATATATATATTATATATATGAATAAAAAGGTGGGAAAAGTAAAATATATTATTAAAATTTTATCTACATTAACAGGTTTGAAATAGATTAAAATTTAATTCTATTTCAAACCTGTTTAATATTATTGAATAGTAGTAATTAATATAATTTTTTTGTTTGTTTGTTAAATAAGATTTCCTTGTAGAATTTGTATCAAACGGAAAAATTTCGGGAGGGGATATATCCTCATATCCCTCCCCCCAGGCTACGCGTGTGATGACACGTATTAAGTTCTTCACACAAAGCATTGTTATCGGTTCTCAGCCGTTAATTATGACTCACCACTACACAGGTCATGACTCTTAGTCCGGTCATTCTAGATTTGAACCTTGCACAAATTCCCATTGAGCTGAAATTTTGCAGAATGGCTCTATTTGATGCCCTGAGCAACCCACAAAAAGTCCCCAACTCTCCCCCTTCGGCTTCTTGGCTTTTTAAGTGCTGGAATGCTGGGGCGCAGGAGGAATGCTGGAGCAGCTGTTAAAAGCGAACGGCTAGTCGCATTGAGCTCAAATAGAGCTCAAATGAAAGATAAATGGATTTTAATTTAAATATAAATTTAATATAATTCATTAACTTACAAATCGATAAAAGCCTGTCAAAGTCGAAAAACCATGTATTTTTTTTATACTTTTTTGGTTTTTAAGCACTTCCATGTTTAATAAATGATTTGCACATTTGACATAAAATTATTCAAATCTTTTTTAGCTTTCTAGAGATTTATAAATATTACTTGTATCATAAATAGTTGCAGATGTATGAGGGTTTCAGTGAAACACTACCTCGTATTGGGAGTCTCGTACTAAAACATTGATAATATTATAATAGAAAGTTAAATTATATGATTATTCTTAACAAATAATTCTTGATTTGTATTTAAATTCAAGATTGAGGAATTACTAAAAAAAAAATTTGTTGGTAAATAATGCGTGTAAAACACTACGGAAACTGTAAAATTTATTATTCCAACACACATCCAATAAAATCGCTAATTTTTTCTTTCTTTTTTTTCTCTTTTTTTTCTTTTCTTTTGCATAAAAATTGTAATAAATTGCTAAGAAATTCCTTAAGAACATGTATTCTCTAGGTCTGTAAACGCGCCATCTAGTGGCTATTGGAGTTTCCGTGAAAAACAGTGATATAAACCGCTTCTAAGTACGGCTTTCAGCGTACCAATCAAGGACGCTTTGATATAACAAACAATTAACCACCTAGTAAACTCACTCGAATGCTTTCTGCAAGTCCTTAAAAATAATTCTGCTGCTGTACAGTGTTCAAAATGACGAAAAAGCTGCTCAAAAGTTTAAAAAAAAAAAAAAGAGAAAAAAAAACCCCTATTTTTTTTGTTTAAAAAAAAAAAATCTTAATTAAACCACATGGTTTGCTTGTAAGTGGATCTGGGGCTCTTACACTAGTTTGTAAAGCATATGCATCAATGGAAAAAGGAGTTTTAATACAATAATAGCTTTTATTTATTAATGGTTCTTTAAAAATAAAAATACGATGAAATACTCAAAATTACAGGTGCCACCTATTGGCTAAAATGGTAAAATATTTAATTATTTCTAAATGGAATTTAAAACTTTGAACGGTCGTTGACTGTTGAGCACTGAAATGAGCTGAATGTTTTTATAGTTAACAAAAATCATGTTTCAAGGAAATATTTCAGCATTACTGAAAAATACAGCATTCAATGAAACCCATGAATTGTACTAGCTTTTCCGATAACTAAACTAAGTCGCTCTTCAACAAGAACTACCAAATGATACCTTGGCGTTTATCGTTTTTCTAGTATCTTTCTTGTTTTTTCGAAAGTTTTTTTTTAACGTTACTCTGGTTTCCATTCGAGGTTTATATTCGTTAACTCTACATGAATTTATCGTTTTCCCTAATTTATTTTTCAATTTAATCACCGTATTTTTTTATTTTTTTTAAATGTTTATTTACCTTTTTTTTTTTTTCTCATTTAACACTCCCAACGATGAAAATTTTCATGATATTATATAAGTAATAGTTTTTCGTTGTCAACGTTTTATAATTAAACAATTACTACTATCCTCTAGTGTCACAGATATTGATTTTTACTTAGTTTCCCCCGTAAAAAAAAAATCTTCTTAAAAATTCACATGCAGACATTTTAATTTCAACGATTGTTTTTCAAAATACTAGAGAATATCTTTAAACAGCATAATTAAACTTGAAATTTACTATTTTCCCGCGGTTAAAAAAAATCCTTGTTTGAAAAACGTCAAAAGCACGAATTTACACACATTTAAATGTGTGTAACTACTATAGTGTGTGTACTGTAGTAATGTGTGTAAGAAATGCTGTTCTCTTATGTGGAATCACACAAGTTAAATTGATGTTAGCAAACCGCAACTTTATTTACTAATTCCATTTTTATCTATTAAATAATCTTTCTAATAATAGCATATTCAGAACCATGGCCAGACTGGATTGAACCAGGCCGTGACAATTTTGAAAAGTCTATGGATGCGAAGAAAACAAGTTGTTGCTTCCATTTTCTCCCACTAACAAGGAAGGCGCTGCAATCCAACCAGATTTGAAACTGCAATGTAGTGGTATTAACACACTTGCCGTAAATCAATCTTACTGACATTTTGCAAATTGATCTGATGTCTATGACAATGCATTTCATCACATTTTGGGGGCATTCTGTCAAATTTTACTGTCCTTAAAAGGTCTCTTTTACTTAAGCTTGTATCTTCAGATGCTAAAAAAAAACAACTTGCAGTCATTCAATCGCCCTGAAAATTCACAAGTAGATTCGTTGTCGATAAAGTTGCATTTTATCAAGTTTTGTGGGTATCACTGTCACTAAAAGGTCGCTTTTAAACACGCTTCTATTTTCAGAATACTAAAAAACCAACTTGCAATCATCCAATCAGGCTGAAATATGGTAGATAGATTCGATGTCGATAAGGTTGCATTCTATCAAGTTTTGGGGGTATCACTGTCACGAAAAGGTTACTTTTACAGACGCTTCTATCTTCAGTATACTAAAAAACCAACTTGTAGTCCTCCAATCGAGCTGAAATTTAACAGGCAGATTAATTGTCGTTAATGTTGCATTATATCATGTTTTTTTTTTTTTTTTTTTTTTTTTTTTTGGGGGGGGGGGGGGTGTTACTGTCACTAAAAGATCGCTTTTACACACTCTTCTATCTTCAGAATAGTAAAAAAACAACTTGCCGTCATGCAATCTGGCTGAAATTTCACAGATAGATTAGTTATCGATACAGTTTCATTACACACAGTTTTGGGGTTGTCACTGTCACTGAAAGGTAGCTTTTACACAAGCTTCTATCCTTAGTATACTAAAAAACCAACTTGCGGTCATCCAATCGAGCTGAAATATTGCAGATACATTCGATGTCGATAAGGTTGAATTCTATCAAGGTGTTTTTTTTTTTTTTTTTTTTTTTTTTGAGCGGGGGGGGGGGGGAAGAGGGTGTCACCGTCACTAAAATGTCGTTTTACACACGTTTCTATCTTCAGTATACTAAAAAACCCAACTTGCCGTCATCCAATCGCGCTGAAATTTATCAGGAAGAATAGTTGTCGATAAGATGCATTATATCAAGTTTTGGGGTATGTCACTGTCACTAAAAGGGCGCTTTTTCTTACTTCAATTGGAACTTGGGTTTACTAATAATCCTACTCCCCTCATCAAACCGAATTGAAATTCGACAGATAAATTCATTGTCGATACGGTTGCATCGCATCAAGTTTTGGGAGATGTCACTTTCACAAATAGGCCCCTTTTACACACGTTTCTATTGCCTTACTTCAGATTTATCAGCGTTTACTAATGTTCTATTATCCAGATACCAAGCTCAATTTAAACATATTTCATTTGGCGATATTAATTAACTGAAATCTGTCTTATTAAGGTTGACGAGGCAAAATATTCGGAGGGCAAATAAACCCACTCTCCATCATTCAATGAAATCTGAATCTTAGCAACTAGATTCGTTGGTAAATTCCTAATTTACGTGAATGGTGTTAGAATATTTAAATTCAATATTTCATGTTACTCTATTTTTAAGCCACTACCTATTATTCCATTATACAGCATTCGTACAACTCAACTCTGTTCACCTGTTTTTAAGTTTGAAAAAAAAAGAAATAATTCTTCTGAAAATAAAATAACCATTTTTCATCTTAAAGTTATTTCTGAGTTATTTCAAGTCCAATAGATTAGGAGACTGAGTGCAGTTTTGAAATATTTTTAAAGAATTTGAAATTGATTACGAAAGCAGAAGTTTTGATTCAGATTACACTGAAGACAAAATGGCAGAAGGAGCTGGAATATCAATTACAAAACTAAATAATTCAAACTACCAAATTTGGAAGTATAAAGTGGAACTTCTATTAATTAAAGAAGGACTCTGGAATATTGTAGAAAATCAGAAACCTGCGGATGCAAATGAAGATTGGATTACTAAAGATGGAAAGGCTCGGGCTACCATCGGACTTTTAGTAGAAGATAACCAACTGTGCCATGTGAAGAAACACAATACAGGAATTCTCTTCTCAACTATCATCAAAAATCAACATTGTCAAACAAAGTCAACTTGCTGAAACGCCTGTGTAGTTTGAAACTGGATGAACACAGTGATATGGAAACACACATCAACACTATAACAGATCTAATTGATCAACTGACTGCATTGGGTGAAAATTTGGCGGAACCTATAACTGTGGCATTATTGTTGAGCAGCCTCCCAGACAGCTATGCAACATTGATTACAACTTTGGAGACAAGACCGGAATCAGATTTGACACAAGAACTGTGGTTAAAAATAAGTTGATCGAAGAAAACAGATATGTTTATATACATACCATATTTATGTTACAATATAAAATTTCTGATTATTTATGAATTAATGAAGGATGACATCAATTCTATTTGAAAAATTTATTAGAAATTAAAAAAATTAAATCAAAAAGTGCGATGGAAAATGTTTAGAACACCAGCTAAAATAAAAATATTCAGGGCTGCCAACTCTGAGATCACGAGAATTGCTTTCGGAGACTTTTTAAGTTAGTTTTTATATTTTCGAATATTTAAAAAAAAAAAATACAACTTACAATTCCAAACTCTTGTTTCCTTAAAGAATACTGAAAATAAAATGCAAAAATAGGCCTTATTGTAAATAAACAACTTAATTCTAAAAATAGATACCAAAGTCTCATATTTGATGCCTAATAATCAACAAAAAGTAAAGAAATTAAAAGTAAATGATAGTGTGATGACAAGAAGAGTGACTTCTGACATCATATTTGCTTGAAACAGGAATAATTAGTTGTCGCACGTGAACTGTATATAAATTTATTTCATTCGTTAATATTATCATTTGGCAATATTCGCCGTGTTCTTTTTGCGTTTTAAAAATAAAGTAATTTTTTCCTCTATTATACTAAACTTCAACTTAACTAGACATCAATTAGACGATAGATCGTCACAGTGCTCATAGGTATTTAATCCATTTTGGCGGCGTGAAAGCATAATGTTCGCCAAACCCCAACCCTGTAGAGAACAAAAGGCTGTAAGGTTTGGCGAGAATTATGTCTTCACTCCGCCAAAATGGATTAAATACCTATGAGCACTGTCACGATCTACCGTCTAATTGATGTCTAGTTAAGTTGAAGTTTAGTATAGTAACGTAATGGTTTTTGTAATTGACCAAGCAAAGAAAACAGCTGCTACTGGTTGGAATGCAGCGCCACTAATCCACTGCTGCTGTTTCCACTGTTTATTATTAGTTGTCACGGCCTGGAGAGTGCCTTAGCCAAAGATACTATAATAACCCTTCGGGTTAAAGATGGCAAGCTTCCATAGAGATAATGTAAAATAGTTTAGAGCACTTGACGTCATTGCAGGGTTTCTACATTGGCAATCTTAACGCTCTTTTTGGTTTCACTTGGCGATTACATTTTATGGTTTCTTAGAAATCTTTTATCCAAAAATCTGCCTAGCTCATTAAACTTTCACTTTAAAAATTTACACACCCAACCAAATTTATGTTAATTTATATTTTTAACTAAAATAATTGAATACTTTTTTAAATAATATTAATATTATATTGAACCACTATAGCAAAAGTTCATTACTAATTACAAAATTATTGAAACACATTCTAGAAGAAAATGATTTCGGTAAAGTTTCCATGCATTCTTCGAAGCAGTACATTAGGAAACTAAAAAATATCTAGTTATTGAGTGCAAGAATTTAAAAATGACATGCAACTACAATAACCAATATCATTTAGCATGTACTAGTTTAGAAGAATTTACTAACAGTTAACAATAATCATTTAACTTTATTAATTCATCAAATAAAAAACCGCAATGGTAATTGAGATTGGCGTCAAATTTCAAAAAATCATAATAAACACCTAATAATTGCGTGCATTTATACAACTAACAAGTGATAAACATTCTATCAAGCGATGTCAAAGTAATAAAAAAAGAAAAGTTAATGAAAAAAAACTATATTTAATATAAAAACTAGCCTGCTCAATGAGACGAAAAAATAAAAACAAAAGATTAAGAACACAAACCATCAAGTTTTATTACACTGCAAAAAATGGCTTTCTGTTAAAATTCTCTAACCAAAATTTTATAATCTTTACAACATTACCTAAATTTATTGTGCACAAAAGCGAACAATTTGAACAAACTGGAATAAATAATATGTTACTTCGAAAAGTATAATCCTCCATTTTTGTTCAGCTATTTAAATCGCATACGAATTTGACGAAATAAATCTGATTTTCTTATTTCTTTGTTTAAAAAGCACGATCGCCAATTTAAGAATAAAGCTCTGCGCATGTCTGGAAATCGGAGCAATTTGGCGAAAGTTTTGTGCTCTCAAATTGGAAAATCCGCGAGATGGCAGCACTTACGTATCGGCGAAGCTTGCCTTTTTATACCTTTAAGTTCTTTGCCTTAGCGCTTTTTACAATCCAGTGCGGCCTTGTCAGAACACACAGACTTGAGCATAACCATAAAAAACGCTACCTTATCTGATAGCGTAAGCAGAGCATGCATCTTTAGTAGAGGTCAGGAATACTGATACTTAATCCTTCCATCGAAAGAGTGTTATCGATTGATTTTCACTTATGCCAAAAACCAAGTTTTTTGGAGAGCAATTTTTACTTTTCATTCTTGCTTTTTTTGAAAAGCGATTACTTTCTCCTAATGAAAAAAATTTGTCATGAAAAAAAAAACGTTATATTTTCGTTTAATTGCTTAAGATTTCGCTAACTATTAACATTATGAATGAATATCTTCTGTTCGAATTTAACCATAGTAATGTTTTGATTATGGAAATCAGCGCATTTTACTCAATTACAACTAAAAGTAAATGCTGAAGGTTTCATAAAATTTTGAGAGGCACCAGAACTTTCTACTTTACAAAATCTTTTTTTTTACCAAACGTATATAGTAATTTTATAAGACGAGAAAACTCAGAAAATTAAACAATTCATCCCTCTGTAACATCAAAACGATTTCTAAAAGGCTTGCAAAACAGATTTCAGAGGAGATAACGTATTGCAAATTGAAAGATCTCGTATCTTTTTTGTTAGAATTCAAATTTCGATGTTTTACGGCTTATATTCACTTTCAGAAAGATTATACTAAACAATATTTAGGCTAGTAAATTTTTTATTTGAATGCTGATTAGATAAGTCTCTATAAATTTGTCCTCCGTTTCAAACACACACACACACACACACACACACACACACACACACACACACACACACACACACACACACACACACACACACACACACACACACACACACACACACACACACATACACACACATACACATATATATGTGGAGATGGGTGTACTGGCAGGGAGAAAGTGACCAGACGTGGAATTGGCCTCTTGTTTTATTAAGTAGTTTGATATTGAAAGAGCATACTCTGCGCGGCAGTTATACAGGAAGTGTTTGATTTAGAGTGTATACAGTGCTTCTGGTTCATCTCGCCAGAGGGCGCTGCCACAATGATAGGGGAGAATGACTGTTGGTTCCCACAACTCGGTCATCCTGACAACTTCCTCGTCCTCGAGGACTAGTGTAGAGCTAAATACTATGATTAAGTGGTTAACTGAAATGAAAAGACATGTAAAGTAATTGAAATTAAAAGAAGAAAACATATATATACAGTTTGCTTAGGACACTAAGAGATTGGAACAAAAGTCCTGAAAAGTAAAATTTGTTAAGTTCAGTTTGACAGTCCAATTTGGAAAGAGTCAAAGTTAATGTTCAGATCAAGGTTTCATGTGGTCTGCAGCAGAGGATGTAATATTTGGTCCTTCATGTTGACCTACTTTGGCTACCTCATATCTATCATTTCCTTTCACAACTGTCACTTTATAAGGTCCTAAGAACTTTGGTCGCAGTTTCAAGCCTATTCCGAACTGAGTTCTTTGTATTGCCACCATATCGTTGACATTGTAAAGGTGCGGCTTCTTTCTTTTGCGGTTAAACTGCTGACGGTTCTCCTGTTGTATTTTCAAGATGTTGTTCTTTGCTTCTTCTTTCATGTTGTCTCTGTCTTGTATGGTGCTTCTTATGTACTCATCATCAAGTATTTCTTTAATTTTCATATCTTCCTTATTCTTCATCTTTACGCTAATCATTAGTTCAAAAGGTGTATATTTTGTGCTTCGTGAAGTAGAGCTGTTGATAATTCTTTGGACTTCAGGAACAAATTTGTACCATTTGGTAGGGTCTTCTGCAGCAAGTTTTGCTAGAACAGGAATCAGTATAGAATGTATTCTTTCAATCTGTCCATTTCCGCGGGGAATTCCAGTTGCTATTTGGACATGCTCTATCTCCTCTTCTAGGCAGTATTCTTGGAAATTTGTTGATTGGAATGCTGATCCTCGGTCGGAAATAATTAGGGATGGGTCGCCAAAAACATTCTTTTGTAATTTTAATTTATCCAATGCATCTTTTGCTGATGTAGATTTGACAGGATAAAACCATGTAAATTTAGAGAAAGAATCAACCACTGTGAATATATGGTTGTAATTCTTGTGGGTAGAAATAAGTGGTCCAATAAAATCGATATGAAAAGTGCTGAGAGGAATACTGTCTTTTGGTATTGGATGCAATAGACCTTCAGGCTTTCCACGTTTCCTGTTGTAGAGTATGCAATCTATGCAGTTAGCTATTACTGTTTCTATTTGTTTTCTTGCCTTGGGTATGCAGTAATCACGTCTTAAGACTTCTTCGGTTTTTGCTATTGAAAAATGACCTTTGTTGTGTATTTCTCGGATGATTTCTTTCTGCATATCTTCGGGTACGACGAGTAGTTCTCTTCCTTTCTCGTATTTGTATAAGATTCCTTGTTTCAATAGGTAATCGTTGTTTTCACCACGTTCAGTTAAACTTTTTATTGTTTTTATGTGATCGTCTTCGGATTGCGCTGCCTCGATCCTAGTTGTGACTTCAGCGTGAGAACGTGTTATTGCCAATACTGTGTTTCGGCTAAGAGCATCCACATGAGGCATTTTCTTTCCTGCACGATGTATTACTTCATAATCGAATTCTTCGAGCAATAATGCCCATCTTGCTATTTTCGGAGTGAGGTCTTTCTTTTCCATCGTCTTCTGGAAAGCGGTACAATCTGTAACTATCTTAAATTTGGATCCAAGCAAATAGTTTCGGAATTTTTGCACAGCTTCGATGATTGCTAAGACTTCTAGTTCATAACTACAGTACTTTTCTTGTGCAGGTGATGTCTTTTTGCTCATGTAGTAGATTGGATGTAGGCTACCACTGTCAGCTTGTTGGAGAAGTATAGCTGCTAGACCATAGGCACTTGCGTCGGTGTGTAATTCTAAGGGTTCCCCTTGTTTGTAGATACGTAGTACTGGTTTTTGTGATAAGAGTTCTTTCAATTTAATAAAGGCTTCTCTTTGTTGTGCTCCGAATTGAAATTTAGTGTTTTGTCGAAGAATGTCACTCAATGGCTTAGCTATTGCAGCATAGTTGTGTATAAATTTTCGAAAGTATCCTGAAAGACCTAAGAAACTTTGTATTTGTTTTACAGTCTTTGGTTCAGGAAATCTTTGTACGGCTAGTGTTTTAGATGGTGACGGCTGAACGGTACCATTTTCTATTATATAACCTAAAAATTCTATTCTTCGTTTTAAAAATTGGCATTTCTTAAAATTAAATTCCAATCCATATTCTGAAGCTACCTTGAATACTCTTTCTAATTTCTCTAATCCCTCTTCTTCTGTCCGAGATGAGACAATGAAATCATCTACGAATAGAATAACCACAGAATCTCGTAGAAGGTCGCGAAATACGGTGTTGATGTACCTTTGAAAAATAGCGGAAGATACGCAAAGACCATATGGAGTTTTTAAAAATTCATAATGAGAATTACAGGTACTAAACGCAGTGTATCTTGTACTATTCTTATTTACCGGGATTTGTAAGAAACTGCTCTTCAGGTCAAGACTACTGAAAATATTTGAATCTTGTAATTTATCAATAACATCTGGTATTAATGGCAAAGGATACCTGTCCGGAACTATTTTCTTATTTAATTTTCTATAATCGCAACATAAACGATGAGATCCATCTTTTTCCCGTACTAAAACAATCGGTGAACTATACGGACTAAATGATTCTTTAATAATATTTTGCTTAAGCCAAAGTTCTACTTGCTCATCAATAATTTTCTGTTCAGGAACTGGAAAACGTCTACTTCTAATACATATAGGAATTTCGTCTGTTAAAATAATATTCATTTCAATACCCGTACTTTTAATTTTATTCGGCATGTAACCCTAACCCTCAATCAAATGAGTCAATCTTCTCTTTTTATCTAAGTCCCGAATGTGGGTTAAATCTATTTCATTTAAATGTATGGAAAAAAACGGTTTTAGATAAACAATGTTCAAATATATCTGCTTCATTAGTACTTACAACAGCGATGTTATTTGGAGTAATAAATTTATTTTCAGTCGAATCATCATTTTTATTTTCTGGGATGACTGACATATCACACGCTAATAAATCAGACTCACTTACTTCATTCGTTTCGAATAGTATTGGAAGAAAAAAATCATGCTCATCTCCAACTGCGGTTGCTTTATTACTTATGTGTTCGCGTTTCTTCGGAGTATAATTTATAGCGTTTTAATACTCTTCTTGTGGCGAGAGATTTGATTTTAATTTTGTATTGGGATATGTTAAAATCTTTTCTGCATTTGACTCGTTTTGTTTATTATTTATGCCACTTGGAATTTGTGATGACGATTGCAGAATTTCACCAGTAGAGATAAAAGGATGAATTTTGGGCAAGATTTGATTTACGTCTACATTTTTTATTTCGTTAGTAAAAATATTTGGAGTTTCTTTGACTTCGTGAAAGAGTTCATTAGATTGCCTGGGAAGATCTGTGCCTTGCGCGAAAGGATTGCTTTGACCTTGACATGTGCGCAGTTCTAATAAGACTTTAGGAGGAATAATTAGGTCAGCATATAGTACTTCACAGATAGCAGCGGTTATTGTTAATTGATTTTGAGGTAGTGCAAGTTTTATTTTTGCAAGTTTTGCATCAATCTCATTTCCGAATGCACCTGTTAAGGATACTGTACCCTCGAATATTGTTGTGGCTGGTAAATAATTAGCTTTCAAACATACGAAAGAAGTTCCACTGTCAATTAGTGTTTTAACAACGATATCATTTACCAAAACATTTTCGTAGTGTAGCTCATTAATAATTTCATTACGTTGTAAAATTTTGTTTGTTTCGATTTCACACACAGGGTTAATTGCTGAATTTGAATTATTATTTCTAGGACTATTTTCGTTTCTTGACATATTCCCTTGATTATAGAATCCCCTTGTAGGTCTGTTATTTGTTCTTCGGAAGTTTTCATAAGATCCTTGTTTACCATTTCTATAATTTTGTACGTTGTTTTCAAATGGCGGTGGGCGGAAATTAGTGTCACTTAAAGATTTGCGCTTCGAAATAAAATAAATGTCACATTCTTTAGCTAGTTCTGATGGTTTAAACCAAGCCTCACCTTGACGAACCGATATGTGGGCTTGCGTTTCTCTATCCAAAGTACTAAAAAGTTTGTCAGACACCATTAACTGGCATAGTGATTCGAAATCGTTGACATTACGCAATTTGCAGTAATAATCGAAGGCTGTGGTCAATCTTGACGAAAACTGTACGTGGGATTCATTTGCCATGCGTTGGCTTCTGCGGAACTTTAAAAGATTTTCTTGTGGTGTCGGTTGAAATTCTCGTAAAACGATAGTTTTAACTTCTTCATAGTTAGATAATTCGTGTTCAGGAATATATAGTAAAATATTGTTGGCACGTTCACCAAGAACATTAATCAAAATCTCCGATTTGTATTCATGTGGGACTTTTTTAGTTATAAAAGCTCGTTCTAATGATTGGAAAAATAAGTTGAAATTTTCAGGTCTAGTGGGGACTGGCATGCTGAGTGTTTTGACGCTTTTTATTAAGTTTTCAATGTTCGGTGATGTTTCAGTTGGTATGTTATCGTGTACATAATTATTTTGGTTTCCCCCTGTGTTAGTTCTAAGGTTTTCGATTTCTAACTGTTTTTCAAGTTGAGCTAATTTTATTTTTTCGACCTCTATTTTGTTTTTTTCTATCTCAGCTTTGTTTTTTTCTATCTCTTTTAGTTCTTGCAACTTTCTTTCCTCTTCTAATTGATTTTTTTCTATAAGTTCTAGTGTTTTTCTATCCTCGATTGTTGAACAAATTAAGTCTTTGATGAAATCTGGTTCGCTTTTAAATACAGGATTTTTCTCAATAATTTCTTTTAATTTTATGATTGTGGCACCTGTCGGTACAACTTCTCCTAACTCTGTACAAACCTGGACGAGGTCTTGTTTTTTCGTATTTTTAAACATGCTTAGTATTAAAATGGTTTGATCCTACCTGAGAAACTTGAAACTTTTCGTTGGTATGCAGCGTAGGAAGATTACTTGTTCGATGGAGTTGGCGGCAGGGTATAGGCCTTGTGGATTCTTTCGGCGTCGGAAAATAGGTATAAGGATCACTGCGATGCTGGTCTTGCTGACGGCTATGATGCTGGTCTTGCTGACGGCTATGATGCTGGTAGTGCTGGCTACGAGGATGGCGATGATGCTGGTCGTTCTGGCTACGAGGATAGTTAGGATACTGATCGTTCTGGCTACGTGGATGGCTAGGATGCTGATCGGGCTGGTACGATGATGGATGCTGGTCGTGCTGGCGATTCGGTACATACACTTTCAAAATAGAAGATTGTCGATTCGCGTTGGATGAATTGCTAATGATGTCGGAGGGAAGTTCGGTGATATAATCAAAGTTCGTTAAAGTTTAGGCAGGATGTAGGCGGTTTTATTGGCCTGTAGGTTCGTAAAAACGTTTCCGTTGGATCGATGAAGGCTGTTTTATTGGCCTGTGAACTACGTTTTGGTTCTCGATGAAATGGCTTTAGTAGGCTGACGAAACTTCCTGTTTTGAAATAACTTCGCTTTTAAGAAAATCGCGAGTTCGGTACGGCTGAGCCCCCAATTTTGTGGAGATGGGTGTACTGGCAGGGAGAAAGTGACGAGACGTGGAATTGGCCTCTTGTTTTATTAAGTAGTTTGATATTGAAAGAGCATACTACGCGCGTGCATCATGCGCGGCATTTATACAGGAAGTGTTTGATTTAGAGTGTATATAGTGCTTCTGGTTCATCTCGCCAGATGGCGCTGCCACAATGATAGGGGAGAATGACTGTTGGTTCCCACACATATATATATATATATATATATATATATATATATATATATATATATATATATATATATATATATATATATATATATATATATATATATATATATATATATATATATATATATATATATATATATATATATATATATATATATATATATATATATATATATATATATATATATATATATATATATATATATATATATATATATATATATATATATATATATATATATATATATATATATATATATATATATATATATATACGTATATATATATATATATATATATATATATATATATATATATATATATATATATATATATATATATATATATATATATATATATATATATATATATATATAATATATATATATATATATATATATATACGTATATATATATATATATATATATATATATATATATATATATATATATATATATATATATATATATATATATATATATATACACATATATACATATACACATATATACATATATACATATATACATATATATATATATATATATATACATATATATATATATATATATATATATATATATATATATATATATATATATATATTATATATATAAATGATGGTAATTTTAACATATTTCATTTGCAATTCAATATATTATTTAAGTTAATTAAAATTGCTTAATGATTATCTGTGGTAATGCACCAATTTTATATTAATAATTCTTAGAATACCGTGTATTATTTTACTGCAAAAGTTAATTATATAAATATAACACGATTTGAAAAATTAGGTTAAAGATCAACGATCTACTAATCATATCAAACAATTGATTTTTTTTTTGCTCACCTAAACAATGCCTAATATTATGTAATCGGGATCATACTATCCGTCTAGCGCAGTGATTCCCAAACATTCCGAAGTTGAGACCATTTATTTAAAATATCAATTTTTCATTATCCTTTTCTAGTATGCTCTCTCCCCCAACATGAATACATTTGAGGATTTAAATTTTTTCGGTGATATTAAAAAATGAACTTTCTGAAAAAAAATTTACAATAAAAGTAAAATGCAAAAATTTCACGTTCTTCTCAAGTATTTTTTTAAATAAAATTACTTTACTGTAGCGGTCCTACGATTTAATGAAAAATTGGGTTTCCTCCCATTCGAGAAGTCGATACTGGACAGTTTCTACTTGAAACCTTTTTTGGGATGGATATTCTACTTTTCAACAATTTTCAAATGGCTCGCAAGCCCATTTGTGGATCCCCATTGGAAATTCTGCTCTAGCGGAAGAAGATAGTAACTGTTCGTCGTTCCATCTCAACTGCTGCATACCCGAAAATAGGGGAAGCTGCTGATAACGTGTGTAGCATTGTCATATGTTCGAGATATGGCCAACTCAAATTGGCAAACATACTTATCTCAAATAATCTTCCATTCTACAGAAATAATACCGAAATACAATTAGCACTAAATAAGAAAAAATTAAAATCGAAATGAGATAAAATTTGAACTACAGATAATTCAAATGATGCGCTTCCCATTTATTAAGTTAAAAAAAAATAAAAAATAAAAAATAGTACCGTAATGTACCAATAGACGGCGCTGTAATATATATAAAACATATAATATGCTTCATAAATGTTAAATAATATATAAAAAAAGTTTCATTAAAACTGCTTAATATGTTCCCCTTCATGCTCAGCAATAATGTGCTGAAATCGCAGAATCATATTTTCCACGAATGACTGGAGTGAGACCGCCAGAATGGGTGATATCTGGTGAACTAAGAGGCCATACTAATAAAAAATGAAGTCTGATCACTCGTGCATCTGTGAAAAGCTGCCTTAGCAATTGTTCTGCACTACGATCAATGTGAAGTGTGCGCCACCCTGCATAAAAATAATGTATCAACGCTCTTGAAGTTGCAGGATTACAAAATTCATCAGCATATCATGGTATCTCTGACCTGTGACGGAACAGGTATGGATTCAATTTGCAATTATCTCTTAAAAATATGGTCCAATGACGAACGTAGCCGTACGATCCAATGATGAAAGTAGCCGTAAAACCGCAAAATACTGTTACTATTTCAGGATGCAAGGGATTCCTGAATAGTGTGAGGGTTTTCCGCTGAGTAAGTTCAACAATTGGAGGGACAACTTGCTCATTGAGGTAAAAGTGGACTTCGTCAGTGCACAGAATGTTTCAAGGCGTAGTGACGTCATCGACCATTCGAGCAAGGAACTGCAGTGCAAAAGTTTTACGAACTTTCTTGTCCCCGTCTTGCTATAGATGCACAGGCTTGAATTTGTATGGATAAAAATGCCAAATACGCCATAGGATATTTCGTACAGTGGAAAACGGCATACACAATACAATGGAAACAAATTTGCTTTCGTCCTCTAACTGGAATAATGCCAAATTGCTTCAAATGTCTGCATCATCTTGAATAGGCATATGGAGACATTGGATCTCTTCGTATCTGTTTCATACGACTGAATTCTTTTACAGCTGCAACGGAGTTCTCTGGTTCTGGTAGAACAATTTTACCAGTAGGGCTTTTTTTTTTGCAACATAGGCATGATGCACAGAGAAGTAACTAATGCTCGTTCAGAAATTGCCTTCTTTTCATTCAAAGAATTTTTTTAAAAGGCATGCGTTATAACGCAAATAATTTTCACATATGCAAATGCAAATAAATACCATTTATTTTTTTATAACAGCTTCATCTATTGATGAATTTCGGTACTAATTATTTTTATGTAATAAATGTGAAGCGCATCATTTGAATTATCTGTAGTTCAAATTTTATCTCATTTGGACCAATAGTTCTAGAGCCCTCTAAAGTGGGCAACATAATTCTTGCTAACCCTGTATAATAATAATAATAATATATATATAATAATAATAATATATATATAATAATAATAATATATATATAATAATAATAATATATATATATAATAATAATAATAATATATATATAATAATAATAATATATATATAATAATAATAATATATATATATATAATAATAATAATATATATATAATAATAATAATATATATATAATAATAATAATAATAATAATATATATATAATAATAATATATATATATAATAATAATAATATATATATATATATATAATAATAATAATATATATATAATAATAATAATATATATATAATAAGAATAATATATATATAATAATAATAATATATATATAATAAGAATAATATATATATAATAATAATAATATATATATAATAAGAATAATATATATATAATAATAATAATATATATATAATAAGAATAATATATATATAATAATAATAATATATATATAATAAGAATAATATATATATAATAATAATAATATATATATAATAAGAATAATATATATATAATTCAATAAATTAAGAATAAAAATATTCAATAAAATAAGAAAAAAATATTCAATAAAATAAGAAAAAAATATTCAATAAAATAAGAAAAAAATATTCAATAAAATAAGAAAAAATATTCAATAAAATATTAGAATAAAAAAAATTACAATAAAATAATAGTTAATTCAAATATAGTTTTATTTAAAATATATGGTGCAGTAATAACTTCAATATCATTTATCACCACTATTTTATTACAAAAATATATTTTATAAATTTTAAATTATTCCTTAAGTTCATACTTACCTGGCACTGGGGAAGTCCTTGATCAAGAAGGAGGATCCCCCGAGCAGAGGCCATCCATTGCACTTCGGGTGGTTGACGCTCGCCACATCCGCAAATTGCGGTTGCTTGGGGTGCATAATTTTTGGTAGTGGGGACAGCGTTCGCGCAGTCCCTCTTATGATGAAAAGTAAGTCCATTGCAGTCAGGTAGCATTTCTAATGAATAATTTCTTACAAATAATTCTTCATAACGCTTATTTCATTCTTAAAGAAAATTGCCATTACTCTTATGCTGAGTTCACAGTTTAGCTATCAAGTAGATAACGCCATGTTGCAGCGAAGCTGGTTATCTAGATCGTACTGTGGCAAGTAGAAAAAAAAATTCTTGGACCAGCTACACTCTAATCCTGATGTGGTTCTTGTTCTTCTGAAAGTTCGCTAGTTCATGGACTTGATCTGATGCTGCTGTTTATTTGTGAAGTGGGTTATGAAACAACGACAGCAAGAAATTCTAATTTACATGATATCGTTCAACTACGCAAAAATCCTGTCTATAACGATATTATTAAAACCATTTGACATGTGTATTATTTATCTACAACATTTAGAATACTCATACTTGAGCTCACTTTTTGGTAATAGACATATGTATTTTACCAACACTATTTATCGCTCTTTTAAGCAGCAATACTGTAAATCTTTAAAACGTTTTTGTACGATTTCCAGTAATTTGTTTTTTATATATATATTTCTTTTACTATTTAACGTTTTGATGCGTTGATCACAAAGCTTCTACTAAACAATTTCATAATGTTTAGAGGATTTGGACAAGTTATTTAAAAAATAAACTGAATAAGTCAAAATTTATTGAAATATTTGAAAGCTGGATTAGTAAGGGGATAGACACAAACGGCGGAACTACTTGCTTTTCCAATATCGAAGGTCACGATTAGCTCGGGAAATTTTACTTTCCCTTTAAATTTTATTTTCAGCCAAGTAGAGACATTCTACAGTAATAAATTGTAATATATCAAAAGCCTAAAAACATAATCCAAGTCGTGACAGTAAAAAAATCTTTTTATGTAGCCAAGAAACTTTTTTCGAGGCGAACAATTAAAAAGATGGTTCTTGTGTACTGTTGTGGATGAAGTTTTGGCACTTAGTTTACCTTTATTTAAGTTATGGTTTTAAGAGGCAGGCTAGCAAAATGAGATTTATTTAGTGTTTTGTACAGAACACCCACACACTAGTATATAACCGTTTTGCCTCCAAAAGATCGATTACCGTTCGGGTGTCCTCGCCCTTTGAAAAATCATAATTCACTCCTGCCATAACCTTGAATATTAGGGGAAAAGAAAGTTGTATACGACTCCATTGTCAACTTTCCTTCTGCGGGACAGCCGCGAAATGTAGAAACATATATATATCGGGCCAGGTACAACCAGATGGCGCTCTTATCTTATGCGTCGCTAAGCGATAGATGAAAATGTAAACCAAACTATTCTACGAACTAGATTGTACATACGGTATTGAAATTTATCGATAGCTAAAATGTTTCTTTTTACCCTTTTTTATTTAATTAACAAGCTGAAATGTGGAAAGGATAATTCTATAAAGGAGTGACTTTCATGTTTGAAAACTTTACAGGTAAGTTGTATCATGTTATTAATGTATTGATTTCAAACTTTTAGTATTCTAAGTTAGGCTTAATCCTATCGTAACTCAAACAATCTCTCATAGAAATTAAAAAAAGTTTTATTTCATAATTCTATTTTAAATATTCTTTTGAAAATATAATTTTGTAAAACTGATGATGATGAAGATGTCTGTTTCCTACTGAAACAACTATCTTGCAAACATTTGTTGATTTTTTAATATCATTAAAAATAGTTAGAAAGTAATCTTTCTATTTATCACTTGATTTAAGTTGAAATTATATTTTAATGGCTATACTCGTAAACAAAACCTGATGATGTTTCTTTTCTTAGTACCAAGGAATGTAACAAGAATATATGATACCGATGGAAGAATAGACCAGTTAGAAGAATAAACGATAAAATCTAAAAGAAAATGTAAACATTGCAAAAAAAAAAAAAAAAAAAAGACTGGTTGTTGTGTGTTCAAGAATACCGCATTATTTTTTATTGCCTGATCATTCAAAAAGTGCTTTAGCGATGTTGTGATCCTTGGATTAGTAATCTGACTCCATTTTAGTTTAACATAAATTTATTAGACTTTAATTAACTAAATAAACACCAACGATACAACATGCTAAGAAAATATTCATGGAACCCAAGTAATAAAAATAAAACTGCTCGACAGGAAAGTTATTTTTTCTGTCGCTATGCAACGCACGAGACATCATCTCATTTCACGCCGATGAAGTTCAAAATGTCATACCACCAAGCTCCTACCGCCACAGGGGTCCCCCACCAGTCCAAGGGACGATCCAAGTTAATATCCATAGCGATCGACGAATCGCACCCGTCTCCCGGACTTGGTAACTGTTACTTCCGTCGAAGCACTCGTTGAGGAACTTGACAAGGAATTGTCCGGAATCGTTGAGGGAGCTGCTGTCGTTGAGGGAACTGAAGTCGATGAAGGAACTGGAGTCGTTGAGGCAACTGGAGTCGTTGAAGGAACTGGAATCGTCAAAGGAACTGGATATTTCTGGAGCCCGTCGTTATTCATAAAAGCAGGCTTCAGGCGATCAATCGACACCGTGTTATGATGCCCGTTAACCTCTAACACGAAGAACTTGTCAGCTCGAGATACGACTCTCCATGGTCCTTTATAGGGCTGCTCCAGGGGTCGTCTTACCGCATCAGTTCTCACAAACACATGGGACGTTCGGTGGAGGACTCCGTGAATGAAGGCACCTTGCTTAGAGTGATTTGAGAGTGGGACAGGACGTACCTCTCTCATCTCTGCACGTAACCTTCTCACAAACTCAGCTTGCGAGATGTCTTCTGGCCCTGAAGAATTCCTACAAAATTCACCAGGAAGTCGCAAAGTAGTTCCATACACCATTTCCACAGCAGTTGCCTGTATGTCGTCTTTGAGACTGCAACGTATCCCCAAGAGAACGGTCGGGAGGATGTCACACCACCTTTCTGTGCTGTGGCACTTGATGGCTGCCTTAAGCTGGCGGTGCATACGCTCTACAGCGCCATTACTCATTGGGTGATAAGCAGTGGTTCTGATCCGATGTACCCCTAACAACTTAGTAAGAGAAGCAAAAAGGTTGCTTTCAAATATAGTTCCTCGGTCAGTAGTTACAATATCGGGTACACCAAAACGAACAATCCAATTAGCGTAAAAAGCCTGTGCTACCGTCTCAGCTGTCTGATCCTTTATTGGAATGGCTTCAGGCCATCTGCTGTACCTATCTACGCAGGTCAAAATGTAACGACAGTCTTTCGATGGTGGCAAGGGTCCCACTATGTCGATATGGACTTGTGAAAATCTGGCGTTAGGTGAAGGAAACGACTGGAGCACTGATTTATTGTGGCGTCGCACTTTTGACTTTTGGCAAGGTATGCAATTCCTACACCAATTTTTGCAGTCTTTTGTCAAATCTTGCCAAACAAAACGCTTACGAACTAAATCAGTCGTAGCCTTAATGCCAGGGTGAGAAAGTCCATGACAAATATCAAACGCCCTGCGACGAAATGAAACTGGAACATAGGGCCTCACAGTACCATTGGATACATCACAAAAAATACTTCGGCTTGATGAGGGGAATGTCAAATGCTTCAACTCAAGACCAGAATCGGCGCCGATCAAAGCTTGCATCTCCTCATCAGAATCCTGCGCGATGGCCATTTCGTCGTAGTCTAAAGGTCCTGGGACCTGAATTGCAGAAATACTAGAAAACGCGTCGGCAACTGGATTCTTATCGCCAGAAATGTGATGGAAATCCGTGGTAAATTGACTTATAAATTCAAGATGTCTCTGTTGTCTCGGAGAACATCTATCTGTTTTTTGCTGAAATGCATATATTAAAGGCTTATGATCAGTCAGAACTTTAAATTCGCGTTCCTCTACCATATGTCTAAAATGACGAATCGCAGAATATATCACTAACAATTCTCGATCGTAAGTGCTATATTTGCACTCAGCTGGTGTTAATTTAAGCGAAAAAAACCCTAAAGGTTCCAAATTGTCACCTACAGATTGATGCAATGCGGCACCAATTGCAATTTCAGAAGCATCAGTAACAAGAGTCAACTCTGCATTCGGAAGAGGGTGCACTAAAAGTGTAGCATTAGTTAGCATTTCTTTACCCTCATTAAATGCTTTCTCGTTAGCTTCGTTCCAAACAATTGGGGTCTTGTCTTTTTTGGCTTTGTCTTTTGTAAGCTCATACAAACACGCTTGAACACCAGCAGCGTTCTTAAGGAACCTGTGATAAAAATTTAGCATTGCCAAAAAACGACGAAGTTCATCAACCGTTTTAGGAAGATTGTACTCTTTGAGTGCCTGAACTTTGGCTGGAAGAGGAGAAATTCCTTTACCAGAAACATGAAAACCCAGAAATTCAATTTCACTTTTACCAAACTCGCATTTCTCCAAGTTTATAACTATACCATACTCACTTAACCTTTCAAAAACTCTATTAAGGTCAGACTCGTGAGCTTTGGGATCACTTGAGGCAATAAGAATATCATCAAGGTAGACATAACAACACTCAAGACCGCGTAAGACTTCATCCATAAACCTCTGAAAAGTTTGCCCAGAGTTACGCAATCCAAAGTACATTTTTACGTATTCAAAAAGCCCCACCGGGGAAATGACTGCGGTTTTTGGAATGTCTTTAGGCTCTATGGAAATCTGATGATAGGCCTTTACGAGGTCTACCTTT
Organism: Linyphia triangularis; assembly: GCA_963978545.1. Classification (NCBI taxonomy): domain Eukaryota; kingdom Metazoa; phylum Arthropoda; class Arachnida; order Araneae; family Linyphiidae; genus Linyphia; species Linyphia triangularis. The sequence continues at coordinate 61,935,272 of OZ021729.1, forward strand.
GAAAAAATAATTTTCCCTGCAAGTCCATGTGAAAAATCTTGAATGTGAGGAAGGGGATATCTATCCGGGATAGTTTGGAAATTTAACCGCCGAAAATCACCTACAATTCGCCAAGTATTATTTTTCTTTGGTACAAGATGTATTGGGCTTGCGTAAGGACTACTAGAAGGTCGAATTATTCCTTTTTGTAGTAGTTCTTCAAATTCTTTTTTTGACGATTTTAAGTTTTTCTGGCGATAAGCGCCTAGCTTTAGAATATACAGGTGGACCTTTTGTATCTATACAATGAGTGACAGAATGAGTCATTCTCTCGTTACTTAAATTCAAGTTAACAAGTTGGGGATATTTGGCAAGAATTTTATGGTACGGGGATGCCTCTGAAATTAGAGTTAATCCTAATGTGGGATCAGGACAAATTGTGGCTTTGGCATTAAGCTTAGTTAGGCCATCAACAAGCTGTCTATTTTTAACGTCTACCACAAGACCAAAATGCTCCAAAAAATCTGCTCTCAAAATCGGATGCGAAACATCAGCTATCCAAAAAACCCATGTAAATACTCGACGCAACCCGATATCTAAGTTATACTTCTTAGTACCGTAAGTGCGAATTTTACTGTAGTTAGCAGCGTAAAGAAAAAGTTCCGAAGGTGTGCTTTCTTTCACAAGTCCTTCGGGAATGCAGCTTATTGCAGCACCACAATCGACCAAAAAACGAAAGCCGGAATTTTTGTCAATAACAAACAGACGACTGGAAAGTAAGCTGCAATCTGCCGCCGTTAAAACAGACGCGCTTAATTGTTTTCCGTAAACTCACATGGTTTAATGCAATCACGGGCTTTATCTCCGAAACGTTTGTGGTACCAGCATAAAACATTGCATGACCCCTCTCTACTACGGGTGGTTGTTCTATTTCTATTACGACTTCAAAAGCGCTGTTTAGAGCCATTTAACAAACTTTTCATATCAGCGCGAAGTGCTGCATTTCATCCCGTAGAATTTGAATCTCTGTCTTTTCATGTCCTGATGATACACTTGAAACCTCAAGTGTGCAACCTGATACTTCATTGACCTTGTCGGCTAATATTTTTGACAGCCCATCTAAAGTTTCACTGCTTACAGATAAAATCTGTTGCATAGAAACAGGGAGGCGTTGAAGCCACAAAGATTTCAAGACTTCGTCAGTAATTTTCCCATCGGCCAAATTCCGCATCTCGAGAAGTAGCTGCGAAGGCCTTTTATCGCCAAAGGTTAAATCTTGCAAAAGTTGCTTGAGGCGAAAAGAATCAGATTGCACAATTGCTTAAAATTCGCGATTTTAAAGTTATGTACATATTTTCAGTGGGGGGTGTGCGAACTAAATCGGTTGCACAAGAAAGTATACTTGCATTCAAGGCTGTAAAAACAGAATGAAATTTTGTGGCATCTGCTGTGATACCAGAAATGTGAAACTGTGACTCGAGTTGGCCAAACCATAATTCTTGGTTATTTTCCCAAAATGGGAGTGGACGAAATGCAACTCTAGCCACCTCCATTGTGGCAGGTAACGAAAATGTATCCTGATCACCCTCGTGTGACATATTTATATACGAAAGCCCAAGAAAATTCTTACAAAATAACGTACGAAAATGGTCACCGAGCAGGATCTAATTCATCACTCACCAAGTTGTGAAGTTCTTTATTAATTCTTCGGAGGTGGTGCATTGACTAGCAACATCCAAATTCGAAACGATCGAATTACCACAATCTTCAAAAATAAACCATTCAGGCCACTTTACTTTCATATTGGTGCTTGCACTTCTTATTACATTCCGTGAACTTTCCAGTCCAGCCGGTATTCGCAATAAGGTTACTCATGAAAGTTCAGAGTCCGTAAAAATCACCACTTTAGCGATGTTGTGATCCTTGGATTAGTAATCTGAATCCATTTTAGTTTAACATAAATTTATTAGACTTTAATTAACTAAATAAACACCAACGATACAACATGCTAAGAAAATATTCATGGAACACAAGTAATAAAAATAAAACTGCTCGCCAGGAAAGTTATTTTTTCTGTCGCTATGCAACGCACGAGACATCATCTCATTTCACGCCAATGAAGTTCAAAATGTCCTAAGCTCGCGCCGCCACAGTGCCAATAAGTATTAGACAGAATATTTTCCATAGACTATCTGTATTTTTTTTTGTAGAAGAAAAAAGTAATCACGAATTAAAATGGCTCTTGAAATGTAATGCTAATAATGATGCTTCATAGTTAAAAAAGTATATAATAATGTTCTCAAGTCGCTCTCTTCTGAAAAATAAAAGAATGTACTTCACTACTTTTTATTTCAGTAGTATCAGTAGTAGTCAGTATCAATTTTATAAATGCAAAAAAGATATTTTATAATTTTTTACTGACATTTATTTGTAAGTATATAAAAAACATATTCATAGGAAATAATTTTTATGATTTCATTTTGACACTTATTTTCAAATCAACGAAGTCTTATTTGTTTTCCTATCTGATGACTGTGGTTAGCTCTCTGACCAAGCATGCCAAAGGTGCCGGGTTCGAATCACGGATAAGGCATGTATGTTCATTGTGGTTCGGAATAAACTTTAAGCTCTAGGTCCCATCCTCATTAGCCGCCATTGTGTATAAGAATAGGTCGTTGAGCTCATAAACCAACTTATTTGTTTAAAAATGATAATATACCGACTTGAAATAATTTTATCATCTTTTTCTTGAGGAAATATATTGCTTAAAAAGGAAATTTTAATCAGATTATTAGGTACTAGCACTTTACAACTTTGAAATTCCTATTATATTCAAAGTTGAAATACAATTTTTGTATAATAATTTAGTGTTTGTATTTTTGTAATGTTTATTCTTTTAAATACATACTGTTTTAATGTATTGCTTGTTATGGTATTGAAATTATTTGAGATATATTAGTATATGAATATATTTCAGAGAATTTTCAACCCGAATAATCTACTATAAAAGGAATATTAGTAATATTGATAAAATCTAGTTGTAATTTCAAGAATTTGCCGCAGTGTTTTAATTAAAATCCCACTCTCGGTGCTTTTACTCTATGAAATTAAATGTTGTATCTGAATATTCTACAATTAAACAACTTAACGTATTAAAACAGTTTATAACTCAATACATAATATTTTATAGAAATTACCAGAGATGTTTCATTACATCTGTGGATTACGGACAACACCACCTAAAGGTCTTTAGGTGGTGTTGCCTATACAGAGTAGAGTCTCTTAGTTTCACGGCGGTCCCGCCTTCTACCACTAATGAGTAGATGATATTTATATGCAAAAAATAGCATTTTAATTGATATAAATAAAATAATCTTCTTGCGAATTTTGTATTTGAACACGAGGCAGTCAAAATACGAAACTTTCCTTCATTTTTTACGGTAAAAGTGCACTTTTGCAAATTTTAAACTCGCTTCCAATGTAAGCAAATAGCAGACGATGCTCTCCGCAATCAGACGATCGGTAACCGGTTCCAGTTTAGTCGGTTTTTCAACCTAAAAAAAAAATTACTTTTACGAACGCATTCTTTATATGCTGACCATTTCCCAGCGAATACTGAGAGCATTTTATCATTGTTGGCTTTAGTTCAACACAGAATAGGAAAAGGCATTCGGAAAATGTATTCAATACATAACAAGAGTTTCTTAAATTTAACTGGCAACTCAACTCCCATTTCCCATTCGCATAATGAAAACTAGGAAAGACAACAAAACAACGTTTAAGCTGGGAAATTCATTTCCTGGATTCCTAGTACTACCATAAGTACCACAGCGTTTTCACGGTAATTCCGTCCCCCCCCTTCTATATTTAAGTTTTATGAATGATAAATATTATTATACTTCCCTGGCTATTTTTTTAAATGAATGAAAATCTTATATAACACCATCCATCATGGTTCGTACGTTTTTAAAAAACCTTGAAAAGTGCTTGAAAAAAAAAATCTTTCATTTTCAAGTGCTTGAAAACCTTGAATTCTGTAAAAATACTTTTAAATTGCTTGAATTTTATTTTATTTTCTAAAAATATAGCATCTTGAAATTTTTTTGTCAACAAAGTGAGCAAAATCTTTTGAATTTAGTTAAACCAATCATCAACTAGGAAAATAGCATAGTTGAACATACAAAGATTTCGTCATTCCCCCCTTTGATGAGTACAGCGTTGCGCATTTGGAGTATCTGATCAAGTCACGTGATCTTTGTTTTGTTTTTGTATTGTGTGTGCTAATTTTTTGTTCACCGTTTAAAAATGGTGGGTAAATGCATTTTCAATTAAAGCTGATTTAAAAAGCCAGAATATAATATCATGGTTAGAAGTCTATGTCTTGGATTTGCACTTATCACGATGTACTTAGTGTGCCAAAAATGTCATGATGGGAGAAAGTGCTTTAAAAAGCCATGCGAAGAGCAAAAAGCATATTATGGATTTAGTTCCTATAAGAAATTTGATGAGGATTGTTGGAACTATTTCTTATAATAAAAAGTACCCCAAAATCGTATATTTTTCACAACAATCAACGTCGTCAGCCCAATGGAGGCACATATAACTGAAAATGAAGATTTAGATATTGAAATACTATGGACATTGGATATTGAAAACCATAAAAAATCACTGCTCTTGTATATTAATTGTAAACATTGATAAATTATGTAATTTACATGTTTGTCGGTAGTGTGATTGCATCTAAATTTTCATATGGAGAAAAGAAAGTGCATATTATGCTGTATTTGGATTCAAGCCTTCAGAGTAAATTGGAAGACAGTTTAATCAATTAGACTTTTTTTATTATTATTTGACGAAAGTCTCAATATGATGAAAAAAGAAAATCAAATGTATGTTCACATTCGATATTGGCTTAATTACCAAGTGAGTACTAGCTACTTTACTTCTGGGGTACTTTTTATGGGACATATGATACTGCTTCTGATAGATTGGAAGGTTTTTTTTCTATTGTAACCGTAACATTTTCTTTTATTGAAACTTAAAAAACATTTTTTTGTATTTACTCGATTTGAACATGCACCGTTTGCCAATAAAAAAAACTGGAATTTTTTTTTATGTTTGAATTGATAATGTATCCTTGAAAAGTGCCTGAATTTTTTTCTCCTTCAGGTGTACGAACCATGACCATTCTACGTCAAATTTATATGTAGTAACCAGTATTATAGTGGATATAGAGGCAGTATCGGACCCCATTGGCGACTTTTCTGGGTTTGAACTGTAGACTTATAATACTGTCTAGACCGCATGTTTAGAGTAACCTCGTGTAACGAAAATGAAAACCACGTGACTAATAGACGAAGGAGAACAAAGAAGAAAAAAATCCCCACACATTCCCGTGGAAAACACCGAAATGCATCTGACGGAAAGTACATGAATCCAAGAAAAATTGTTAAATATTGGTCTGCATTTGGTTGTAAAAGTTCCAGAAAGGAGGCTCAATAACCTTTCACAAATAAGTGCTATTTTTGAAATTTTCTATATAGAATCTAAAAAAAAAAATCTTTTCTAAATTGGTTGACACATCCAACTCAAAGGTTTACTGGTAACTTTTGCATTTAAATCACATTCATCTCCTTAATGACAGCAAAACACTATTATTTTTAATGTTTGAAATCTAGTATAAAATGCTACATTCCTACTTCTGCTGGAATAAGAAATTTATTTAAAGAAAAAAAAAACTTCTCAGTAAAATTTTTATCAACTATTCATTTTTATAAAAATATCAATTTATAATACTGTAAAATTTATATAATGAATTAGAAGTTTTGATATAATGAATGTTAAGATGAGAACTTGTCACAACCTACAACCCTTGCAAAATTTTCTTTAATTTGTAATAATCAACTTTAAACTTGACTTGATTGAACAAGGCTTTACCATTGCCAGATAAGGAATAGTGGTTCTCTAAATTTACGATATTCGTTGTGGGATATCACGAGGAGTCTTCTGATCAAAGAACTTCGTCTATCTTCTAAAATTTGTGCATTTTTTAAATTTTCCAAATCGAATCAAATTCTGCCTTAAAACAGTGATTTTTTGCCCTACATATCTCTACTATTAAGGCAGTAATACAAGTTTAAAAAAAAAAACTCGTAAATAATCCGGGATTTAATTTTAAATATAAAACTGCCGTTTAAAAACAAATTGGCAACAGATAAATTACAAAAAACATTTCCCTAAATTTCATATGAAGATATTGTGATTTCGCCTATTTGTACAGAAATATCCTATTTAAATATTTAGTGTAAACACTTGATGTTTATACAAATTTAATTAACATGATCAACCCTTTCAGATTCCTTTCCTCTATGTTCTGACAGAGTGAAAATCTAGCAAGCTACGCATAATTGAAATGAGTACGAAAAGGTCATTCGTGTTTTGGTGTTGAAAACAAAAGTTTTGCAAATTTGTGCGGGATGGCATTTTTTCTGAAAAAGGCAAGAAGGGTGATATTTTCAACAAAAAAGGGCAAGAAGGGCGCTATTTTTAATGAAAAAGGGCAAGAAAGGCACTATTTTTAAAAAAAGGGAAGGCGACGCCACCCGATAAACGCCTTGGATGAACTCTGGCTAACACAAAATTCGAACGAAATATGAAATCATGTAGCGTGATCATTTTTGCCGGATGCTATGCTGATATAACAGTCACTGACGCTATTGGAGAAATTGGCATCAGTCAGAAATGCACAGTTCAGCTGAAACACCAATTTTTAAAATTTTTTTTTACAGAAATTTCGATAATTCCTATAATTGATAAAATCTGCATTACAGTTTTATTGAGCTTGCTTGTAAGTCTACAAACCAACTTACATTCTGACTTTCCCATACCCTAAATGTCACGACTACTTTTTGTGGAAATTGCCGACCTCTATGAGCATTGTTTACATTTGTGAGTGGTAGTTATTTTCGCTGAGCGTTACGATGATGCAAAGGTTGCTATTGCCGAGTTTGTGCTACTATGGAGGATCTCATCGCTGATATTTACGTTGTTGTGATGCTCATTTTCGGCGAGTGTCACACTGATATAATAGCCAATATTTCAAAGGTTTGCGCCTGTATTGTTGTGTCTATTTATGTTGATATGATAGTCATTTTTGGCGATTATTGCTTTAATGTAATTATCAAGATTCACGAGATTGTGCCCACTATTGTCGATATTTACTTTGGAGCAGTGGTAATTTTCACCTAGGCTTAAGCCATTGTAAGGGGCAGGTACTCACAAGATTTATAATGCTGTTTAGGTGTCACCTAGGCTTCCACTGATGTCTGCAAAAAAAAAATCCTCTCTTTTTAAAAATAATCTAATTTTTATATGATTATTAGCTATTTCTTATTTTCATAAATTTTCCTAATTTCTAAAATTAGCTCTGTACACTACTATATTCTTTTAAAAATATAGTGGAAGCAATTGGTTGCAGGAGGAGTCCTTAAAATTTTTTGTTACGAACCTTGAAGTATACTTGCATTTTTATCAGAAATGTTGCTGGATACCTTGTTATTAAAAATTTTTTTCAGCAAAGGTTTAATTGATTTGATTAGTAAGTTTAGTTGATGTATTGGATTGGTTGGTTTTTGAAATGTTTGATGTAGAACTTGTTTTTCTTATTAACACATCATTAAATCGAGCCTTTGTTTTCTTCACTACGATTTATTTTTATTACCCCACTTCCTAAAAAAAATTTCCCTAGTTTTTTCCCCCAAACTTTCACCCATGTTCCAATATTGATTAACTACTTTTAGAGTGACAAAAAGGGATCAAAGCGTTCCAAAAAAGGATTACAAATATCTACATCCAATGCAGTCAAAATTGGTACAAATGTCAAAAGGACAAGTGTAGAAAAATGAAACTATTCCTATGTGAATTAACCAGTTTTTAGGGGTCAAACGTTCTAAATAGGGAATACTCAAATGTGCAACTTGTAATAAAGCACAATTCTTATATTTGGTACAGATATCAACAAAGACAAGCATAGAAAAAGTCGACTATTCTGTTGTTGATCAACAAATTGTTGAGGGTCAAAAAGGAGTGAAAATTTTCCAAACGAAGAATATCCCAATGCACCACTTTCAATATAGTCACAACTCTGAAATTTGGTACAAAAGTCGACAAGGACAAAAATAGAAAAAATAATCTATTGCAATTTTGGTTAACTAATTTAAAGGGTCAAAAGATTTCAAATAAGGATTATCCTAATACCCCACTCTCAATACAGTCATAACTCTGAAATTGGGTACAAAAGTCAACAAGGACAAAAATAGAAAAAATAACCTATTGCAATTTCGGTTAACTAATTTAAAGGGTCAAAAGATTCCAAATAAGGATTATCCTAATACCCCACTTTCAATACAGTCACACCTCTGAAATTGGGTACAAAAGTCAACAAGGACAAAAATAGAAAAAATAATCTATTGCAATTTTGGTTAGCTAATTTAAAGGGTCAAAAGATTCCAAATAAGGATTGTCCTAATACCCCACTTTCAATACAGTCACATCTCTGAAATTTGGTACAAAAGTCAACTAGGACAAAAATAGAAAAAATAATCTATTGCAATTTTGGTTAACTTATTTAAAGGGTCAAACGATTCCCCAAATAAGGATTATCCTAATACCCCACTTTCAATACAGTCACAACTCTGAAATTTGGTACCAAGGTTAAGCATAGATAAAGTAAGTTATTCTGATATCGATTAACTCATTTTAAAGGGCGAAATGTTTATTTCGAGGAAGAGCGGCATGTCTCATTTCCAAAGAAGTCACAACTCTTTAATTTGTTACACATGTCAATAAGGTAAGCTATTCCAATATTTATTAACTAATTTTAAAGGGTCGATAGGGGTCAAATGAGTTCCTTCTCTAATTTAGTCATAACTTTGTTATTTGGTTTAAATATCAGCAAAGGGGGAAACATAGAAAAAGTAAACACTTCCAAACTTGATTAATTACTTTTAAAGGATTGAAATGGGGTCAAACTGTTCCATGCGAGGATATTTCAAAGCCCTACTTCCATTATAGCCACAATTATAAAATTTGAAACAAATGTCAACAAGAAAGAGCAAGCATAGATTAAGTAGGGTAGGGTGGGGTAAAAATCACTCTTTTTTTTTATGTTCAGCTAAAATTTTCCTGTCAATGTTTAATGATTCAATTTTTATTTTAGTTTTTTTTACATTGCACATCTTGGGAATAAGAGTACATATTTTTTAATTGTTATGTTACAAAAGTATATTTGTAAGAAAACCTCTTATAGGTATACTACATTGACTATACCCATTTTATCCCATGTAGGTGAAAATGGGTTTAGTATAGTTCAACAATAAAAAACATAGAATAAATAATAAACCATAGATAAATAATAAACCACAGACTTACTAAAAGAAAGTACAAGCCTAATTTAATATGAAAAATAATGTAGTGGGTCATAAAATCATTTAAAACTCTTGTTTTAATCTGAAATTGGTTGACACATCCAACTCAAAGGTTTATTGGTAACTTTTACATTTAAATCACATTCATCTCCTTAATGACAGCAAAACACTATTATTTTTAATGTTTAAAATCTGGAACAAATGTAATGCCTCCTATTATTGATTGCTGGTTCATTTAAAATTTCTGTTTGGCTATTTTCAATGATGCCTGTGTGCTCCACCCACATCAGGAAAAACATAAATCTTGCAAATCTTGGATTTAAAAAAAAAAAAAAATTATATCATATGAGTCTTCTTTGATTTCTATAATTTTTCCAATATATTCTTGCTTCTTTCCCCCCCCAAAATACTCTAATTTAACCCATGCACGCTAGATCTGTAGGCCCATTTTCATCGTTCTTTACTTTTAGGCCATTGCCTTATGATGTAGCTTAAATTTCGTTTGACTTTTCTGGGTTGACTTTTCTTACTGGTTTTAACTTTTTTAGTGCTTTGATTTTCAGATTAATTTTTTAATTCTTTATTCTTTAAAATGTGACCAGTTTTAGCTTAGACACATTTACGTTTCAATTTTGATTTTTTTTATGTATGTTATTGTAAGACTCAAAGATTTTGAAGATATAGCAGACGAAATTGCTGCTTTCAAATCCTCTCCTTTTAGTAGTGATAATATGGCAGTGTCCTTTTGAGAGATTCCCAATCCCTTTCGCAAAGGATTTTTAATTACCCAGCTTAGTTCTTTTAAAAGCTTTAAATAATACATAAGTATGTTTTTATGTTGTACTTTGAAACATATTTTATTATAATTAAGGTGTACTCTGAAAAACTTTATATTACCACCATAAAAATAGTTACACATGTTAAAAGCCTAACACTATACATACTCATTTACCCCATTCACAAAAATTGGGCTTAAAAAAAATAAACAAAAAATTCATTTTACCTGCAATTTGAATGAACAATAAAAAATTTCAATGTACACAGTCAAGTCACTGGATTGTAATTTTATGAAATCTATATACATAAATCCGAGTTGTCTGAACCTTATACAAATCCACAGTTTTACACATAGAGGTACGAAATTTGGTACATAGAAGCTTTAGTACATAGAGATTCTGTAACCACCCTGTATAATTTCCAAAATTAGAATACCACTAAGCTTCAAAAAGGAAAATGGATAAATAGTATAACAAAAAAATAATTATCACTGTTTGATGTCAAATTTTTTTTTTTTTTTTTTTAAATAATACTTAGAAAAAGGATTTAAATTAAGAAAAAAGTTATAAGGAATTAACTCAAGCATGTTAAGGGGTCTGTGAATATGCATTTTTTTTTTTTTTTAACTTTCTAACTTCTATTTTATTAAGACATTGCTATTTTTGGCAACCACATATGAAATCTTTGTTCAATTATGAACAAGAGTATGATCACTCTCAGTATTTTATTGCAATAGTTGTAGTGGATTGCAAAGTTTTTATGGCTCAACAAACAAATACTATAAGAAGTTGCAGTTATTGAAATTTTCACACAACTTATTATAGTCAAACCCCGTTAAGGCGAAATCGATTAACACTAAATTCTGTTTAACGTAAAATATATGCAGTTTTCCATACGATGAAGCTTAAACTTGACACTAATTTATTAACACGAACATGGAATTCTGTTTAAGACGAAAGCAAATTTGCTCTTTATCCCTTGCCCCCCGACCCCTCTTTTTTAGATGATGTCTTCATTATTTGAAACGAAATTTAAAGGTATTACGAAAACATTCCTCACCCTATGAAACAGGAAAAATGCAGAAGTGATCGAATTTCAAGGAAATCTCCAGAAAATGAGCTGATTTCGGTGCGAATTTAGATGGCATCCTTCCTAAAAAAAACTTGTGACGTCACATGCCTCTGCTCTATCCAACAATACATTTAGAAACTAAACTCAGTCGCATTTGTATGTTGAACTTACAAGTACGAGTTGAAAGCAATTATCTTTGGAAACAAAGCACAAAATTTGGAATGAAATTGATAATAAATACTTAAGAAAAAATATGACAATGCATATAAATGACTTTTCAAAAACAGAGTTTTTAAAAAATCCTTTATATGCATTGTCAATTTTTATATTCATTAGCACAGCGCCAATATCAAAAACATTTCTATCAGCAAAATGAGCAGCTAACTGCGTTTCAAAATTTATTTATTAAAAATGAACGTGACACATCCAAATATCATTTATTTATTCTGATTAAAGTAATTTTATTATTTATTAAATTTTTTTTGGCAACAACAGGAAAGAGTTTCAACAATGGTCTGTTCAATGCTATTTTAAAGCGATTTGATGATGGCAAGTTGGTTTATTAGTGTTCTGTAAAAGCGACCTTTTAGTTAACAGCCCCAAAATTTGATAGAATGCATTGTCATCGACATCAAACCTATCTGCTAAGTTTCAGCCCGATTGGATGATGACAAGTGGTTAATTAGGCCTCAGCAGATTTCACTCCCATCTACAAACATAATCGAAGTTAATTTAAAGGATATAAAAAGGGAGAAATTGCGGCCAAGTATGAAATTACCAACAGTACCCTATCAACAATTTTAAAAAATCAGTAAAAGATTAAAGCAGCTTATGCTGTAAATTAATTTGAACATGCAAGGAAAAGGATGCGGACTGGCAAAAATGAAGACATGAATTAAAAATACCAATATTAAATACACATACAGCTAGTACTTTAAATCTGTATTAATTAGATCAAAAAGTTTGTTGACGGTTAATGGGGAAAATGTGGGCGGCCCTATCGACTTGGCTTGATGATAATGGAGTTTGACTGTAATACCATTTATTGCATGTTATTACGGAAATTATAAATTCACAAATACTATCCAATTCAGTTAGTACAAATGCATATTTTTTTAATTTGTTTTCATTGTAGCATTAAAAAATTTCTTTCTGTGTTTTTACAAAAATGTTGATGATTTATTTTTTTATGTATGTATATATTTACTTTAGATGCCTGCAGGTTTGACTTGGCCAAGGTATTTGGCATTTGTAACTGCATCAGCAATATCAATGTTGTCAGGGGCTCAAGTTGTTCACAACTTTTATAACCCACTAAGTGTAAGTTATAGATTAACTTTTTGTGAATGTAATATTTCAAAAAGTAAATACTTTCAATGGCTAAAAAAAATCTTCAAAAGTTATATGCTTATTTCAGTAACTTTTTTTATATTTGAAGAGTTAGAATTTCAAAATAGGCTAGATTATTTGAAAAAAACTAGGGGGATACAGTACCCCATAAATAAAAATTGATTTTTCAGTTTTTATCCCATAGTATGGAGAATATCCTTTGTCATAACGTTTGTAAATAATACTTTATTGCTGGAAGAGAAATGTTAACATGGTTTTTCTCAGTTTGAGTAGTTTTTATATCCCTAAGCCTTTTCTCTAAATTTATGTTTGCAAAATGTTTATGGTGTGTTTATATACATTTGTTAAACAAAACGGTTTATGAAAAAATGTGTACTATGTTTGGTTAAAAAAAAATAACAAAAATTGCAAAGTCGGATAAAAAAAAAAGCAAAGTTTTTTGTTTTTCTGCTGTTTTTAAAATAAAAACGTATAAAACTTTACCATAGCTTGCATATTTAAATTCATTCACAATATTGTTAGCAATTATAGTATTACGTAACTGATGTCGTAATGGCAATTTATGACATATTTGGCTATCGGATTTAGTTCAATTCATTCAAAGTGAATTTTCGGCCATTTTTATCGCTGCAGACTATTACATTCATTTTCTACTTATTTTTCTTCACATTCTATAAAAAATTCAGAATGATGTGCATTGTGGTACCTAAACTTGCAGTCGCCTCCTAGTCTATCGTCTAGGTAAAATATTTTTCAGACCCTACTATATTCCATGCATTTTTTTTACAGAAAATAAAAGCTATATTCCAATTGGTCAAAATATTAGATTTTTTTGCATGGTTTATGCATTTTATACATGGGTCATTCTACAGAAAATCAGGTATTTAATCAAAATTTTAAAAAAAATAATACATTTTTTTAATTATTACTATAAAAAGCAATATTATCAATAGTAATAATACTATTATAGTGGTTAAGATAAAAAACAATTTTTTTTATAAACATTATAAACAATAGTGTTCACGGATGTGACACGAGGTATCAAAGGCTGTAGAGAATTATTTAATGAAGTTAAATTTAAAATAAAAAGTTATAAAATATTAGTTACATTACTTTTAAAACAGGTTAAATATTATACAATTTAAAAAGAGACAAAATATAATAATTTAAGTGCATATTTTTGATTTTCATAAGATTTTTGGGAACAATATTTTGACTTTTATTTCCAAAAAATAACCTCATATATAACCTAATATAACACAGTGTGGGAATTCATTTAAAGTTTCAAAAAAATAATAATAATTTGAAGGAGAAAGTTGCCTTATTTTGCCTCTTAATGGACTTCAATAAAAATTAGCAATAACCAAGAAAATTAGTTGAACACCAGTCACTAAAAAAAAATGAAAAAAAATTCAGTTTTGAAACATTTGCATAAAATCATTTAAAAGTTCAAATTTCCTAAATTCCAGATTCAAAGTGTTTCAAATCAAATATACAAAGCAAAAATAAAACAAAAATTGTGTACAACATATGCTCTTTTATTTTTTTTAAGATGCTTTTATTGGGCTGTTTAAATGTTCAGGTATATACATCTCAACCGAAGTAATATACCATTCTCTTGCACCCGTGACAGCTAGTTCCATGTATGTGACTAAACGATAGTTTTGTTGCATGTGGTGAATACTCTTAAAGATTTTATTTCATAATATTTGGCAAAACAAAGCTATTTCATCGTATATTACAGATTTCAACAATTATTTTATAAATACAATTCATAATTTAAATTATATCTAATTCCATGGATATGTGACATCTCATCTCAATCTTTTCTCTGTGAAACCCAATAACTAGATAAAATTATTCATAAATAACTTAGTCTGTAGCTTGTTCTTTGCATCTGAATAATACATGTGCCTAACATTTGATTTCATTGTCAAAGCAGTATAATTAACTGCCAACTGCAAGGATTCATGAAACTTTTTTTTGGGTGGGTGTTGACGGAGGTGACCTATTGCCCCAGTTACAGTCATAAAACTTGAAACAAATTAACATAAAACTTTACTTATAAGTTTTAGAAATGTGTTTTAAAATGTTTTCTTAGCATAAATATGCAGTCTAAAGAATTTTAAGTGTTTAATTTATAAAATATCGCTCTGTAAAAAGTCGAAAAGTAAGTGGTGAAATTTCACTGTTAAAGAATAAAATTTAATAACTGTTTAAGAATAATTAAAATTGTATATTGCAATTTTACACTACAATAAATTATATCAGTTATGCCAAGGTTGTTTAAACCTAAAGTATTTTTATTAGTATATTTTTTTAAAGAAATGACAGTTACACAAATTCTTGATTTTTCTTAGAATGACCCATATTCATGATGATTTTTATGCCTCAAAAATTAAATTTTACGTGGTCTTCTAGAAAAAAATCTTGGATTTCATCATAAATTTTGTTTTAAACATCAAATCTTATTGCAATGGTCAGCAAACGATATGAAACTTCCAACCACCCTGTCGCCAATATATTAAGATGTAGGATTTTAAGTTTTTAGAAACCACAAGTCAATCTTCCAAAATGATAATTTGATTTCTAATAAGTGTAATCATTACAAGAACATTCATGACACTCGTAGGATTTAAATGATGTGAACACCCATTTCATATTTATTATAAAGAAAGGTATAAGTGTATTTTGTATTCATTGCAGGACTTGCCTGACTATGTAGAAAGGGAAAGAACAAGGGTTGCACAGATGAAGAATTCAATTAAGTGATTGTATACTGAGTATCTAACAAATAAAAATATTTATTCACTGTGTTGACTTGAAACTTTACAAAAGCAGATTGAGTCAAGTATTTTATACAACCTAATCCAGCTACAAAGTAATGAAGATCATGCGATTGCAGGCATTTGTTTATTTGATTCCTTGCTAGCTTCCAGCATTTCTGTGTTTGGTGGAGGTTCAGGGAACTCCTTATCAATATTTGGAAAGTGGTATGTTTTCTTGATTGCTTCCTTTGGCGGAAGCCAGTCGGGAATAATCTTTCCATGGATTTTCCAAGATCCATGTGGCAATGTGATGTGCTTTTCAAGTACAATATACTCGAGAACATCTTTGACAGTGTCTTCACTGCCATGCATCAGACGTCCAAAGCGATCGTACACAGCTAAAATCTGAAAGTGGAAAATATCATCCATAAATTACTAGTCCCAAGAACCTGTAATCAAAAAAAGGCCTGTATGCAAACAAGCAATGAGCCCTTCAACTGGATGTCAATTCTTATAGCCTTCAGAGGACCCACTTTCACACACTGCCCATGTCAACCATAAATATTGGAATTAAAGTATTTACCAACTAGATCACTAGTTGCATGTCGAAGAATCGAAGCTCTTAAGTGGCAGTTTTGGTATATGTCTGATCAAAATTCCTTGTATTACATTTTTTAAATGTTCTAGCTTCTAACCATGTTACTCAACTAATGCACAAAAGCTTCACATTGCTTGTATACTTTTCTGACTTTTAGAGATGGCGATCATTTTAATTTAGAGGTAAAAAATAGCAAAATTATTCACAAACTTATTATATTCTTTAAATTTTTGCACCCCTTTAGATTCTTTAAAAAGTAGTTACAAATAAATTTTACAAAATACTCTATTTTGTAGATATAAAAAATCCAGTTTTCCAAAAGTACATCACAAAATATATGCTATAAATTACACATTAATATATATTTCCAAAATATTGTCAGTATCAAAATATTTTTTAAGTAAGAATATACTATAAATCTAATCGTACAATGAATTTCAAACTCAATCCATCTCAATTTCTCAATCAAAAACTAGTTGACTGATATGTGTTCCTTCTCTCTGAATCGGATCTAAATGGCAACAACAGATTCCTATACACCTGATGTGCATCTAGTTGAAGTACATATTCTGAAGGAAACTGGAAGAATTTGTTCTGCATTTTTAGGTTATGCAAATCATGCATGTTTTTAAAGGAAAGTGTCATAATTTTAAATTCCAACACACAACAATTATTGCTTTACTATCTTATTTATAGGGTCAGAATGCATCACTTTTTTAATGCTCTTCCATCTTAAGACATACTTCTTAAAACATTCTGCATACGATTCATGCAAATAGTATTAGTCATTGCTTCCATCAAAAATTTGATAGTTTAATTCGACCAAAATATGCTTTGTGAATGGACTTAAATGAACGGAACACCAATCGCAAAATTAACTTGTAGGTGAAGAGAACTTATCAATAAATGTTTGCCTTTATGGTAGCAAAAACGTATCATTAGAAAGACTTATCAACTTATGTACTACCAGGCGTGTGCCCCACTTTTCCAATTAAAGAGTTATAAGCAGAAAACTAATAGATATGTTGAAGTTTTACTATTATAAACGTTAAGCAGAGCGACTTTGAATAGAAGTTTAATTTATTACAAATAGATCACAGCAGAATATAGAAGTTAACATGTAACTGAATGGATAAACTGTTATTCATTTTTAAACTACTTTATAGATTTTTCTGATATTGCCAACTCAAGGATACTAATGCCTTCAATAGGTATCTGTTGTTGCCATATGTACACCAACAAGATGGGCAAAATTTAAAATTAACATTTATTTTTAAATTAAATGCTACGATTCAGATTTTTATGATAAAATTAGCGAATTAAGCAGAAGAAATAGTATACATACAGTTTATATTGAATTCCTAAAATTTCTTTTTGAAAAGGTTGAACATGAATTGTAGGCTTGTATGTTGAGTAAAATCGGGGTTTGTGAATGTTATAAAGTATGTAAAGAACTAGTTGAAAAAAAGTTAATGCTTTTTTAAAGATAAAATTTCAGACCATTTATAAAATATTTAAGTACAGTTTTTTTTTTAAATGAATTTAAAAACAAATACTTAAAACTATCGAATATTTATCATATATACTTACTTGCTGAGTATGCAGTCTAACAGTGACTTGAGCAAATAAATTGTCTTTGGATACCATATTGGTGCACCGTATGTGTACAATCCGAGGCGTCTCTAAAGACTGCACAAATTTCCACACAATTGTTTTATTTGCCACATTTTCCATCATTTCCTAGGTTTGAAATAAATTAGAATTAAATACAAAATACTGGAAACTATTTATAAACATACATTTAAAAAAAATTCTTAGAAATTACCAAAAGGAGAGTAAAAACCCTCATGTACAAAATTTAAAAAAATTTGTCAAAGTTTAATTAGTTTCAATTATAAATGATGAGCAGACAATAGGACAAAAAAAGAAATTCACCAGCTATGGAATTCCGACAATGGAATCATAAAATGCTAAATATCTCCTTGTATACTTCAGAATTTATTCTTTCTGTCAAAATACACAGCTTTCCTAAGCTCTCATACACCTCCAAATTATGAAAGGTGTTAAACTTCAAGGAGCATTTCAGCTTGCCCTAAAAGCTTCTTACTTGCAACGCCAAACACTGATACCCTGACGACCATGGAAAACACAAAACATTGACTTATCGCTAAAAAGTATGTTATTCCAGTTCTGAAGATACCACTGCAATCTGTTATTGTATCATTATACTCTGGTTCTTTTTCGCTTGCAAGTAGGGGCTTTATGGAGTCGCCACAGAGCTGTAGATCTTGAGGTATCCATTCCTTGTTCTCGCCATTTTCTACTTATAAATCTCCGAGTCCTGAATTGAATTTTAGTCACGATACGTTTTAGCAATCTGTCTTGCCTTAGCCTGGTTATTCGTTTACGTCCACTATTTGCATGATTATTTCTAAAATCTATATATTTAATAGGCAATACGTTTTTTGGGGTTAGTCCGTCCGCCTAAACTGCTCAACCAATTTCAATGATCAAGGTGTCATTTTAAAGGAAATAAGCTGTAGATTTGCCAAAACGTGCGAAAATAATTTATTAACACTTTATTAATTAGTTAAATTTCAATATTTTTCATCATTAAGCTACTACAAAGCCTCAATGATTTTGAATATATGATTGGCAACATCCTTACGTATGTAAACAACAAACCCGTTGCTAATTTTAAAGCTCTTTTTAAACTCTTCTTTTTAAAGTTGATTTTTTCTGTTTTTCTGAAGCATTTTTGTATTAGAGTAATTATTATTTTGAAGTATTTTTATCCAGAAAATGCTTCGCGTTGGACTTCGTTCTCTAACGGGGCGACTTATCAGAATAAATAAAAAATATTAGGACTTCAATGTAAGGGCATAGCTAATGAAGTTTTAAGTCAGAATGTTGGCGGATAGTATATTTAACTTTCTATTATGAAACTTGCAATTTGGGTGTTTTCTTCATTAGGCCTTACATTAAATTTATAAAAATTTGGTTAAATTTTTTATGGCTGGCAAACCTATTCGAGCGCAGCAAGATGTTTTAACCACAAATTCGAGCTGCAAAGCCGCTCAATCCGAGCGCAGCGAGGCGTTTGGGGGTTGGCGAGCGTTAGCGAGCAGGGGGCGAAGCCCCCTAGTTTGAATTATTTGATTAATCTTTTAAAAATTTAATCACAGTTCTTTAAAACATTTAAATTTTTTGGCAACTATCTGTTGACTAATTCAACACCTCCTAGAGTAGAAGGCTGCAGAACTAATTCATGACGTCACACAAGTGAGGCGACTTTTTCTCCCGGCCGTTAGTTACCTACGTAGAAAAACGATTTGCTCTTTCGAGACACAAGTTTATTTAAACTACTTAAAAAATATTGTATAAACTTTAATTACTACAAAAGCATATTTAATATATGTGTTATTTATTTCTAGTCTGGTATAGCTGATACTTATAGTTACGAAACTTTCTGTAGTACTTTGTGACTACAAATATCTAAGTAATCTCAATAAAGATATTACCTTTTATATTATTTTAACTTTTGCAAGCTCAAGTGCAACATGTTTATTATTTTTGAAGTTCTGTTGAAAGTCCACTAGTAATCTTGAATTAAATAAATAATTTTATATTGATATTTTGCTACAAATTGAATTATTATCTTGAGAAAAGCAATAATATATTCAAATAGAATTTTTTCTTTAAATGTTTAAACAAAATCAGCAATTCAAATTAGTTTAAATCCTAAATGGAAAAATAAATTGGAAATTATGTAAAAATCATAATTGTTATTAGCATATTCAACAAGAATTGAAACAAAACTGTAAAAGATTTGCAGGTAAAATAAATTTATTAACTTCATTGTTTACAAATTAACATGGAACAGATTGATTGAATTAACAAGTAAATGAAAACTAATGCAAAAAAATAATAACATAAAATATACTTGTAGTATTAAAAAAGTACTTTACAAATCATAATATAAATGTTATCTTTTTCTCTAAAGTAAGAATACAAAAGTGAGGATACTAGTTCAAATAAGAGTTTGTAACTTTCTTTTCTTTTTTTCAGCAGCCTTAGCAGCTTTTTCTTTTCTGTTTTTGTCAAGAATCTCATTTTTCATTTTGCAAAAGTCCTTCAAAAAAATATTGGAAGACGACCATAATAGGCATTTTACAATATCATTTCCTATATGATTTCTAAGACAGCTATCAATATCAATAAAAATTTCATTTAAATCTAGTATTGTTAGACCTATATTTGTTAGCAAGTATCGTTGATTTATTGCTTTTAAGAATTGTGTATTGGAACTTAATATTAGTTTTTCAGTTATAATATACAATATGTAACAATTTTAATGACATCGAAAGTAGGATACTTCAAATGTCCTCTATCAAGATTCTTAATTAAGTCATATGTATTATCAAATGTGATTTTATCACCAGAAATAAATATCTCATTAATTTCAAGTTCATCCTCAGTTATTATTACACTTTTACAATAGCTACAATTATTATTTTTTTTTTTTTAATATAACATAACAACAATATCCTGCAATATAAGTTAAAATTGGTTTTAAAGGTTGAGTTTTAATAAGGTCTTTATAATTAATTGTTATAGTTTTTACCAGATCATCTAACTGTGTTTTAGTATCATTGCATGAAGTTGACTGTAACAACGAAGCTTTATTCTCATTCTTTCCCATCTCCAACATGATGCTAGCAAGACTCTGAATCCACAATTTGGTTTCGGTTTCAAATATTTCTGTTACAGAAATATTGTAATTGGCTCCAGCTAATTCACGGTATTTACCAAATCTGTCCTCTAAAGCATCAGTTTGTAGCTTACTTGTTAAGACATAGGTATGTCCAAGTTCTTTGATACAGTATCTAGTTACTTCTAGCACTGCATAGGTAGTGTGCTTTAAAGCAAGATGAGCCTCATTTGTAAATTTACCAGTCAGCATTTTTGTTTTCCCACACTTCTAACCAATTAAGAATGTCCTCCAAAAATTTGATCTTTGGGTTTTGAGGGTTAATGGTCAGGGGTTCTTGAAAGATATTGTTTTTATGCAGACCTTTGGAAGGAGTTCGCACGTTCATAATTTCAAACCAGCAGGTGATAATTTCAATGAACGAGGCTGTGATAGAAAAATCCAAGATGTTATTTGTTTACCAGCAATTCGCAAACCTTCTACAAGAATGCGATTAAATATCTGCAAAGCCAATTTAACATTTTGCCGTTCAAGATTACTCGGATGTAGTCCTTTTTAATAGTAAGCTACAATCAACCTTCACTGACTATACAATTTTTAGAAAACTTACTGTTTCAGTATCAATATTTAAAAAGAATACTGTGTTTTCATTGGTTACAACTATCCAACCTGGTGGCACTAGCTTCTTCTTGAGCAAAGTCAAAAGTTCAGGAAAGGAGTTAAAACAATGAGTTTCATTGTATACTTCCTTACTCTTGATGCTGTCGATGATCGAAGCCTCAAGTTGTGTATTTTCTCTCCGGAGTCTTTTTTCGGAAGGACTTTCACGTGAAGATCCTGCAGCTGTAAAATATGCTGGACAGTCTTGAAAAATTAAAGGAACAGCTTCTTTATTAAGACAGGATTGTTGAAGCTGCACGACAATCTTTTGCTCTGTAGCTGGATCATATGCTTCAGTAGTTCTCCGGATATCAGTTTCATGAAAATGAACCAAACAAACCTAAAATAAACAATATTTTAGTGTAAGTTATACAAGGTAATTTTTAGTATATTGCTAAAAATTATTATAATAGATCTAAATCTGTCAAAATTTAAAATTTCCCCTCATTTCTTACAATTGATTAGGATATATCAGAAAAAGTAGCAGTAGAGAAGAGTTCTAAGCAAAATTGCTTGATATTTTCAGCAAGCTAGTAAAATTTTAAAGAATTAATAACAGTGATTTGAAAATGAATAATATTTTATATAAACCCCAAAATCAAATTTTGTTTTATAATTAAAAAAAAAATAAAAAAATATTCAAACATTTCTTAACAATTCACATAAAACTCTTAAAATTTTTTATACTATTAAATTGAAAAGTTAAGACTGACTTTTAAACTATTATAAGCAATCTTCATTCATATTATATGCAATTATTAGCAATATAAGAATACACTAAATCTATGTATGTATTCGGATTTCTTATTCCTGCCACCAATTTTTTTTTAATAAAAAATTCTTACAGTTGAAAATTAATTTTTTTTATGTAATTTTGGGACAAAATAGTTTTAATATTTAAAATGGTTCAGCTGAATTAAAATTCATACATTTGTTTAAATATTACTCAAGATCATATGTACAAATTTGTATTTTAAAAAATTGAAAAACAAAAAAATTAAAATTTTTAAAATTATCAAAAGACTTGTATACATTTTTAATTTTTTTTAAGATTGAGTAACTAATTCTAGTATTTTAAATACTGAAGAGTCTTTTTATGTGTGCTTAACAAGAGAAAAAATTTGGATAGTGTGATTGCAAAAGTAAAATGTCAAAAGTATTGGAACCAAAAAAGCTGTTTGAGTTGCATCGAAAATCTTCTTATATACATTCAATTGAAGGTAACTCACAGACGGTAAATAAACTATGTTAAACATAAATAAAATTTTTATGAAATATCTATTCTAAAATGTTGATAAACATACTATCTTGTCTGTGGGAATTGGAATCAATTGTGTTGTGCAAGAAAAGTTTTACAACATTTTAGTATTAAGTTTCCTTTTAAATTAAAATTACCTTGACTTCAATGCAAAATTCTAAAATACGCATAATGTTCTATATAGACATCTTACAAATATAATGAATATAAGTAATTTTATTTTACTTACCCTAGAATGAGAAGAAATCTCTAAATCCCTTGGAATTGCTGACAACCATTTGGCTTTCAGCTTTTCGTCCTTTGGGAAGCTAAACACTGGAGTTTTTGTGTCTTTGGTATAATTTTCTTTGCCAAAGGGAACAAACGCAGCACTTGTTTACCATTTTAATAATCTTATAATTATTTCAAAATACTTTACATTTACATCTTTTTTAGTGAGCAAACATGAACACGTAAATTTAAAAACGTCATTAGCACAGGCAAGTAATGGTGACGGCTTCTTGTCGGTTATTGAGAATGGCCTCACATGCGTAACGTCACGACCTCTGAGGAAACTGGTTGAATGGCATGTTCTACTCTAGGAGGTGTTGACTAAGTCCCTCATTGCGCAGAGTCACAATCACAGTCTTAGTAGTGTACGATATATCTTTCACGCAACCCATTTCTAACTATGAACTAACTCAAACTGACTTTTCAATAATCCTTTACATCAGTGGCGGATCTAGGATTTTCCTGAGGGGGGGGGGGGCAACACCTGTGCCTTAGCCAGGATGAAATCGAGTATTTAAAAAAAGTTTTTTAAAAAAAATTTATGTAGTGTTCTAGAAATATACTTCAAGATAATCCGTATCCATTGATTGACCATCCCCCACCCTTTTTTTCGTCACATTTCTGACTCGCTATCTTAGCGTAAGGTGAAATGCCCAGGTTATACCAAAATTACTTTTCAGTTTTAAAAAAAAAAACCTCCCCCCTCCCACTCTTCAAAAAACACCCTTCTATGCTAGATACTTTTATGAACTCCTTTGTTTCTTTATACTCATGACAAATAAAACGTTTTTGCAAAGTTTCATTAACGGACCAATTTTTTATTTTTTAATGTCGTATTTTACCTTTCCTTGGATTTTACTTGTGTTTTCGTTTATAAAAAAGAACTGTAACTTTTTTTAGATTAGTTATATCGTTTTGCTTTTTTTCATTCGATTCAGCATAAAAAAAAAGTACTCTAAAAACATGTGTCACATGCCTAGATTGCTCCAAAATTAATTTTTCAGCCACAACCCCCCCTTCTTTGCTAGATATTTTTATGGACTCATTTGAATATTCATTTTCATGACAAATATAGAACATTTTTGTCAAGTTTGATCAAAGAACCAATTTTTTTGTTTTTCTTATGGTCTTAGGTATTATTTTACCAGCACTAATATATATATTTGGTGTGATTTTATACATCCATATTTTTTTTTTTTTTTACTTTCATTTACCCGTATGGTAAAAGTATTGAATTCGGTAAAAAAAAAATCGATTTTATTGTATTTCTACACGTTTTGGAACGTGATGAGTTCAAAAAAATGTTTGTGCCTATTAGTTATCAGCATAACTCCCAAAACGGATTGATCTGCGACGTTCAATTTTTATGAACAGGTTATTGATGGCCATGGGACCTGGCATTATGGTTTCCGTCAAAATTGCACATGTGCATTAAGTAGCTGATATTGAAAAAATTACGTTTTTCAGCGATTACCAAAAAATGGTTTTAACGATTTTGATTAAAATCGCTATAAAAATGCCTTTAAAGGTGTTCTAATCATTCCCACCTTCGTAGAAATGAGAATGCGAACGCCCATCAACGACTGTTTCTGCTGTGTTGCACTTAAAAGAAAGGATAATGCAGTGTTTATTGAAAAATATATCACAATTTTCACCGTTTCAGGGGCGTTTTTTTTTTTTTAAATAATTGCAAAACTGGGCATTTTTTTTAAATAATGAAAACAAAATAGGTAAATTATATCAATCCGTGACAAATTAAAAAAACATCGCATACTGAAATATTTTGCTCCAATTCTTCAATTATAACTGGAAGAGAGAGATTGTAGGAGGATAATTGTATTTAAAAAATTTTAAGAACTTCCTTTTGTGTTGCAATATCATTTTACTTCTTTCACGAAACTTTTGAACAAGAATCAGAAGTTTCATAAAAAATATGTTTTGGAAGAATAGGCTTAGAATAAAATTAGAGTAATCTTAGCCTTCTCTAAAAGTAAGTATATATATTATGCCGTAAGTGTTATAAACTTATAAAGTGCAATATTTCTTGCATTACTTCTGCAATACCAAAAAAAAAAAAAAAAAAAAATTGAAGCATGTACAAAACTTTTCAAATTATCGTAAAAAACATACACATTTATTTTATTAATTCATTCGTTTAATTTCGTACAGGGGTTGAAAGCGATATTTTTTTAAATAATTAATTCTGCTGCTGTAGTGCTACTTTACACAGATAATACTTCTTACAAAATTTTTTATAAGTCTATTTTATGTAAAAAAGCAATTGGCATACCTTTCCAGTGTGGTGCAAGAGAGGATTGTTAATCGAAATTCAAATATGACGCTTATTTACAAGCCGAAGCAGAAATTAGAGCTGGACGAGTTCTTATGCAGTTAATAAATAAAACTTTTGAAAGAAAGGAAGAGGAAGGTTAAGTTTAGCCTATTACCATGTCCAGTTGAATGGGGGTGACCATTTCCGGGGGTAACCCAAATAGTCAACCTCCCGTTACTTTATTTTCCCATGGTTGGCGTTGGACATTACGCATATGAGTCAAAATCTCTTCCTCCCACTCGACAGAAAAGGGATCGGGTATCAGGGGTCCAAGATATCTTCAAGGTCAAGAGGGTGGAGGTTTAAATACTTGTAGTACAGTCTTCCAACATCCGTTTGAAAGGGAAGAGAGAAGGCTATAAATAGAACCTTGGTACAAAAATAAGCTTTTTTTGTTACTCTTTTCGGAAATTAGATAAAGGTTAAAATATAATTGTTGCATGAACTTATTGAAAAAAACTTGGAAAAAAAATATAGATTTATTATTTTATCTATTTCTGTAAATTGTAAAAAAAAAGACTCCACCTGAGGAGGGGGCGCGCGCCCCCCGCGCCCCCTGGCTGGATCCGCCATTGCTTTACATGCGTACTAGCTCTACATTGGCACCATTTATGCAAATTCTATCATCAATGCTGACAAATCACATCATTTTGCAGATATTCAATATTTTGAATCCTCTCTGGGAATATTTTTTTTTAAACATTTTAATGTTTATTTTATAAAATCTCTATTAATTTTATCGACACATGAGAACAATATGTCATATATCAGCTTATTGTGAACACCTAATATTTTTGTTTATTTTAACATACATCAAGCATTTTCTAAGAGAATGCAATGGATGGTTTGGATATTTTAATATTTTGAATTGGAGTTGTACTACCACAATCTTCATTGGTTGAGAATAGAAAAGGTAGTAAATGACATAATGATACTTGCATATTTAGTTGTTCATACAGAGTCAATATCCAGCCAATTTGGGTTAAATTGCCTTTTTCATTCACATTTGTATGATAAACCATTGTTTCGGTGCATTGTTAAAGGAAGTGTGATTTATCATTAAATGTTTTTGGGCAAACTTAATAAGAGAACGAAGTCCCAGGGAATGGGAAGCGTTACCAGACTCCCCTAGTATATTCTAATAAATAGTTTAAGTAAAATATTTTTGTGTTAAGTTAAAAACTTTTAATTACTTTTTTAAGAGATTTGAAACATAAATCTGAAAAATAACTAGTTTTGCGTACATTAAAAATCTAACTTCAACATAAAATATAAAAACAATAACCGAGTCTAACCCATTTAAATAGATTCAAATATGCACAATAATGTATTATTTCTATTTATATATGCTGACATTTATTTAAAGTTAATTTCAGAATGGTGGTTAAACACTTACCGGAAAAGCCTTTTCTGTAACTAGATCATGAAGCTTCTCTTCATTTTTTCTACAAATATAATATAAATTTAATTAGAGTAGAACAAGACAACTTTTGATAAATAATGATATTTTTTTAAAAGTACAAGATATCTTTTTTTAAATCTTTCTCCGACAAAAACAATAAATACAAGATAAAATTTATTTTTGATAAATATATATATATATCATCCTGATCCTACTGTTACATTTCTGATATTTGTTGACAGTAATTTTTTGATTTGCATAAAACTATTTATAGAAATTTCAAAAAATTATGAATTAAAACACAGTATGAACAAATAAATGTTCAAAGGTTTTATTTTGTGAGTTTGAAAAATGGTGTTTAAAATTATTCATTTATAAGTAATATTTATGGACCAGGTACATCAAATGCATATAGAAATTGTAGAGAGAAATAATTAGAAAACACAAAATTATAAAATTTTGGTTTAAACATTTCTCCTCGATATACAGTGCATGTATTCATTAAAAAAGTATGTAAATACGTCACCTTTTTGAGTGAGTAATTTAATTAAATAATAAACTATTGTTTAGTTTCATTTAACTCCATTTTCGTAAACAGAAAATATTTCTCTTAGTACCTTGGTGATGGTAATAAGTAACAAGCTTTTTACTATTGAGCTAATTCTGCTCCACAAATTTGGGCAGCTTGATGGATTTTTAGAGGATTCATTAATATATCTCTAAGAAATGGTTGTCAATCAAAATCCGAAAATTTACAGACTTATAAATATTTTTTTACTCTAATACTTACACTTTACTATATACTCTTATATGTTATTTTAATTTCAGGCAAATATTTACCCAAAAGAAAAAAATTAAACTTTCAAATGAAAATTGAATATAAAGAAAATAATGTACATCTGCAATACGTAACTTTTCAAACTTCTTAAAAAACAAAAAACAAAATATTTTTTACCACTGCAGAAAAATTTAATGTCTCTAAAGTGTTTTATAGTACAACACATGATCAACACAGAAAAAAAAAATTCTAACTTTTAGAGAAATTTAGCTTTTGAGTTTTCTCTGACGATTCCATATTTTCTCTACTTTTCAGGTACGTAGTAATCGAAAGTTTAAAAAATACATTAAAAAGTTGGTTGCACCCACTAAAATATTCTTAACTAGTTGGTGACCCTGCATTGCTAAGACCCATCATTGGTGTATAGGTCCTAGCTTTTGGTACTTAGCTCTCAAGAAGGCTCATTGCTACTCCAAACAAAGCTCGCTTTGATTGTCAAAAGTTTCAATGTAACAAACATGCTTGCTTCACTCGCTGAAAAGGTCCATTGACAAATAAGCACAGGCTTACTTTACTCGTTGAAAGGTTCGTTGCTATGCAAGCATGGGCTAGCTTCGCACGCTGAAAGGTTCATTGCTGCGTAAGCATAAGCTCGCTTCCCTCATTAAAAAGTACTTTTTACATAAACCCTTAATAGAACCCCCTCCTCAGTCGAGAAACAACAAAATTTTCCCCATTAACACAACACCCCTCACCCCTTTGAGAATACTTTAACATATGTTTGTGAAAAGCAAAAGTAGAAGGCAAAAACTACTTATGTTGAAATTTTCAAAGCTCTAGGGCTATTAGAACTAGCTTTTTGTGAAAATACTATTAATTAAAAACAAATTAAAATTTTAACAATTTCTTTGTCAAAAGTCTAATTAGGAGGCAAAAACTACTTATGTTGAAAATTTCAGAGCTGTAGCCCTATTAGAACGCATTTTGTAATTTTGAAAATTAATCAACAAATAACCAATTAAAATTTTAACATTCTGTTCTTCAAAGAAGTCCAATTAGATGGCTAAAACTACTTATTTTTAAAATTCCAAAACTGTACCTCGCTTTGATTTTTTTTTAATTAATTAAAAAAGATCTAATTAAAATTTTAACATTCTCATGGTTCATACAGATTTTTAAAATAAAAAATAAGGACTTTTTAAGTACTTTGGTAACTTTTTTAAGGACCTCAATTCTCTTTGTGATTTAAACGAAGGGGCGAAATTGAATGAAAGAAAATTTTAATGCACACTAAAATTCCTGAATGAAATTTCTTTTAATTCCTAATGATTATAACCAATCATTTTGAGAAATAGATATAGTACTTTTACTAAATGTAGTTTAAATTTTTGAAGTGCAATGTAAATTATGCATATTTTTAATAGTCTCCTGTTTCCGAGGGTATTTTTAAACCAAATTCCAAAATTTCGTAACTGGTTTTCTGTTATAATTTCTAGATTATTTTATTTTTCTACCACGATGAATACATTTAAATTAACAATGATTTAAAAATTTTAACAATGATGCTCAAAAGGGCACCGAATTAAAAACTTCTTCAGAAAATATTTTAAAACTCAAAAGTTAAATGATATTAAAATACTAAAATATCAATTAAAAATGCTCTATTCCCACCTCTGTTGGAATGCGATTAAAAGAAAATTGAAAAACATCTACACTTAGTAAGATTTTCATCAAATATTCATTTGCAGGGTGGCTACAGAGTTCGAGAAACAAAATTCCCTGACATTTCACTGATTGCCAGAAAATTCCCTGATGTCTCTCTGTCGATGTTATCATTCAAAAAGCGAAAAAGAAAATAATGGCTAATTTAAAAAGATACAAATTTTATAAGTAAATGTAATTTTAAATAGTCTAAACATAATTGCTCCAAAATAAATTTACGCTAAAAATCAAAACAAGCATCTTTAGAGCATGAAAAAGAATGGAAAACATTAATTAAAAAAATTAAAAATTCACACATATCACTTTCAGTTAATTGTGTTCAATAAAATGTCAAAATGAAAGTACAAAAAAAAAAATCTAGTACAGGATCTAAGCATTTTCGCTTATGAATGCTTTTAGGATTGTTGCAAAACTGTAACATAGCGCTAAAACGGTTTAAAAAAACAAAAAAAAATCTGATGGAATCAATTTTAAATATTAAGAAATTTAGAGCTCTAATATATTCTGTTGACAAAATATCCAAGTCAAGAAGAAAAATAATCATATCTGTAAAGGATGCAGTTAGATTAAAATTAGAAGATTTTTTAACCGAAAGGCTACTGGCGGCCAAACTTCTAAGTTATAAGATAACTAAAAATCTAACATAAATAATGCGTAAATAATTTGAGTTATAATATATTCTGTTAACAAAAAACGCGAGGCAAGAAGAAAATAATCATGTTTCTAAAGGGTGCAGTCAGATTGAAATTTGAGGATTTTTTTCTAACAATACGGCGCTGACCTCACGGCATCCACTTCACGTGACGCGATCCGAGATAGATGTCCGCACCCGCACGAGGAATGCGAGAAAAGAAACTCAAATATTTTAAAACTCCCTGATTAAAGAGTAATTTTACGAAATTCCCAAAGTTGTCCAGAAGAGGGAAATTCCCTGACATTTCCCTGAATTCGTGGTATGTCGCCACCCTGATTTGTATAAAAATAACAATTTATAACTGTAATATTTAGCTAAGAATGTTAATAAAGTATTTGCAACCAACTTCAATGCAAAATTTTCTAAAATTTGATCAACCCCAACCGTTTAACTTTACTTTTTAGGCTTATCCATTGCTAGACAGGAGATAGTATTTCTCCAAATTTAGCCGTACTTTTTGCTGGTTATCAAAAACATACCAGATTCATGATATCACAAAAAGAATATTCTAATTAAAGAACTTGGACTATGTCTTAAAATATGTGAATTTTTATTTCCAAAATCAGATCAAATTCTGCTTAAAACTGCAATTTTTTGTCATACATGCAACTACTATAAGCTTTAAAAGATGTGTATATATATTTTAAATCGGAAATAATCCGGGATTTTTATTACATCCCTGTGATATTTAATTTCAAATATAAAACGGACGTGCAGAAATTTATTAACAATAGGCTAAACTACACAAAACGTTCCCCTGAATTTAGTAAGAGAGCATCGCGATTTCGCGTATCGGTGCGGAAATATATTCTTTTTAAATGCTTCGTAAAAAACACTTTATGGTTTATATACCTTAGAATAAGTTTTAAACTACCGTTTCCAATAACTTTCTTCTCTATTTTGAGCAAGAAGGCATGTTATCATACACTTAATCAAGGTACGTATGAAATAGGCATACATGCTTACTAACACTCGTAATTTTTGGGACGGACCCCAGCAATCTACCTACTAATGATGCACCTGGCATCAAAAGCCATTCAATGACTTCAGCGAGTGACTGGTCTGTGCGTGGCACGTTTGTACTTGCATGCGTAACAGGAGATTTCGGGTGATCCGCATATTGCATTCCATTTGAAAATTTTGCTTTTTTTCAAAAAAGAACAGAAAAGATGCTATTTTCGGAGAAAAAATGCTTTTTTTTAAACAAAAAAGGCAGGAAGGATACTTTGGATAATCTCCAAATTTCGCTAACATTGGTTTTTAACTTGGGGAAAAAATAAGGACTTCTAAGGATTTTTTTTAAAAATAAGAACTTTTAAGGGCCTTAGAAATTTTTTCGAGTTTTTAAGGACTTTTAAGGACCGTACGAACCTTGATTCTGTTTGTCAAAGGTACAATTAGAAGGCCAAAACTACTTACGTTGAAACTTTCAGAGTTCTGTACCTATTTTAAGTAGCTTTCTATAGACACAAACTTTTGTTTAATTACTATAGATGGTGATTCATTAACAATAACATTTGAGATTTTTACATAATAAGAGACTAATATAATCTTAGACTAATATAATAAGCAATTCTGTTTTGTTTAACCCAGACCTACAGAACAAGCACATTAAAAGTGGCTTAAAGTAGGCAAAATACTGATTACAATATTTGTATGCAATAAAGTATCATGTATATTTAAATCAAATACAAACTTTTTAATACTACAATACTGTTTATCATGTCTCATACTTTATTGAGTTAAGTATGAGACGTCCACCCAGTATTGATTTATTGTTTAACAGTAAAGAAAGCAAATCTGTAAATTATTTAAAACTATGAAATATACGAATAACACAAAGAGAATAAATTGATTTAAATTCATAACTAATTTGAATTTATTCCATTTATATTAATTCTATTAAATTTTTATCCATTCATCTAAAAACTTTTAGTGTAAATTTAAATGTAGTGTACTTCCATTGGGGCGTAGTATGTTGATCACCGAGTTAGGGCACAATGCGCTCGATAGTACAACTTCAAAAAACATAGTAAGCCCATAATTATGTTCATTTATACAAATGTAAAGTAATGAACTTCATTATAAAGGGTGTCAAAAGAAAAAAATTCTGGAAAAAATCCCATGTATTTGACATCCAATAACTCAGCTATGTAAGGCGACAAAATTGCCTTGCTGAGCCTGTTGTCAAATGAGCCCGTCAAAAGGTTAACATGTAAATGAAGGCCATACTTTCTAAATATTTAGAGTAATTTAATAAATATTGAACTACTCAACATTTATGTATTCCTAATTGGAATATTGAACACTATTTATTTCTTACTTTTGTTGTCAAACTTACTCTGCTAAAGCTTTCTGAGCTTCAATGTACACAGCTTGCACCTTTTCTGCAACTGTTGGTAAATCAAATTCATAATCTATATTTCTAATTTTTCTCAATTCTAGATAGGACTTTCCTTTTCTTCCAATACTTTCATACATCTGCTTTGCACCCTAAAAGCAAAAAAACACCAGAGAATAAGTTTCAGCATACTTCAAACAATTAGAGGGATGTAATTGGCTAAAAAGCAAAAAAGTGGAAATCCAAAAATTTGACACTAAAGAACATACAAAGAAAAAATTATACGAAAAGTAAGAATTAACATGACACATTACTAGCTTTTTGCCAATCTATATTAGGGACTTAATTGCAGTTTAATAGTTTGCTTTACCATTTTAGAACAAATAGCTTCATTTTGTATATAAGATTCAGATGTTGAAACCTGGAACATCTACTTTTTTTTCTTCAGATGAATATTTCTTTGCAACTATCAGTTGAGGACTAGAAATCGAAAACAACTTCAGTCCAAAAAAGAGAATATTTCAGGAGAGCCGAAAAATGAAAAACACTTGCATTGGTACTCAAGACTATGAACCAAATTGAATTTGAACAATTGCTACAAGAGTTTGCACTCAGGGCGTTCTCCACTTTGTTTAACTTGATCTTGAGGACATTTTTCCGTAAAAAAAAGATCTTCGATTTTTTTTGGCACTTGGATCGTTTTCCATTTATAGTCCTCAGTTTTAAATAAGGATATACAGTGAAATTGAGACTAATTTCTTGCACAAAATTGAATTAAAATTCTAATAATTTAGCATTTTTCAAATCAAGCGTTGGAACCGATCCTCACACAGATACTAACCACAGACATAGCGGTTAAACACATCAGCAGATGCCTAAGAGAATGACACCTAAACGGCATCGCAAATCTCAGCAATAGCTGATATTAAAACGGCTTAAACCCAAGTGAAAATTACCACTACTCCAATGTAAATACTGGCCTCCATACCGGTGAAAATCTCGGCAAATACATTAAAACAACAATTAGCGAAAACGACCAACATAAATATAACCATTAATGCCCAATATATCAGTAGAAGTCTCTGCAATTGAGGAGATTATATCAAAGTAACACTCTATGTAAATCTTGGTGATAGCGACAACTGTAGAGACGCAAATCTTCAGAATAGTGGTCATTATATTGGTGAAACACTTGCTGAAAATGAACATCACAAACGTAAATCTACCATAGCAGATCATATCACCGCAAGAGTAAAAAAACTTATCAATGAAACTAACCACCACACATCAACGTAAATAATAGCAATAGAGGCTGGCAATCTGCAAGAAAAGTTCCATCGGTGGTGTAGGGAAATCTGAATGTACACAGGTTCTGTGATTGTCAGAAAATTTCAATCTCCACGAGATCAAAGGGAAAATTAGAGAAAAACATAGATTTTTTTTTTTTTGGTAAAAATCCAGAATTTTTTTTTAAAAATCAAAAAAGAGGAAAAATATGGGAAATTTTAAAAAAGCGGAAATCCACCAAAATAAAACCGTGGATCCGCCCTAGATCCAATAATAAATGTAACATTTGTCAGCTAAAAACACGTAAGTATCCAACTAAATTTTTTAATTAACATAGTATGATTAGTATTTCTTGGGGTTACATTGTTGATACATATCCAATAGGTAGAGGATCAGTGGACAGGGTGTAAATTGTTGTTAGGAATTGTCATAACTATTTCTAGAAATTTAAATTTTTCCATAAATGTTTCCATCGTTTGAAAGTAGGTACTCTACAATGTTAGCGTAATTTGAACATTTAACTTTTAAACTACTCTATGTTGATACTAAAATTTTTTCATTCTGAGATGTTTAAATTCCCCACAAACAACTTCATATTTAATTTATTTAGAAATTATGTTAAAACTGAAATCACTTCAAATAGTCTACTAAAAACACAAAGCTACATAAGAGGTTGATTGGATTGGATATTTTCTGGTGGAAGAACTGCACAAGAGCTATATAGCAGAGAATAACTGAGGGAGTATGTAATTGTAGCAGATCCCAAGAATAATTTCACAAAATAGGCACTAAACTTCCAAATTCAATTCCCTTAGCAAACATCAATGGAAAGACTATAGAATACTTTGTAAACAATCTGAGCTTTATCAAATACAAATTCAAGATAATCATTGAAGAACTTAACTACAGTACCAGTTTTCTGGCGGCACCATTGTATTAATTTCTGATCCTGCATATTATAGCTAATTACAAAAAAAAACTTACTGGACCCGAGATGGCTGACATTTTGCCATCGCCTTCAGGAGGAACATATCGTTCAATGATATCACCTGAAAATATTCACAAGTTATACATATAAGTACATAGCGTTAACATAATTTCTAGGACATAAAAATAAATTAAATGACAGCTTTACCGAGGACTATTTTCACAGGATTTTTAAAAACTTTTAGTCTACATACGATAAGGAATTTTAAAAACTGAAAAATATAAAGTAAAAAGCTAAGTAATAACTACAAGGAAAACAGTTAAATAGATCAAATAATTTGAAAAGTGCATCTTAGATATAAAACCATAGCGAAGTATGTCTTTCTTCAGCATTTAGCCTCACAATTTTCGATTCCTATTTATTCAGATTTTCTTTGTATAATCTCATAAAGTAAATAACACACACAGTCTAAACAAAACTGGGAAACTGACTATTATACAGCCAAGGACTGTATATTATAATAGAAAAGCAGCACATGTGCTGTGCCCCAAAACCGTGGGACAAAAACTTAAGTGGTAACCACTGGCGAATCTGGGTGGAGAAGAACCACAATATTATTTCTATTCAATTTTAAATATCATTTGACACATGCTGAAAACCAAGAATGACACACACATATGTTACCTTAAGTATATGCATGATCTTAATTCAGCTTAATTTGCGTTGTATCAAAACCTCACTGAGAGGGATGCTTAGGATCAGGACCCATTAAAAACTTGTCTCATTTTAACACTGATAGGAGTAAATTCTTTATTATAATAGTCTTAAATTTAGATAATACTTTAGTAGGATCAGGGGCGGTCAAAGGTGCAATCCTAGAAAGCCTTAGCTTGGGGCGCCAAATTTGGGAGGGGCGCCAAAATATAAGTTCTGTGTGATTTTTTTTTACTCAATTATTTTTAAAATTGAAAATAAACATTTTCAGGATGAAATCAATAAATGTGTCCCCTCAAAAATGCCCCCACCCCCTTCCTTCATAGAAAAGCGCCCTCTCCCCCCTCCCAAAACGAAAAATACGCCCTTGTACCATAACCGTAAAAATGTGATTTCTGTTTACCACTTCAAAATTAGCTAGCGATGTGGTGATACCAGAAAGATACATTTTTGAAATTTGTCTACCTCAATTCGATGTGTGTTTCCTACTATCGTGTCATGTCGTGAAAAAGGGAAAAGATTCTGGGGGAATTTCGTAAATTTGGAAGGGATGCCAAAAGATCAGTTCCACGTTATTTTTTTTTTAACTCAGTCACTTTTGAAATTGAAAATAAATGTTTTCAGGATTAATTCATTAAATGTTCCCAGTGAACGAACACGCCCTTCCTTCCAAAGAAAAGCCTCCCCCCCCCCTTCCAAAATGAAAAAAAGCGCCCCTTAACGATATTGGTAAGAAATTTGACTTTTCTTTACTGCCTCAAAATTCGCTGACAAAGTGGTAATACCAGAGAGATACATCTTTGAAATTTACCTACCTCAGTTCTATATTTGTCTCTACTATCGTGTCATACCGTAAAAAGAAAAAAGATTGTGGAGAAATTTCGCAAATTTGGGAGGGGTGCCAAAAGATCAGTTAAATTTTTTTTTTTAACTCAGTCACTTTTGAAATTGAAAATAAACTTTTCTGGATTAATTCATTAAATGTGTCCTGTGAACGAACGTGCCCCTCCCTCGAAAGAAAAGCCACCCCCCCTCCCCTTTCCAATACGAAAAAAGCGCCCCTGTAACATGTTGGTAAGAAATTTGATTTTCTTTACCACCTCAAAATTCGCTTTTGATCTGGTGGTAACAGAAGGACACATCTTTTCAATCTATCAACCTTGGGTCTATCTCTGTCTCTAAAATCATGTCGTACCGTGAAAAGAAAACAGAAATGCACTTATTCTGGGGAAATTTCGTGAATTTGGGTAGGGTGAAACGTTATAAGTTTTTTAATGATTTTATTTTAACTCAGTGACTCAGTCATTTAACAAATTGAAAATAAACGCTATCAGTCTTATTTCAATAAATGTGTTCTTCGAATGCTCCTCTCCCTTCTCTAAGTTTAGTGATTAAAGTTTAATGATTTTTTTTCTCAGGCTGTCAAATTCGAACAAAAATCCTAATAGGGTTTAAATCATTGTAGAATTGCTAAATTGCATTGTTATATTAAGAAGTCAAGCTAGGTTTTTAAAGCATATTTTAAAATATAGTAATAATTTTACAATTTAGGCCAATACTTAAAAATAGATTTAAAAATTGATATAACAAAATAATTTTATATTGTAAACAATTAATTTTTTTATTGTTGATATTTTTAGCAGCACTGTCTTGCTACTCTCTTTACGAAACAAAACGAGGCATTATTCTTCTCCAAAACCATTCGCTACATCCTCAACTATTCTATAAAGCAAAATTGCATCCTTTTAAAATCGAAACGAACACCTAACAAGCTTTAATCTGAAAATGAATTTTAATATGGTTTGCTTCATAATTGCAGTGTTGTTGTTGTGTTGTTTCTAATCTCCCTTTTGTCTGACGAAGTCAGACAATATCAGTGAAGCCATTGACATTAATGAAGTCTGACACAGGTTGTGGACAGTTATAAATGCCCTCCCAGTCCAGTCCAAGGCAGTCCAAAATGTGCTGAGGTGATGCCTGTTCTTTTTGGCATTTAGGGCAAAGAGGAAAATTTTTTCTTCCCCCAGAATATGTTAGGCCTTTAAGGTGACCACTAGCAAGTCGGGACAGACGGGTATTGGTGTGCCTATCACAAGGAAGAGATAGGGAGTGTCCTGGCTTTTTGGCTTTATACCATTCGTGAGATGGAGGTATATGCCATTTCGCTTTATTTTGAGCAATTTTCTTTGAGTATAACTCTTGATATGTAAGTTCTTGAGTAGAGAGGACAGGGTGTTCTAGTCCCTCCTTAGCAAGAGTGTCAGCCAATTCATTTCCGTGGATGTCTACATGTGACGGGATCCACTGAAAGTGCACTTTGTGCAGTCGGGATATGCTCTTGACTTTGCGTATTATGGATAGACTGGTTTTGTCTCCCACGAGGGCCCAGTTTTTAAGGTGTTGAATGGAACTTCGGCTATCGGATAGAATCCATAAGTCTCCGTAGTTGACCTCGCCAAAGATATTCTCTAAACCCAGGTCAATTGCTATTAATTCGCTTCGAAAGACAGAGCAGAAATCTGGATTACGTTGTTTAATAGAATGTTTCTCTACGGGCGTTTCTATATAAATTCCACTGCCTGCCTGTATATCTATTTTGCTGCCATCTGTATAGATTTTGATGTCAATTGAAGGAATTTGATTAATAATTTCCAATGCCAATTGCCTAAGAAATTCCGGACAACATTCATTCTTATTATGTGTGGTGGGAAGGCAATCAATAAAATCAACATTGGAGAGTCCATCGTAAGTGTTCAAATTAGTATTAAGACAGTGGGGCTCTACATTGTCTGCCATTAACTTCTGTGATTTAACTTGGCTGAAAGGACTGTGTTTCTTAAGTCTTTGATTGCTTGTCCAGTTATTTAAGTAATAGGCCGTTTTATTTTCTTGGTTTAAGCTGGAAAGTTTATTGAAATATTTGACCAAGCCTGCCTGCCTTCTGAGAGAGAGTGGTTGCAGATCCGCTTCGTAAAGGACAATTTCTGAAGGACAGCTACGTTTCAGTCCTGTGATTATGCGGGCAGCACTCAAGTGAATCCTTTCCAATTTGTTCAAGTTCGTATCAGAAGCACAGCAGTAGATAGGGCAGCCATATTCTAGAATAGGTCTAATAAGTGCCTGATAGGAGGTTCTGAGCGTAGTTGCGTCCGCTCCCCAGTCTCTACCTGCAATGTGCTTAATAATATTTAATCTTTTCCTGGCTTTCAAGGCTATATATTCAATGTGTTTATTGCAAGTAAATTCGGGATCAAGAATGAAACCCAAATATTTTGGATGTTTCTCATAGGTGAGTTTCTGGTTTTTGAGGAACAAGGATGGCTGGTAGTTATAGAGGTGCTTATTTGTAGTAAAGAAAGTGGTAATAGATAGTTTCTACTGTCACTTTTTAAAAAACACGAGGAGTATTAAAATGTAAACTATTAGAGATAAATGAATTTGATAAAACACGAAATGATCTTGTAGGAAAACTTTTGACGGCTGAAAAGTGTATTAAGTAGAGTGTGGTGATATTAAATAGCAGTGACGTGTAAAGATATATGTTACAATTGATTTACTTATACATATTTCTATTGTGATTCATATAATAAATGTTCTTACTACAATTTTAACTGCTATTGCTAACCACCAAAAGCAATAAAAATTTAAATAAGTTTCACAGGAAATGAGTTCCTTTTTTATATCACTTTAATATTTCACAACTGATATTTTTCAAACAATTATACAATGAAAAGAAATAATGTATATTTTTGTCACCTGTTGACAGTTTTTAATTTCTAAAAATGGGCAAGTATACTCTTAATGAACGATTTAATAAGTTCCATAACGAGTTCGTGTAATTTTTTGTCAGTCCAATAAAAACACGCATCTCTTGTTAAAAATAGATGGCATAAAATCTAAAGGCTTATTAGAGGAATCGTTATAAAACTACAATAGAAAAATTTCCTTTGTCTTTTGTCTCAATCAATCTTTTCTCATCCCCTTTAAACTGTGTATCTTTACTGAAAATTCTCAATGCTCCAATGCTGATTCCATTTTGAAGAATGCTGCCATATTCCAACTATATTCCCCTTTCAGTCGCAAAATTGTGTGTAGTTGTAAAACGTATTTCATTTCTAAGGCAGGAGAAACCAACACAAAAAATACCGATCTTATCTCCCTGCCCTCCATAGGTTGTAAGGACTGTCTGGCCGGGATCGAAAGAAAAAAGCATCTAACCATTTGTGTAACCATTCATCAGCGCTTTGAAGTTGCCTTCTTGTGCGGGATTTGTACCAATACGTCAGATTGGCAATGTGAGTTGGCGACAACGTCTGTAACAAAAAAGCATGTTACGACGCTCAAGGGGAAGGGGGTCGTTAATTGCGATAGAGGAAAATTCCTAGAATGACTTTTGTCATTTCTCCCCAAGGAGGAAAGAGGGGGGTAAGGAGGGGCCCTGCCCGTTTCGGAATTTGAAGCATCGCCGTCAGGTTTTTCCAGGTTCTGCGCATAACAAAACGCTATGCATTCTGGGATTCATCCTAACTCTTCTAGCTGTCGCGGACTTTATTCTCCTTGAATTGCGTTGATATTTCTTAAGTTTTAAATAAATCGTTTTAGTATGTTAATGTTCTAATAAGCAATTATGGCTTGTGTGGCCTACAAATGCAATAACAGACTTTCCAGAAAATCTGAAAATATTTCATTTCACAGGTAAAAACAATTCTGAAATTAAATTAAAATTAGTCATATACTTTTTGTAGTATGTGGTAATTTCTAAGTTAATATTGTGGTAATATTAGGATTAATGATTACTATTAATGCAGTGTATAAAAAATTTCAATGTCTTGTATGGATGTTTAAATTATGCATTTAATAAATATTATTGTTTTATTATTATTAATTTCATCTGCACGTGTTAAGTAGGCATAGTGGTTGTTGATACTTTAATCGTTCGATTTTGTATTATAGTATTCTAATAAGTTAACAAAATCTAAGTCTAGATTTGAGTAATTTAGAAATCGAAAGTTATGTTTTTAATTAAATATACTAGTTAGTGGGTTGAGTCTAGATTTGAGTAATTTAGAAATCGAAAGTTATGTTTGTAATTAAATATACTAGTTAGTGGGTTGAGTGAATTATTTCAGTTATTCCACGTCTCTAAACATAAGATGTTGTTTTTCCTCTTCTATATTTTATTTTTAAAGATATGGGCTGTAATTGTGTAAGTGAAACTTAACGTATAATAATATAAATATTGTGTGGAATTGTGTTTTGGGGCTACAAGGTTACTAAAAACTGCTCAGCAGTGATTCAGGTTTATTTAAGTGGCACACATTTGTGGCAATAGATAGATTAGACAGTGGCAATTTTACATTTCACATATTTTTCCTCTTTTTTTTTTTTACATTACGATTGATACCTAGTTTCAGTGTGTAAAATGTGAGGGACAATAAGAACAAGTAATTGAAAATTGTAATTAGTTAAATATTCAGATCAAAGTATATGTTGTAAAATAATAGTTATGCAAATTTAAATTGTACCTTATCATGTAACTCATACATAGAACTAGGTCCTTAGATAATATATTTTTGGGAAATTATTGTTTCAAAATTTTTTCAGCCAATCTAGAAGGAAAGGTATTGTTAAATTTGTATGTCTCTTCTAGCATTCCTTTAAAACCTTTTTCACATTCATGCCATTTACAAAATGAGTGAATCAAATCAAAAAGGCTGAACATGCTTTCATATATTGTTAAAAATTATGTATTCAAATACTTTTATTATGTTTGAATATTATTAACGCATTTTTAATTTTGCTGAATCAAAAATATATTGCTGAATAAAACTGTGTAACATAATATACATATATTTTTCACACTGCAATAAACTATTTTTTATATATAAAGTGATTTATTTCTTGTTATCAATACTAAAAAACATGTGGTAAACTAATATATATGTATAAAACTTTTTTTGCTTATAACCTAGTTATTTTTTAACAACTAACTCTACTCTTTTCCCTCGCGTTTTACTTTAAAATGTACTTAAGAATCACTTCAACAAATAACCTTAATTATTAAAATATATCTTCAGTAATTTATAAACAATATGCAAATATTTAATTCAGAAAAGTAAATATTTAAATTAAAATATTTTATTTAATTTTCAGATGTATTTAAATTTGCCACTACAATGTTGTAACAAAACTACGATAGCCAGTCGTCTGCACTAGGCTATCAGAAAGCGAAACTGCTAGGATGCATCCCAGATGCATTGCGCAGGCTGCTTCTTTTGTGCGCTACTGCGCATAAACCGGGGCCTCTCCTTACCCCCCTCTTTCCTCC
The DNA here is from genome assembly GCA_963978545.1 of Linyphia triangularis. Lineage (NCBI taxonomy): Eukaryota > Metazoa > Arthropoda > Arachnida > Araneae > Linyphiidae > Linyphia > Linyphia triangularis. The sequence continues at coordinate 61,976,665 of OZ021729.1, forward strand.
TTGTTTCTCCCCGATTGCCCTCTGCCTAGAGGCAATCGCCAATGGCATTCCTTCTAGACTACAAAATGTTGGAAACTCCTTTCCTTCCACGGATCCACGTTGTTCTTGTATCTGAACTGAGCAAATTTATCTTAGTTCTCTTCTGTAAGCTAAAATCATGATATCGGGTTTTTTCCCCCAACCTTCTTTCTCTACAAGTGAAATGTTGAAAAAACTTGAATAGCAGAGAGAGTAGCCCAATTGAAATACTAGGTATGAGCATTTAATTTGTTTTTATCAAAATTAGTTTAGGTTAAGGTTGTAAATGAGAAATTTTAAAATGAAACTATGGCTTTTTTCAATTTTGAATTTTAATTGCACATAGTTGATTCTGAAATTAAATGGCTCACTTTATAATTAGTGTAAATCAATTTTTTACTATTTCGTCATTTATTTTTTTAAAAACGGACTTATTTTTAATGCAATTTTTTAGCTTTTTCATGGAATAAAATATGTTTTATTTGGAACTAGCTAAATTTTTCATAAACCAACAAAGTTTTAAAAATAGTATTTAACAAAATATTTATTATTGTATATCTATTTGTAATTGCTAATTGATCTGATAATGAAGTATTTTGTGCTTAGATATTTGCTTAAATACCTAATTAATTAACTGAATAAAAATAATACAGCAGCATTTTATCTTTTGTAATATACATATTTTATTTTGAATGTTGTTTACTGAATAAAAGTTTTAAAACACTTTTTAGTGGAGAGGCAATGAGGATTATTTAATAATTAAAATCTATTATGTATACATTTAATATCCAAAACCAAAGCATCGATTTTTAATAAAATAAATGACTTTTCAATGGATTTTGTAGTTTTACCCAATAAATCAAGAATAATTTAATATATTAAGAAATAAACAAAGTGGGAATTATTCTTATTTACTTGATTGAAAAATAAAAAAATGTTGGATATACACTAGTAATTGTGGAAATCATGTCTAAGAATTTAATAACTTAATTGAAAATTTCGATTTAATTTTTAAATGTATGTTTAAATTTTAATTGCGTCCCATTTTTGACGACTAATAATTATTTATCTTACTTTATGGGACATGAACATATTTAAATATTCAAAATATTTCTTACTTATATAATCTCATGGTACTTAAATTTTCAGTACATATTTTTAATAATTTTAATATCTAAAAAATAGTTTGCATATTTGTATTTAATTTTAAAAATTTAATCTTTAAAAATTATTGGATTCCGAATTCTAAAAATTAGAGGTGGTAACATTTATATAAGTTTTTTTTTTTTTTTTAGTAAGATCGGTAAGGAAGAGGGGGGCCAAAATTGTCTTCGCTTATAGTTAAAAATTTGCTTCGACCGCCCCTGAGTAGGATCCTGGTTTTACAGCTTAAAATAAACAACTCACTAGTGCAGCCAACAAACATAGGTTTTTCGTTCCAATGCCTGGCTGGAGCTATCCCTTTTTCTTTCAATTTCGAACGTATTTCTTCTAGGGATAGGTTTTCATCCCTCCGTTTTTCATCAAAATCGGGCAAGACGATTTTGAGAACCTGTTAAAATAGATGATAATACATATAAAAAAGCAATTTAGAAAATAAGATATGGTAATATTAAAAAGTTGAGGCTAATGCATAAATCTAACCGAGACCAGTTTGGAGTAAATACGATTCAACTGAGATAAAATACTCTTTTCCTAACATTGTACTCAACTACGTCTATGCACTAAAAAAGTATGCATTTTTATCAATCTGGCCCAAGGACATAGTAGACTCAAGAATGAGACAGAGAAGTGATAACTTAAACAAATTTAATCAACGATCATGTAATAATAACAACTTAAGATTAAAATAATTGTTACATGTCTCAATATCAATACATCACTCAATAGTCTGTAACCGACCCTTGTAATTGAAATAACGACACTATGTGGTTTAGAAGATTGTACATGAATATTTATTGACACCGCACCGCATTAGCAGACAGATACCCCTTGCTTGGTGTAGCCCGTAACTAATAAGAAAATGCACAGCTCATTGGGGCGGGAGGAGCAACAACATCCAAGGGCTAGTTGACAGTACACCGGAGCTGCAAGAGACAACTTTACCAGGGGGGAAAAAAGGAAAATGATGCAAGACATTGTCAAAACTAAGAGTGTGAGTGGGTTTAGAGCCGTGCTTATATGCAACGTGTGGCATGCGCTATGCTGATGGTGTGGTTTAGCCAATTATGGCACGATGCTCAGAAACCAGCACATGCCAACACGAACCACCACAAGTCAATCCCTAACTGGACTTATACAAGAAGTCCAAATGGATGCAAGACAAAATGAGACTGATTTTACTAAATAGCACTGGTTTGAATGCCAGAAACCGGCACATTCCAACACGAACCATCACAAGTCAATCCCTATTTGGACTTGTACAAGAAGTCCAAATAGATGCAAGACAAAATGAGACTGATTTCATTAAATAGCACTGGTCTTTTATAACAACTCAACTGTCAATCCTTAAGGTCCTTATTTGCTCGCTTGTAATAAATCAAGCTGCTTCAGAAGCACACACTTCCACAAATCTACAAAGATTTCCTAGCAGTCAATAACCAACACTCTGAATCAGCATTCCCCACTAAATTTTGTAAAGGGACACAGCATGTTTGCTGAGCTGACACAAGGGACATAACTTTTTGTTCATAATTTTTTTTTTTTTTTTGCAATATAAGATTTAAATAAATAAAAGGTTGGAGTAATATTTCATTTATTGAGCATTTTATTAAATTGAAATTATGTAATATTTTCTCAAAATGAAAGTTCAATTTTGAGATATCCAAAGAATATATTTGTGTGTTTTCTATGTATGTCAATGTACCAATTCAAAATATTTGTCAGTATTTATTTAGTGTGTTGTTCATTGGTTCTACCAAGAAAATTAAATAGACTGCTCATTTTTCTTAAACTTCCTCAAATTTCTTCAGGTTATGCCTATGTCCATAAGGGTTGTCTTTATATAGGGCCAAAAATGAAATTTCATTGGATTTTATCTATGCTTTTTTTCCTTTTACCCTATTATTGAAGTGAACCAAATTTCATTTTTTTGATAAGTTAATATTAACCCACAATAAGGCTGAAGTTGTTAAAAATATCAATATCACAAATTGATTTTTTTTTTTTTTTAATTAAATTTTTGCAGATTTGATTTCATACCACAAAAATATTTTTCTTTTGACCTATTATGAAAATACACCAAATATTATTATAATAAATTAATATTAACTTGTGCTACATTGATATTGAAGATGGTAAAGGTGGATATGGAATTTGCAAATATGAACAAAAATAATTATAAATTTTCATTCTCTTGAATAAAAAAAAAAGTTGTAAAATATTGATACAATTTAAAAAATAAAGAAAATCTAACTTTCATACAATAATTAAAAAAAAAAAAAAATTGTGCTATTTTTTTACAATATAAGTACAGTAAACCCTGTTAACGTGAAATCGCTTAACATGAAAACCTGTTTAACGCAAAGTAAAAGCAGTTCTCTGCACTTAAAACTTGACATTTATTTATTCATTTAACATGATATTCCAGTTATCGCGAACAATTTCGGAAACCCTATCGATTTCGTGGTTTGGACTGTATTGAGTATTACTTGTGATAATCATCCACACATTGCAAAAGGCTCTTGTTTTTTATTTAGCAATGAAAAATTATTTACCAACTTTAATCTTCTTTCTAGGCAAAGATTTTTAATGTATGTGAGGCATTTTCAGAAGAAATGTTTTCTTCCCAATATGTGGGTGATACATTTAAAAATCTGAAATAATTTTGTGTCTCTTAAGCAGAGTCAAGCGTTTAACTGATACAAACTCGACAACTTCCTCACCTAAAACGAAATATTAAAAACTAATTGGATGGTGTAGATTTTTATAACTTAAAATAAATCATTCATGATAAGAATGAAAGGATAGCCTATATTTGAGGGTGCCCCTTGGATTGCCGTCGAGTTGAGCGGTGTAGCTCTGTTTATGGCATCCTCTAGTATTTTAAAGGATTTATGTTTGGGTAACCTTATCATGACAGTGACTGGATGGAATATGTGTTGCGCTCGTTTTGACCGAACATTTTGACCAGTGATATCTAAACGCTTCTTCTCACTTGGAATGTCGGTTGGTAAATAAGTTCAATATTTGTTTATTTTTATTTAAAATTGGGTTATTTCTATAGTACGGTCTACAGCTCAGCGCTGACTACAGCGACTGCACATACTGCACAACCAATTCGTTTCCATCCTATTGTAAGGTAACTGCTGAGCGGTTGACTGTACAATAGGATTGAGCCCCGTTATATGATTTATTTGTGTTTAATAGTATTTCTATACTGTGTTTTTTACTGTTTTAATAGTTTTTAGAAGAGCGGATAGAACCTAAAATTGTATTGTATTCCCTTTGTAATTTTGTAAATGTTTTAATGTGTGTTTAATTCAGCGCCATTTTATTTGCCACGGAGTTGCACATGAACACGATTGGCGCCAAAAAAAATCGGTAATTTTTGCCAAGGGGCACTCCGAAGTATATTTTCCCTGAATGAAATTTACAAATCCGAGTTTCAATTTCACTCAATTAGGATCTCCCCCGTAATTACAAATGACATTTGCAAATCATGGATTCGACTAAAAAGACCAGTGACTCAGCATTTATGTATTGGCTATTGCTATTCTAGTACACTTTATCATTCACCAATAAAAAAATTAAAATGTTGATTTGGTTAAACGTGTCTACCCCCCCCCCCCCCAAGCGACTTGGATAAATGAAGTCCTGATAATTAAAGTTTTACTGAAAATATTTTAATTCACTTACCTTTTGTGCTCTTTCTTTACGAAACTTTGGGTTGTAATGCTTGTGACGTGCAGGAGGTTGAATGTTAAGCAATGGGATCAAGGCAGCACACACACAACTTCCTCCTGGGATCGCAGAGTGCTAAAGAAACAAACAAATTCAAAAGTCAAGTGAATATTTAGCTAAAGTCAAAAATTTTTGGCTAAAATTTATGAAGAAACATTTCATATACCAGCAGCAGAAATGTGTCTATTATACTTGAAAAAGGCATCGATGCCCTGACAACAGATTAGCCCTTGAACAATATGACAGTGCTTGTGATTGCCAGGTTGTTCAAGGGTTAACAATTAAAATTTTACTGTTTGATGGCAACTACTACATGCTCTTACTTTTACAGCAGTTTCAATTGTTAGATGCTCAATTTAAGAAATTTATAGCAGAAAAACAAATGTGTTATGGTTATTGGTTAAAAATAAATTTTATATAGTAAATTATTCAAAATTTTGTAAAAATTTAAATTAAATTAAATGAATTTTACAACAACAGAAATGGAAAAAGTATGCTGAAAAAAGTGGTTTTTTTTTTGCTTTTTAGAAAGCTTTTATAACTTCTGAATAAAAATTTCCTCAATTTTCTGTTATTGTTGTAATTTTAAAAAAATTCCCCAAAAATTCTTAAATTGCCTATTTCCTAGTTTTCCATTCTTCATTATACAATAAAATCTTTCATAACTCTCAAAATAACTTTCACCGTTTTCTGGCTATGGATTTTAATTATTTTTCAAAGCAAAATCCAATTGTGGATTTTCTTTACAGGTACATAATCTTTTTGGCTAATTGATGATAAATCATTCTTAAGAGGTTTTATTGACCCCCCCTTAAAAAAAAAAAAACTCAGTGAAAAAAAACGTTCATAATTAATTTTAATTTTACAAAACAATATTTTTTATAAGGCCTGTGCAAAAAGTGCGCTTGATTTCGATTGCTGTTGAGGATGGTAATGAAATCCATGTCAATTTCAGACCCAAAGAGTTCAAGATGTTTCTATACTTGGTTTAAATTCCTACCTTTGCCGAAAATATTACAACTTCATAAAGAAATGAATACATAAAAAGGAGTAACATCTTCAAAGCTTTAGTTGAAAGAATTGAGAAAAGTTTGTTGGACAGATAACAAGAATATTGTCAACTTACTACAATTAAAATTCAATTTTAGTAACGCATTTTCAAATTTGATAAGTTCATCAGCTTTCAACATTATGCCAGTAGTAATGTTTTCCCGGAAGGATGTAACGCACCCTGTTAATTAAAGAATGATACAGAGGCAGTTATGAAGATTGTACATGGGATTTATTAAGTAACTGTAAAAGTATAGACAGACAGATACTTGCTACACCGAGGGGAGAAGGGGGGGGGGGGGTATAATTACGAAAGGTACAGCTCACCAGATCATTTCTGCGGTAACTAGAGATGGCAATGACGGGTTCCTCCAACTCCGGAGGATGTAAACGCAAGGCCTACAGGGTCTACCGGCCAGCGGTAACCCAAAAAGTCAACTGGACGTTTAAACTAAACAACACCACCAACCGTGCAGAGGCACAGGACTAAGAGAACTTAAAAGAGAGAGTCCTTGAATCAGGCCGCTTTTATGCACATCCTGGACATGCACCTTGCCGTTTTCCGGCTAGCCAATTGTATCAAAGATGCGTAGGAAACAGCGCATGCCAAGGTGAACCGTCGCAAGGGAAGCACAATCCAGTTTGTCTCTAGTGAGACTTCCTTTATTTACTCACAAAAATAAAAAAAAATTCTTTCAATGTTTTGAGATCTTAGTAATTATGATACAAAAAATTTTATCTTTATTTTCTATTACAAATGTTTTAAAACTATCATTTTCATGGTTTTGTCACGACCCATCAAATACCTATTGACCTGCAACCAGTCAGTAAGTCACGACCTTCAGGTTGTGGAAACATTGATCTAGGTACTCAAAAGTTGTATGACAATTTTGCAGTAAAAACATAATTCCAAGTCCCAGGCTATTCTGAAAAACTTAGTACTACCTTCTCGGTAATGCAAACATGACAATAGTAAGTAGTTTTAAAGAATTACTCACTTGGTAAAATTGTGGCTGCATTGTTTGAAATTTGCATAAATTTTTTTTTAAATCCTATAAATCCCAAACGGTTTCATATCATTTATCTCTATATTATAAAATGTAATATTCAGGTTCTTCCTTGATTGCCCTATCTTAATAAGCAGGGATTTCCAAAATAACTGAAATTATTAAATAATATGGTACTCGATGGGTAACAATAAAAACTTCTAAATTGCAGCAGTAAGTTATCCAAAATAACAGCCTTTAAAGCATTTATAATTCTTATAGCAACCCTATAATAAACATTTAAGCTTGATGATACATTTAGGTGTCATTTAAACTAGTACCCTAGGCTTCACCAACTGGTACCCATCTAACGGAAGAGTACCGATAATTTTAAATTTCTTATTTTTAGTGAGGTTTGTAGTCTCCGAGTGTTAAGTCAAAGGAGACAAAACCTTACTTTTCACAGTTAATACTCTTGTTACACACAACAGGTGCTAATCTTCTACGGAACAAAGCTTTGCTTATCCTTAGTAAATTCAGAAGAAAAATTAAGTATTTGATTAGTGGATGTAACATGTAATAAATACACTGTGCTCCCACCATTTCCTAAATTTCGATACATATCATTAAATCAGAATTGGTAAAATAAAATGTTTTGCCCTGTTATTAGATATGATCTTATTTCTCGAAAAATAATCATAAGAACCCGAAAATAGTTAAGGTTTCGATTAAAATAGTCTGATTTCAACTCATTTTTCAATGAAACAGTGGCTAAAATAATCGGTGTAGAAGTCTTTTTAGTAGCCACTGGTAAAACTGCACTTTCTATGCTGTCATTGACAAAAATGATGCTCTTAGAAAAAATTTCAACAACTCAAGTAATGAGAGAGAAGCAAGAATGATAAACACATCATGACGCAAAGGAAAAGCTAAAAAAAAAATCACCAGATGTATTATCCAGTACATCTCTATTGTTATACCTAAATTGGCGGTACTTCTGATCTTCAAGGTACCCTCTGGTACACGTTAGGCTCGCATAATTTTGGAAGTTGGTGAGGGGCTAAAAATAACATGGTTTTCGAAGGCCAACAAGTCAAGATAGGGTCTGATTCAAATCAAATGATTGTTAAAAGCAACTGAATAAAAAAGATGCATGTTCAAGGAGACATCCTAAAAGCCGGAGAAACCCCTACATTAAAAACTTGAAATTGAATAGGCAACCTCACTAAGGATTCTAGGGAATACACTGAAATGGTAAATTATATTTTTTTATATTATTATTACTTCTACATACTTTGTAGAATATTAACAAAATTTTGCAAATTATTCCGCTTTTTTAAATTTAACAGCAATGTAACAGTACTAAACCAAATGGTTGGTTTTAATCAAAGAAGTAAATCGGTGTTATACTAAAATAAAATTATTTTCTTTCTTATTTTAGAAATACAAACCAAAAGAGTGTCTGGAGCTTTTCTTAACAAAGTTAACATTTTAATTTCCTTCACAAATTCTACAGAATTAGAATTTCAAAGCTGAGTAAAAAAAATATTAATTAAATATAAAATTCAAAACATCAACAAACACATGTAGGGACGTCTTGTCCACATGTTGCCAGAACGAAATTTACAATTTAACTATAAATATGACTACCATCTTTAAGAAAGTCCCATACATAAAAGGCAACAAATATGCTTAACCGAACCGACTATAGGTGACGCTAGCTGATGGATTTGAATGAGAAAATAAAAGAGTATTAAAAAGCATTGCATTGATGTCACAATGATTGCACACGAGTTAGTGGTGGCTATATGTGACCAGTCCTAAAGGTCATTTCTCACTTGTATCGTCCGACCTGCGGTCTATGTTATCTTCTATAATTAAGAGCAGTTGCAGCGATTTTTTCTGACAAGCATGAAAAGATCACAAGCTTCGGTAAAGCGGCCGTGTGCTGAGCCAATGAAAGTTAAATACAAGTTTGACATTATCTTGGCGAAACAAAATTCGCCAATGTTAATGTTTACTATGTTCGCGTATAGTTCAAGAGTGCTCGTGTTTTCATTTTATTGTTCATGAATAATTCATTCTATAACATATTTTATTTTAAATTCGGAATTTGAAATGTTTTCATACGTTTTTATAAAATGGTAATTGGTCAACTAAAAGTGCATGTTTATGTGTTTATATTAATTATATTTGCTGTATAAAAATAAACAAAGCATATTTTTACTTAATAATAAGTTTCATTTTGTATTATATAGTTTTCAAGAATAAGCACAACAAATAAAAATTCTTTATGTCACCAGACCACTGAGCTAAAGAACTTGGACTGGAATGTAGACTCCTCGAGCCGACTGTGTATCACACCCCATTCCGAAATGTATAAGTGCGAATAGGCAAAAGCAGGATTATTTTTTTTCGCGTCTTATATTAACATTGATCTAAAAAATAGTGGATGGAGCGAGCCAATGTTAAAATCCAGCGAAAGCTGAAGCTATCATGTATCACGTGACTGTGACGAAAAGGTTCCCATTTTTTGCTTTGAATCTCCGGTCTTGATGGCGACAGATGCAAGAAAAAATGTATTTAAAACTAAGGGGGTGGAACATCGCACAACTTTCAATTACACTACATTGCTGATGTAGATTTGTGTAATTTATTATTTTTATAATTTCGTCAGTCGTTTAGAAAAAAATGGCCAGTTTGGCGATATTTTTTGTGATAACTCTTATATGGGTCTTTAAAAAAAAATCGAAAAAATGGGAATTTTGGCGGTATGCTTATCGATAATTCTTATGTTATCCTTACTTGCAAGTGAAGCTGAGCAAAGATAAAAAATAAAATTAAAAAAAAAAAAAAAAAAAAAAAAAAATAGATCGTTGATGAAGTATATGCTCAAGGAAAGAGAACTCTGTGTTAAAAGCATTCGTTTTTCAATTTTTTACACCATTAAAGCATTTTTACTGGAATTTCGGTGGTGGGGATGCTTAGAACACCTTAAAAGGCATTGCCACAGCGATTTTGAACAAAATCGTTAGAGCCGTTTCTTAGCAATTACTGAAAAACATGATTTTTTCAATGGCAGCTACATTACGCGCAAGCGTGATTTTGACGAAAACCTTAACGGTAGGTCCTATGGCTACCACCAACTCGCACCAAATTTGAATATCGTAGGTCAATTTGTTCGGGAGTTATGCTGACCACATACACACATACACAGACAGACCTAATTCTAAATAACTTTTTTGAAATCTGGATGTTCCAAAACGTGGAGAAATTTTTTTAAAAAATGATTTTTTTTTATTTTTTATTACCGAATGCTATACTTTCATTACTCTATGTATACGTATGGGTAACTGAAAGTAAAAAAAAAAAGGACATTCATTCTTTTCAATTGATTTAATCTTTGTTTCGATTTAGTTACCACAAATTAAAATTAAAGGTAGGAATAATTTGAAAGCATTTTATTCATTCCTGAAATTTGCAAAAAAAAATGAAATTTAATTTTATGTAAATACAACAATGAGTTTAACCTTTAATTGTAATAATAATAATAAAGTCTGTATATATATCTGCCCCTCGACAGAAAGTTACTTAAAATAGGCGTGAAACACTGAAATTTTCAACATAAGTAGTTTTGGTCTTCTAATTAGACTTTTAACTAATAGAATGCGAAATTGTTAATTAGGTTTTTTAATTAATTAAAAAAAATACAAATCAACTTGTAATAATGATATAGCTCTGAAATTTTCAACATAAGTAGTTCTAGCCTTTTAATTAGCCTTTTGACAAACAGAATGTTAGAATTTAAATTAGTTTTTTTTTTATTTAAATATTAAATGCATTTTTTTTTTTTTTTTTTCAAAGCTAATAGAAGTAGAGAGCTTTGAAATTTTCAACACAAGAAATTGTAGAAATATATATATATATATATATATATATATATATATATATATATATATATATATATATTTCTAACAAAATATATATATATATTAATTTTATTTATTGTCTAAAACCTTCTTTACAATGTGATTTACAATAAACGTATAATTCTGAAATTTTAAACATACGTAGTTTTGGCCTTCTAATTTTCCTTTTCATAGACACAGCTAGAGTTTACCGAGGACAATTCTCATTGTGATTGTAACAAAATCTGGACCATCGAGGCCGTTTATTAAATATAAACCTAAAAATTGTTCATTCAGTGTTTCGAAATTAATAATGAGATATTCTAAATTACAATCAACTAATTTGCTCTAAATCAAACTTTTATTCGTAAATAAATCGGAAGTATGAATGCAAGTATATATAAGTATAATTGCACAAAAAGGCTAATTAGAATGAGCAAATACAACTCTTTCCCTTGACGAGTTTTGTTTGGTTTGTTTGTACGCTCAACGACTTATTTTTGTGCACAATAACGGCTAATCAGGACGGGACCTACAACCTAACGTGGATTCCAAACCACAACGAATATCCATGCCTAACCCAGAATTCGAACTCGGCACCTTTGGCATGCGAGGCCAGAGCACTAACCCCACAACCATCAGGTTGGCCTTCCCCTGACGAGAAACAAATAAATTTTCCCCAATCAAAATATCAAACAGTCAAAACATAAAAAAGAGAAAAATATATGCAGCTTTCTTTTGATCAACAAAAATAACTGAATAAGAATATATGTATGTACTAATGTGTACACTGAACAGTAGTGCAGGGAGAAATTTTTTGCAGAGGGGGTTTAAGGTAAGTTCAATCTGATAATAAATTTGTAGAAAAGTGGAACTTTTCATAAAAATAGGGGAAATCTATTTAAAAGCGGAAGATTTTCACCTCAGGTATTGTATTAATACCCCCCCCCCCTTTTCCTTCTGATAGTATTTTAATATTGGGATTGTGAAAAGCAAAATTAGAAGGACAGAACTACTTATGTTTAAAATTTCAGAAGTCTACGCCTATATCAAGTTGGTTTGTAAAAAATTTATTAAAACTTTATTTAAAAAACTAATTAAAATTATAATAATAATAATTATTATTATTTGTTGTTGTTGTTGTTGTTAAAAGTCAGATTGGAAGGTCCAAACTATACTAAACTTCAACTTAACTAGACATCACTTAGACGGTAGATCATCACAGTGCTCATAGGTATTTAATCCATTTTGGCGGCGTGAAAGCATATTGTTCGCCAAACCACAACCCTGTAGAGAACAAAAGGCTCTAAGGTTTGGCGAGAATTATGTCTTCACTCCACCAAAATGGATTAAATACCTATGAGCACTGTGACGATCTATCGTCTAACTGATGTTTAGTTAAGTTGAAGTTTAGTATAGTTATGATGAAAATTTTGGAGCTAAATTTCAGAGCCATACGCCCATTAGGAATGGCTTTGTTAAACATTTAAATGATAATGATTTAAATAATTAAATTTAAATGATTAAAATAAAAAGTAATGAAACTATAAATATATGACTCTATAAGGTCATTCACTATTTTGTTTTAATCAAATTAAATTTATTATAGCTCTAAAAAAACACTACTCAATAAAACTGTTGAAAATTAAAAATTCATATAATAAAAACAAAAGGCACATCATAGATACAAAATGAAACAATTATAACGTAATTAAAGCACAATGGGATTTTACCAGAGTATTTCTTTTTACAAAATACAAAATAACTTTTTTTGTTTTTATATATAGTTTGAGAATTTCTAAAAAATTTAATAATTTGACAAATTTTCCGGTACTCATCCTTAACCAATATCCGAAGGTATAATTTTCACCTGCGATTCTGAAACTTTTCTGACATTTGCTTACGCTTAACATTATTTTGTGGTTTTATATTGAGTTAGCATGTGTGTTTTTGTTAATATTATTCCATGCTTAATTGATGTGACTGGCTCTAAACACTTTGAAAACAAAAACAGGCCGAAAAGTTTATAAGCAAATTAAATTTTATTCAGTGTTTTAAGAAACGAAACATTCAATAATATTGTTACGAGTTTCTGTATGTTTGTAAATATTTTGTAGTATTAATTATGTTAAAAAGGAAAGGGACATTATGGAAATTATGTACATTTCGCATAAGGCAGTGCAAGAGTTTGACTTTACTTCGCTTTCCTGCAATGCGTCTCTTAATGCTTGAAAACGAGTTTTACAGGGATCATGCTGGAAAACGAATTTTCCAAGGAGCAGGCCATTTAACATTATGGTTAATGGCAATCTCGATAAGTTGGCAAAGGTTTTGGCGACTAATTTTGGTCGCCAAATTTGATGAGAAATTTGATGAGAATGAGAAAAAGTCGCCAATTGATGAAAATGAGAATTGGTCGCCAAACTTGGCGACCATTTGGCGACACTTTCGGTCCCCACGGGGCTTTTCGACTGCGATCTGGAAATTTTTCCAAATTTCTATCGCTAGAACATTCGCGAAGGATTAGCTTTCCTATATATGGCCAATAGAGCGGGTGATGGAGTGAATTAGTTAGATGTCTCTCAGCGAGCATTCAGAGTAGTTCCGAAAGTGAACTGTATTGTATTGTCTTTTGCAGTTGTGTATATAGTTTTTAACTGCTGTTTGTGATCCATTGTTGTATAAAGAGCTGCATTGAGTCTATTAGAACAGGAAATTCTGGAGTTGTAAAAGAATCTGTGAAGAGTTATATCGGAATAAATTTCTTCACGTTTTAATCTGCTTTGGCTTCAAAAGTCTTTCGAACCCATCAACGCAACAATATAAAGCAAAAAGGAAATCATTTACATAGCGAAACTAACCGTTGAAAGAGAAATCCTCGAATGAAGCGCGCAAAGGTCATGTAATACACATCGCCAAGTATAAATAATTTTGTTGATACAAATAACTCTCAAATTACAAGAAGGCAATACTTATGAAATATATGATGTATGTAATAATTTTTTAGGAAAAATAAGTTTTCTAAGCTATAAATTTACTTTTAACTAATAAGATTAAAAACTTCTTACTACACCGATCCTCAAAAATAGATCAAAAGCATATAAATATTCATACAGAATTGGATTAAATTCTTGCCCGTGGAATCTTACAGGGTCCTCACGGTACAGTGGTTAGCGTGCTAACTTCTAGACCGGGGGGTTGCGGGTTCGAGTCCCGTGTTAGGCATGGGTGTTTGTAAATGTATGTTGGCTTGTCTAATGACGAATGTTTCTGCGCATTATAGCCCTCGTGATGCTGACGGAGCCAGATAATCTGAAAGCAACCAACCAACCAACTTACAGGGTCCTTCTTCTTTTAAAAGCTCCTTGGAATGGCTGGGACAGCAATAATCTTCGATCTAGTAAACATAACGAGCAAACATTCTAACTAAACATCCGCCATTGAAATACTATTGTTGAGCATAGGTGCTAAGCAAAAAAAAAAAAATGCGTTTATAGGCGTCCCCTAACCACGTGACTCGGTGTGGTGTTCACGTAAAGGTTGCCAATGCTCTCTCCACCTCCATTATATCTCGATGTATATCAATGATCGTGAAGGGATACCCAAGGAGGTTAGAAGAGAAGGAGGTGTGAACAAGCGCGAAACCCATTCGAAACCGGTTGTACCTTTGAAGTAGGTTTATCACCGTTTCGCCAAACAACTAAGCCCTTTTCGACGCCAAACTCCCAACTGCGCCAAGCGTAGTTGATTTTCTCTACCCACGGTTCCCACCCCATGGGCCGCGAATAGCGTGGTACTGGGACGCTATTCGCGTGGACGGACACTGGTAGAGTAGAGAATCTAATCCAAGATAAATATTATTGGTGCTTCAGGATTAAAGATGGGAACAATCGAGTCCTTCGATTGTATTCATCTATGTTGTAACGAGTGAATAATGCTTGAATTTAACTGCATGGCTAAGTTTTAATCCAAATATTGACTTTCTCTCATGGGGGGATAAACAATGTTAAAAATCCAAACAATTTTTTTTTTTTTTTAAACTTTGACCACTTGTTTTTTAGTTTTCTAATTATTGTGGCAACAGAGTGCAATAAAAAAATATAATTTAATAATAAAAATATAAATATTATTAAAAATTATTTTAATTACATTTAAAAATAAAAATATAATAAATCAAATTATTAAAAATATATAATTTCACCCCTCTTGTACAGTATATATATATATATATATATATATATATATATATATATATATATATATATATATATATAATATAGGTGGTCCGCACAACTAAAAAGTTTGGGAACTGGGAACCTCTGTTCTGTACAATAAGATCATTTTTCTTTTTGTCAAAAGTCATTGCAATTGATTTTTATATATATGCCAATGCCTTGTATCAAGTTTTGGGGGCTGTCACAAACACTCAAAAAGGTCGCTTTTACACAGGCTTCTATCATCGTTTCTGAATGCTAATAAATCCACTTACCGTCATTCAATCACGCTGAAATTTGACAGACAGATTCATTGTTGATAAGAATGCATTATATCAAGTTTTGGGGACTGTTACTGTTGTAAAAGAATGCTTTTACACAGGGCCCGATCATGACAAGTTGGGGCCCAAGGCCAGGACACATTCGAGGACTCTTTTTTGAAACGGGTGATTTATTGGAAATGGACCCGACGCAAAGTCAAATGAATTAACATGAAATATAGAAAAAGTTGATGAATTATTGTTAATATTGTTTTCTAAAAGTTGTTTTTTTATCACAAATAAAGAAACAAAATTTTTTTATGTATAACATTGCATTTCACTATAACAATGTGCCTATCTGTAACGACAATATTTGCAACATTATTCACAACTTCAGAGTCGTTGGTTGGTTGTTTTCAGATTATCTGGCGCAGTCAGCAACACTAGGGCTATAATGCGCCGAAACTTTCGTTATTTGGCAAGCCAACATACATTTACAAACACCCACGCCTTACACCGGACTCGAACCCGCAACCCCGTGGTCTAGAAGCTAGCACGCTAACCACTATGCCGTTTGTTTGGCACTTCAGAGTCGACATTTGCTAATCTCACTATAAATTCGTCAAGACTTCCTTTCATTTTTTCCCCCTCTATATTTCAAAAAAGCTTGTTTCATGCTTTTAAACGGTTTATTTGAATAAATACACTCTGGGATACTAAAGACGGTTCAGATCAATACGAAATGATTTTTATGTAAAAATTATTACACGCTACTATCGTCACTTCGGATGACAAGACATTTGGCTTCAACCAATCGTGCTGAAACTTGCCCTATTAACTTGCAGTGGATGAAAATGTATTGAAACAAGTTTTGAAGTTTGTAAATGTTTCGGAATAGATATTTTTATTTTCTACCCCTTAGGTCAAGCACTATCAAAACTCGATCTCAGTTCAACGACTTACAATTACACATAAAATATATAAAGGATACTTATAAAGGATTTATATTAAAAACTTTGTTTTTATGGATTATATTAATAAAAAGACTTCTTGAATTTAAGATGTTAATTATATAAATAATTAAATCGTCATACAGTTTTTTTTTCTTCTTTACTTCAGATTTTTACTCCTTGAGAAGTTTGCCATCATTAAATAACTCAGGGAGATTCCACTAATCTGGCGCCGTAATATCTGTATAGTTTGTAAAAGTTTAGATAAATCTGTTTATTTTTTACTATATATATATATATATATATATATATATATATATATATATATATATATATATATATATATATATATATATATATATATATATATATATATATATATATATATATATATATATATATATATATATATATATATATATATATATATATTGTTGCACAAATTGTCTGTATATATTGTAAATAGTGACGTATTATTTCAAAATTCTATTGTAATTTATTTTTATCTTATTTTATTTATTAATTGATAGCGATTATACAAGTTAGAAAAAGGTGGCAACACCTAAAGCAATCGAGAAGTTTCGAGATATTTCTTTTCCCGATGAATTGGCTGGAAATTTCGAGAATGTCTCACGCGCTTGTATATAAAAGACTGGAGAACGGGAAAGTTTTCAGATTGACTTTGGACTTCGAGGTGAGCTGATCGCTTTATTTACTGGAGTGAGCTTGTATAATCGCTGTATTCGAAGTTGTTTTTGCTAAAGCTTGTGTTGAAGCTTGAGAGTAATTAAACTGTTGCCTGTGGATAAATTTTGTGAGTTTTCTGAAGAGAGAATAAATATTTTTATACTGTAAAAACTGTGCCATCATTGCCTCAGCGGAAAAATTCGTAACAGTGGTGTCAGAAGTGGGGTCTCGTAATTTTGAATGCCGACAACTAGAGGAATGATGGAAGACCAAATGAAGCAGTTGATGGAAATGATTGTTGGAATGAAGGCCCAACAGGAAACCACCGCCGCCGAAATGAAAGCCAGTCAACAAGCTACCGCTACTGAAATAAAAGCCGGACAAGAATCAACCTCCGCTGAAATAAAAGCCGGACAAGAATTAACCGCCGCTACAATAGCCGCTGGTCAAGCCCGTCAAGAAACGACTAACGCCGAACTTGCCGCCGCAATCACCGCCCGCCAAGAAGCAACATCATCGGATATTAAAGCTTTAGCCGCCAAGTGTGAAACAACATCTGCAGCAGTGAATGAAATCAAAGAAGAAATGAAGATAGAGCTAGCCTCAATGGTGGAATCAACCATAATAGAAACTACCTCCAATGTTCTGCAATCCGTGAAAGAAGAAGTATTCAATGCAATAAGAAGGAAGTTGATGAAAAGTTTGAGGAGTTCAACGGAAAAGTGAACAACTTAGGTGACAAAGTTTCCACCATGAAAGAGAAACAGGAAAAGTTTCAAGACGCTGTTGAAGAAAGGTTTGAAAAGTTTCATAATGCTGTAGAAGAAAGACTACGGGAAGTGGAAACTCGCGAAGCTGTGACCTTTGCAACTCCTAATTGGGATAATGTTTCCACTCCCTTCATTGCGCCACGTTCCAACATCAAAGTGGCAACTTTTGATGGGAAGTCGTCTTGGCGCGTTCATCAAACGCAGTTTGAAATGATTGCTTCTGCAAATGGATGGGACGATACTTCGAAAGCATTCCATCTCGCGGCATCTCTTCGAGGTGAAGCTGCTGACATTTTACAGACGCTACCTGAAGAGAAGCGGGGAGAATTCGTGGCGCTGGCAAGTGCGTTGGAGTTAAGGTTTGGTGAGCAGCATCTAAAGGATTACCACAGACTGCAATTGAAAGTGAGACAGCAGAAGGCCAATGAAACTCTTCAAGAATTGGCGTCAGATATAGAAAGACTGTCGCTCCTTGCTTTTCCCGACTGTCCCCCGGATGTGCGAGACGATCTTTCACTGCAGTATTTCATCGACGCTATTGAAGATCCCGATGTGCAGCAGGCGGTGAGATTATCCCAAAACAAGAGCCTGAAGTCTGCCCTCGTGTACGCCATGAGAGTAGAAGCCGCGCAGCTAGCTTCTGGAAAAGACCGACGATATGTGCGTTGTGCATTAGCCGAGGATTCTTCTGACCTTCTCACCAGTAAGCTTTGAGAACTGGAAACCAAAATTGATAGAATGATGAGAAGCTATCCCGGAACCTGGGATCGAAAGACAAGAATCATTTGCTGGCACTGCAAACGGGAAGGGCATCTACGACGTAACTGCCTTGATTTGAAAAAGAGAAGGGATAACACTACCACGGAAACTCAACAATTTAATCTAAGAAGATGCCATCTCGCAGGGCAGAAGCTGCAAAGTAGAACAGGTGGAGCCCAGACCAGCCGTTTCCACGTTTCATCTCGTCAAGGAGGAAACCAGGGTTTGTTCGTGAAGGGGGAGATCAACGGAACTCCATGTCGTCTAATCGTCGATTCAGGAGCGAACGTAACGATCGTAAGGACGGACGTGGCTCGCAGCCTGAACAGCCGACTCCTCTATACAGCGCCCTCTGTTTCGCTACAAACTGTGTCTGGTGGCAATATCTCCGTGCACGGAAAATTGGAAGTGGACATTGCCTTTGGATTTAACACCTACAAGCACACCGTTTATGTTGCCGAAATTGTAGATCCGTGCATTCTCGGACTAGACTTTTTGAAGAAAAATGGAATTACGCTGAATTTTGAGAAAAGCAAGCTGCAAACATGGAGAGGCGAAGTTCCTTTGCACGATCTAGACATGAAAGAGCTGTGCGTATATCGGATTATGGCTCATGAAGACAATGTCATAGAGAATGCTGAAGAGTCCACATCTATGAAAAGTATCTCTCCAGCCTCGGAAAGAGAACCGAAGAGAGCGACGTTGATGAAACCCTCCCAGGAAGTGGTTCATGTGGAAATGGACAAAGTTAGTGAAGAGGGAATCGACATCCGTGCTCCTGTTACAAGCATCGAACGGAGGTCCCGGGATCTATCAGCTGCACCCGCGGATGATTCGGACGCGATCTCAAAATCATATAACCAGCAAGATGGGGATCAGAAACTTTCACCGCTTCTGTTGGCATACGGGAGTGCAACTCACGAGACCACCGGATTTTCTCCATCTCTAACGATGTTTGGAAGAGACCTTTGGCTCCTCAGCAACCTCCTCTTTGGACAACCACAGGACACTCCTTCCTCGCCTGTCCAGTATCTAGATGATCTGCAGGCACGTTTGGAAGCCGTACATCGGTTCGCCAGAGAGAGAAACTACATCATGACGGAGCGCATGAAGATCCGGTACTATGCCAAGGCCATGGACCGTTCATTCCAGGAAGGTGACAAGGTGTGGTTAGGGAACCCTAAACGTCGGAAAGGACTCTCCCCTAAGCTCCAGACGAACTGGGAAGGGCCGTATGTGGTCCTTAAGAAGATCAACGACGTCGTGGTAAGGATTCAACGGACACCCTCCTGTAGACCTAGAGTTGTACATAACAATAGACTAGCCCCATATTATAGTAGAAGGGATTGAATTGCCTTTCCTCTTAAGGACTTCACTGCCCGGGACGTGCAGTCTTTAAGAAGGGGGAAATGTTGCACAAATTGTCTGTATATATTGTAAATAGTGACGTATTATTTCAAAATTCTATTGTAATTTATTTTTATCTTATTTTATTTATTAATTGATAGCGATTATACAAGTTAGAAAAAGGTGGCAACACCTAAAGCAATCGAGAAGTTTCGAGATATTTCTTTTCCCGATGAATTGGCTGGAAATTTCGAGAATGTCTCACGCGCTTGTATATAAAAGACTGGAAAACGGGAAAGTTTTCAGATTGACTTTGGACTTCGAGGTGAGCTGATCGCTTTGTTTACTGGAGTGAGCTTGTATAATCGCTGTATTCGAAGTTGTTTTTGCTAAAGCTTGTGTTGAAGCTTGTGAGCGATTAC
Source organism: Linyphia triangularis (assembly GCA_963978545.1). Classification (NCBI taxonomy): domain Eukaryota; kingdom Metazoa; phylum Arthropoda; class Arachnida; order Araneae; family Linyphiidae; genus Linyphia; species Linyphia triangularis. Next base: position 61,996,938 of record OZ021729.1, read on the forward strand.
ACTGTTGCCTGTGGATAAATTTTGTGTTTTCTGAAGAGAGAATAAATATTTTTATACTGTAAAAACTGTGCCATCATTGCCTGATAATTATTGTGTGAATGATAATTATTGTGTTTACCATTTCAGTGCTTTTTTGAAAGCAGTTTTTAAATATTATTTAGTACTATGAATTATCTTTTAAAGGGTAGTTTTATGCATGAAAAAAGTTATTAATTACTAAACTGGGAGTTTTATTACGAGTCTAATTTATGAATAGAAGAAAATTTATAACAAAAGATATATGAAACTTGGAAAAAGTTTAAAGCGGCAAGCCGACAATGTCACAACTAAAGTGACAGGTCTTGCAGTAAAGAAATTTACAGTTTTTTTTTTTTTTTAAAGTTTTTTTATTGCGGTTCTTTTATAGATTTTTTCTTATATTGTATGAGTTCAATATCGATTTTTGGCGAATTACAGTATTGAAATTATTCTTAATCACTGCTATTAATTAATGAATTCAACCAAAAAATACTCATAAACGTATTTCAGAAACACAAAATATTTCAAAAATACATTAGAACTTCATAAACAATAATATAAACTAAACCAAAGCAACGTAGAGATTACCTGATTACCCATGATATTACAATAATAATGTTTTGTAAAGCTATTTTAGTAGGAAAAGTGTAATTCCAACGGAAAAAGATCATCTAAAGTTTTCAATTGAATGCCAAATTTGTTTCCTTTATTCCTTTTCTTTTTAAACATTAGTTCGAAATCCAAATACTTTAAGATCTAAGCAAAAGGAGCCTCCTAGTTCATCGACAAGTCGTAAAACTTCTGCGTACAAATCACCATAGCAGGGGGCTTTCCCTGTCCCTATTCTCAAGCAGAGTGATAATGGACTTGCTTTCGAGAAAGAACAGGACAGTAGTATCCTGTGCCTTGAAGATATTTACAAATTAACACAGAGGGGGGTGAGCGACGAGGTTGTTACCCACCTCCAAGAAAAAAAAAACCTGCTTTCCTGGACAGATTGTAAAAGCTGCGCTTTAGTTTTCAGGGAATTTAATAATTAAAATATATATATATATATATATATATATATATATATATATATATATATATATATATATATATATATATATATATATATATATATATATATATATATATATATGTATATATTTTTAATGTTTTCATTTTAAATAGTTTTTGTAGAGAATCTGAAATGAAATTTGAGATAGCATTCTTTTTATGAGCTCTACTATTGTAAAATAATTTTTACATGGTTTTGTTCTCCGTTCGTAATTGCGTTATAAGATTGGAATAAATATGATGTTCGATCCTTGTTCTCTTGAAAAAGACTCGATCTTTTCTGAATTTCCTTTAAATAGTTCTTTTAAAAAATTAAATTTATTGAAACTTAGCAATTTTTACAAAAACCAGTGTTTAATTTCATTAAACTAATTTACATTTGACAAATAGTCAAATAGTTTTAAAATAGTGAACTTTTAGTAACACAATCAATTTCAATGTTTTGAATTTTATTTTATACTTTAACATAAATTAATATACAGTAATATAAAAACTTTTTTCAGATTTTATACAAAAGGCATTTTTCAACAAGTTAGATAACTCATTTTACATATTAACATTTATTACAACAAATAACAATGTACCTACCAAAAATATTATATACAAGATAACAAGACTAAAAAAAATTATTTCTGTTTACACTTTCACTATTTCTTGTTTTATTAATTATTTTTTGTTTTTATAATTTAAAATAATCCGTAGAGATTAAAGAATAAAATTTCAAATGAAGTAATGCATTCCAAAACCGTACATTTTCTAGAGAAAATAGCAACAGTTTAATTATTTAAATAGGAACTCAAAAATGAAGTTTGCAAAATGTATAAATAGTGCATATTATCTTCTGAGGTAGGGATGGAAAGTTGTTCATTGCTGAACTAAGATTAATTTATGAATAGAATTTATAATACAAAAAAGGAACGTTGAAAAAAAAAAATTAAATTCTAAGGTACGAAAATTGATTCAATGATACAGATTTGTGAAAGGAACTTGACAAAGTTATAGAATACCCTAAAGCAGCAACCCAGCAACAACATCGCGATAATGTCGCAAAAAATATGAGGTGTCGCACTAAGGAAATTAACCTATTTCAGATTTTAAACATTAGACATTCTACAAAAAGTGAGACAGCTTATTTTACTTCCAAGCATTTTGATACCACAAATACACAAGAAAAAAAAAAAAAAATATTAGAATATAATATAAGATTACAAGGAAAAAAAAAAAAAATACCGTTTAGAGATTCATTATTTCCTTATATAAATTATTTTTTGTTTTTATAATTCAAAATAATCAGTAGAGAAAAAGAAATTTTAGATATATTAATGTATTCAAAATATGACGTTTTCTAGAAAAATAGCATCAACTTAAGTATCTAAATATGAACTCAAAAATTAAGTTTGCAAATATTAACAAGCCAATACTTTAATTATTTTTTTAATTTTTTTTTTTTTTAATTTTTTTTTTTTAATAAAGTTATTTTAAATAAGCGTAGAACTCTAAAATTTTTGACATAAGTAGATATACCTTCTAATTTTGATTTTCTTAGACAAAATGTTAACATTTTGATTAGTTTGTTTAAAATTAATTTTTAATTTTTTAAAGTTGGTCTTTTTAAAGTGATTTCAAGTAAGAGTAGAGTACGAGTTTTGGTAAGCTAAGTGAGCCTATGCTTGCGCAATAATTAACCTTTCATCGCACAAAGCGAGCCTGTGCTGGCGTAGCAAAGAATTTTTTTAGCGAGCGAAAGGAGCGCTTGCGTAGCAATTAACCTTTCAACGAACAAAGCGAGCCAGTACTTATGTGTTAATGAACTTTTCAGCTAGTGAAGCGAGCTGTTTTTATGTTACAATGATGCTTTAGCAGACGAAGCGACGATGGCAATGATTTGTTTTCTTTTCGGGACTGAGGATAATGACTGGTATCCTCAACGAGGAACCACGCAGCTAGTGTAAAATATTTCCAATAGATTACGAAACGATTACATTATATAGTGCGCAAAGGTAACGAACATATTGTAACCATTTTTTTAATATTGAATCTATTTTTAAAATATTCATCCACAACGAGTCCATCTGCCAAGTTTCAGGTCAATTAGATGACGGCAAGTGGGTTAATTAGCCCTTCGAATATTTTGCCTCGGCAGCTTTAATAGTGGAAGATTTCAGTCATTAAATATCGTCAAACTTTACATGTTTTAATTAAGTTTGGTGTTTGAATAAAAGAACGTGAGTAAAGGTTGGTAAATCTGAAATAAGGCAATATAAACGCTTGTAAAAACGGCCTTTGTGTGACAGTCCCAAAACTTAATAGAAAGCATTGTCATAGATAACGAGTGCGTTTGCCAAGTTTAAATGTTTAATCTCATTATAGAAAATGGGTATATAAGTAAGCCAAAGCGTCAGTAAAAAGCATGTGTAAAAGTGGCCTTTTAGTGACAGTGACTCGGCTAAAAATTTGATAGAATGCATTGTCATCCACATTGAATCCATCTGCCAAGTTTCAGCTTGATGGGAAGACGGCAAGTGTGCTAAATAGTTCTACTAAAAACAATAGTAGCGTGTGTAAAAGCAGTCATTTAGTGATAGTGATAGCCTCCAAAACTTAATTGAGTGCATTTTCGTCAACATCGAATCAATCTGGCAAGTTTTTGCTCGATTGGATGACGGCAAATGGGTTAATTAGCCCTCCCCGATTTGTACGCCTCATACAAAATCAATGTTAGTGTGAGGGATTTAAAAACTGTTAAATATTGCTTAATTATTAGCTGTGAAGAATAATACGCATACTGTTTGATAGTCCAGGTCTTGAACTATAGCCTACAACCACAGAAATTGTGTTTTTTTAAAAATTATATTAAAAATTTGGCAGAATTTCAAAACCTACCCACGTTTTTTCCCGTAGAAGAGCATACTAAAAAGTCGGTTTGTATAGGCTTAGTTCAAGTGAGAGTAGGGTTGCCCAAGTCTGCTTCTTCGCGCCAAGCTTGCTCGGACCTCCTCTCTCTTCTAACCTCCTTGAGGGAAACCAAAGTTGAATTACTTTTCAATAGTAATGAAATTTCAAGTACAAACTTTGTATTCAGTCCTCTTAATTTAAATGAATATTTTTTACTTTCAATTACCCATATTTAATACATAGGGTAATAAAAGTATAGTATTCAATAAAAAATAATAAAAAAAAAAAATCGATTTTTTTTTTTTTTTCATTTCCCCACGTTTTGGAACATCCTGGTCTAAAAAAAGTGATATAGAAAAAATGTCTGTCTGTGTGTACGTGGTCAGCATAACTCCCGAACAAATTGACCTAAGATGTTAAAATTTGGTGTGAGTGTTGGTGATGGCACAAGGATCTACCATTAAGGTTTTCTTTAAAAATAAAATAGCTGTCATTGAAAAAATCATATTTTTCAGTAATTGCTAAAAAACGACTGTAACGATTTTGTCTAAAATCGCTGAGGTAATACCTCTTAAGGTGCTCTAAACATCCCCATCACCAAAATTCCCGTAAAAATACTTTAAGGGCGTAAAAAGTCTAAAAACGAATGCCTCGAAAAAAGAGTTCTCTCTCCTTGAGCATAACTCATCGACGATCGTTTTTTCTCCTCTCCGCACTTTCGCTTATAATAGACTGAGAGGCAACTGTAATTTTTGGACCCCATCGAACATCATTCGGAATTTTTTATAGAAATTAGAGAAAAGTTAGTAGATTACGAATCCACTGGTCTGCCGTGGCAAAAAAGGCCGAAACTGGTCAAAAATCGACTTTTAATAAGTTGAAACTAAATCCAATTGCCAAATACGCCATAACGTGCCAAATGATGAGCACTTTTTTTATTTGGTAACCCTCACTCTTTAATTTTCAATTAAGAAGGTTGCAGACGATTCAGATATCTGGCGACGGTCTACTTGCATCTATTAAAAGGGAGCCAAGTTGGCAATAAACATTACGTCACTGATGACGTAACTAATGTCGCCAACTTGGCTTACTTTTAAAAGATATAAGTTTTCCGAGCCAAAGATCAGAAATCGTTTGCCCTTTTTCTCATTGAAAATCAAAATGAAGTGGGTTGCCAGACGAATAAGTTTGTTCTATTTTTGGCAAGTTATGACATATTTGGCAATCGGATCTTAGTTCAACGCATTCCAAGTCGATTATTGATCAGTTTGCCACGGCAGACCAGTGGATTCCTAATCTACTCACTTTTCTCCAATTTTTATAAAAAATTCAGAATGATGTTCGATGGGGTCCAAAAATTGCAGTCGCCTCTCGGACTATAAGAAAGGGTTATATAAGAGTTCTATATAAGAGATCATCGTTTTGTTTTTCTACGTTTTAAATTTATCCTGTTTTTTGTGCTCAACGGGTATTAACATTTTGATTTTATTTAATTAGTATTAATAACATTTAAACAAAATAAATTCGTTAAATTCCATTGTATTTTATCAGCAAATATCTTCTGTACTACAGTTATCATATATCTAAACTCTAAAAGTTCGTTAACCAATATAATTAATTTACCACTATACGTTTGCGCCATTATGGGATGTTTTCATATGGATTTTGATCAACTTAATAAATTTATCATATCTTTTTTCCAGGATGTATCCATTACAAGATCAAATGTAAGAAGGCCGTCTAATGTGGAACACATACGTATATCATTAGGTGTGTTGTGTGGCACCACGTTGACCAATATTGGTACTATTATGTTATAACCGTGCCACTTGGAGATAATTTTTCTGTTTGATAAACAATTTGGTAGATAACGCTATCGTTTCAATGCCTGCTAATTTTTCTCATTGTTTAGATTTTGTTTTTTAAACAAAAATTAAGACATTGGTACAACATATTTTCATGATTATTTTTAAAACAAGGGCTAGAGCTACACTATAGACACGAGGTATATTTTGTTGAATATGTTTATCGGTTCTTTGTACATATTAAAAAATATACAAAATTCTTTTAAGCATAAAAACTAATAGCGGTAATATTATTTCTATGTTTAAATTTTTTTGATTAAGATTAACTGTACTATCTCCCTTGGCGTCTTTAAAAAAAAAAAAAAAAACTCGCCAAATTGAAAGTGACGGTGAAAGGCTGTGTCGCCAAATCCAAAATTACGGCAAAACACGCTGTATTGCCAAATCCAGACGGTCATTAGGGTTATCGGAAAACCTTGTAAACGGGTTGCCACATTTGGCGTCAAATCGCCAACTTTCAAAAAGTTGTCAAGCGGGACAGTACAGTAAATTTTAAACAACATTTTAAAAGGTCGCATTTTTCTGGCAGGATAAATTTAAATTACACCTAACTTCATTTGATGAGAGTGAGTCAAAATATACTTATAATCTAGTATAGCAACGGATTACTTAGACGCAATTTCATTTCATCACTTGATGCCGCAATCATAAATTTGGCAACGATTATTAAAATTAACTGAAAACTTTCAAATCATTTCGACATTGGTGAATATGCCGCGAATATGCATGCGGGTCCCCGAAATTTTTAGATTGTAGGAAAAGCAGTAGAAAATTAAAAAATCCCAAAAATTAACCAATCCCCTCCCCCCTAATTTCCATACTAAAATGTAGTGAAATTGTCTTCTATGTTGAGAACCCGTCGTTTTCGAGGAAACTAACAGGAATTGGAGCTAAAAAATCTCTCTCCGACCCCCTCCTTTTTTCTTTGCGGACAATTCTATTCCTTTCTTACCCGTTGTCTCTCCCCCCCCCCCCTCTGTCTGTTGCCTACAGGCTATTAGTGGTAAAATACCGTTTCTGTCTGAGTTTGACACTTGGCACCATATTGACCTCTGATCTGAATCAGAAAATTCCTGACTAACAGCTGCAAATTTTCCTACAGAAAGTGCAGTACTGCGAGTTCCGTATAATGTGTTGCATTGCACTCGAGAGTTTGCCTGGAAAACTAGCTATATTCTTAATATTTAAGTACTAATTTTTTTATTTTAAAAAAGAACACGACACTTAGTTAAATCCTTCATAAAAAAATAATGACTCATTTGCGGAAATCAGGCGACCAGCTCTGTCTCTTCCCCCACCCGATTCCTTCCTCGAACCCTTGCTGTTAGAAGGGACAAAGTTTCTTATGCTGAGGTAGTTACCCAGACCCAATCTGCACCCGTTTTTATAGCCCAAGAGACCATGACATCTCCATTAACTGCTGATAAGGAAATTCAGACATCCTATGCCTCTTGCCCTAGTATTGACAAGTGTATTAATCCCAGACGCTCTAAGTGCTGCTCCATGAACATCAACACTTCAGATTGAATTCTCTTTGATCGTTCTATTGACTTCCTTGATACCATACACGATCGCATTATCACTGACTTTCTATGTATAAAGAGTTTCTCCGAATTTGTCAGTATTCACCAATTCTTAGTCCTTCTGCCGGAATTCCTGTCCTTTTTCCACTTTCAAGAACCGGACCTTTATGTACTTGGCTGTACAAAAAAGCAGCTTCCCAATCGGAAATCTAGTTTGCCCATGACAAGCAAACTTTGCTTCTTTTTCCTCTTCCAAGTGTGGTAGCGATGTTCTGAGTTTTGTTGTTTAGTCCCCATTCAGATACTTCCCATTCAATTTTTATTCCAAGCAGATGAAGAGCGTAAAGCGTCTTCGGATCGGCACCTCGTACAATTTCATTATTTAAATTACTCATTTCAAATATGCACCATCGATTAGTATTTGGTCAGCACTGTTTAAATATTGTTTGTTAGTACTGGGAAAATAGTATTGAACAGAACTAATATTTGTTCAATATAAGAAATTATTTTATACACCTTTGTGGCTTCAATTTTTTTTCACTGCTCTTTTTTAAAGTATGTTGTACAACAGGTTTTGTAGCATTGTGTAAACTTGACTTAGCTTGTAGTCAAAGATAAGTTTGCCCTGGGCCTCGCAAACTCTAAAACCACATTGGGGCTATGAATGAGTATATTTAATTATTTAGCTCTACTTATTCTTAATGCATATACCCTTCTCATCTAAAAAACAGATCGTAAACGGTTGCAATCGGCCACACCGTATATTACAATTGCCACTGCGGAAAGGTCTAAAGCGTTGTTGGCTTTCTGCGGGAACCAGGCCTCCATCGTGAAACTTTTGGTTTCCCAGCTTGATACTCTGTTCCCTAGACAAGAGATCTCTGGTGTCTAGAGGTTATATCTGTTATTTATACACGAGACCGCCACATAGCCTCTCTCCAGCGATTGCCCCGGTCTAACGATTAAGTTGCCTGCGCGTGAGTTGAGCGCATGGGGCAGTTAGTCGCCCGATTGTCCGGCAATGAGTCGCTGGACGAGATGAGGGTGATGAATAAGTGGAAGTCGTGTAGTATTTTCAGTAGGAACCGATAGATGGCAGCATGATTCAGTTGTCCGATGTCACCAATAAAGCGTTGTTGGCTTTCTGCGGGAACCAGGCCTCGATCGTGAGACCTTTGGTTTCCCAGCTTGATACTCTGTTCCCTAGACAAAAGAGATCCCTGGTGTCTAGAGGTTGTATCTGTTATTTATACACGAGACCGCGCGCTACAGGTCCTTCTAATCTTTCAGGCAATTGAAAAATTACCTGAGAAATTCTATTTCCTAAAATTGCTTAAATGTTTTGAAATTCATATCCATCAGTAGAGAAATTGACATTGACCAAGAAGTCCTTAATAAACTTTCTAAAAAGCCTCGACAGTTGGGTTATCTACTTTGAATTACGAGGCAAAATATATGCTTAACTTAATTTTTTGCAAATTTTGTGAGTGGAGTTAATTAATAAAATTTATATTTCTTTATTTACTAAGAAATTATATGTAGCTAAATAGTGCCGAAGATTTAATTGTCTAATTGATTAAGTAATTAAGGATATTTAATTTAAAAGTATTATCTTCGAATTTTATACATACCACTATTGCAAGCAATTCTTGGGATATGGTGAGCATATCCCTCTCCCCCCCTCCTCCCCGAAAAAAATCCTGGCCACGTATCTGCCAGGCGCGTAGTAAGGGGGAAGGGGGAAATGGGGATATATCCCCTTCCGAAATGTTTCTTTTCGCTGTTAGAGAGCCAAAATTAAAGGATTTTATTTTTTAAAATGGCAAAAATTATTCAAAATATTGTTGCGTGGACGGGTTCGAAAGATTTGACGCCAAAGCAGATCAAAACTTGCAGAAATTTATTCCAAAATAACTCTTCACAGTTCTCTTACAGCTCCAGAACTTCTCGTTCTAGTAGACACAATACAGCTCTTTTTCACCTCAATAGAGCACAAAACAGAAGTTAAAAACTTGACAAACAACTGCTAAATCGCCGCAAAAGACAATGCAAAACAGTTTGCTTTAGAATGCTCAGTATCTCCAGTCAACTAACTCAGTGACTCAAAATTCAAGAACTAACTAACCCTACTCACGGCCGTCCTTATATAGGAGTGGGGAACTTTCGTGAATATTCCAGAGATAGACATTTGGAGAACTTTCCAGATTGTAGTCGAAAAGCCCTTATACATGTACATGGGATACATGTACCCATACATGTACTGAAAACGTCGCCAAATAGTCGCCAAGTTTGGCGACATTTGGCGATTTCTCGCCAAATTTGGCGACAAAAATTAGTCGCCAAAACCGTCGCCAACTTGGTTCTATCTCGCCAAATTGGCGAGATTCCCATTACCATAATGTTAAATGCCCCTTGAAACTCGCTTCCCAGAGTTACCTCTGTAAAACCCCTTATCAAGCATTGAGAGATTCATTGCAGGGAAACAAATTAAAGGCGAACTATTGCACTGCCTTATGCGAAATGTACATAAATTACTATTTACAAAATTAACACTACGAAATATTTACAAATATACATAAATTCGTAACAATACCCCCCTCCCAAGGACTGCACGTCCCGGGCAGTACAGTTCCCGGAAAGAAGGCTCACTTTCAATTCAATAGCAAACGCTCTGTGTTCATAACTAAACTATAAAACTTACTAATTTAAAGACAGAAACATTACTGAATAAATAAATAATTAAATAAACAATAAACGTAAAAATTTATATACACATGTGACCATGGTCTTAATTAGCTATATACACTTTGTACATTTGGGGGATTACAAACTATGGCCATAGCAAGGGGCTAACCTGTCGTAATGAACGACCTTAGGTTTAGAATTTGATGACTTACGTATTCGGACCACGACATCATTCAGCCGGTTCAGGACTGAGTAAGGACCATCCCAGTGAGACTGAAGTTTAGGAGAGAGTCCTTTTTGTCGTTTTGGGTTCCAGAACCAAACCTTGTCACCTTCGTGGAATTGATGTCCTGTAGCCTTCGTGTCGTATCTGGTCTTCATCTTGTCCGTCGCCAAGTTGATTCGCTCTCGGGCAAAATTGGCACATCTTCAAACCGTGCCTGAAGATCCTCGATGTACTCCTCTGGCGATGAAGGTGCATCCGGAGGGCGGCCAAACAACAGATCGCAAGGCAGACGAAGGTTACGGCCGAAGAGCATCTGGGATGGGGAATAGCCGGTAGTCTCGTGGATAGCGCTGCGATAGGCCAGAAGAAACAAAGGTAACTTCTGATCCCAATCCTGTTGGTTTCCGGAAACCATCAGTGAGAGGTTATTGAGGATGGTTCTGTTAAACCTCTCCACCATGCCATCCGACTGTGGGTGTAAAGGCGTCGTCTGTGTTTTGTCAATGCCAAGTAGATCACAAAGTCCTTTCATTACAGCAGAGGTAAAATGTAATGAAAGAGAGCAGGAAAGAGAACAGAGGCTTTCTTCTATAGTTGCTAAAAGATTATTCTTTAATTCCTCCTGTCCGGCAGAGATCGTAGAAATATTCTTTTGCATTTCCTCCTGGCCCGCTTTCATTTGTTCTTGAGTGGCTTTCATTTCTTCTTGGCTCGCTTTCATCTCTTCCTGCCCTTTGGACATTTTCTTCTCCATTTCTTGCATGAAAGTAAAAAGCTGTTGAAATTTTTCATCTTGTTCCGCCATTGCTCTGGTAATCGGCATCAAATCCCACTTCTGACACCAGTTGTTGCGTGGACGGGTTCGAAAGATTTGACGCCAAAGCAGATCAAACCTTGCAGAAATTTATTCCAAAATAACTCTTCACAGTTCTCTTACAGCTCCAGAACTTCTCGTTCTAGTAGACACAATACAGCTCTTTTTCACCTCAATAGAGCACAAAACAGCAATTAAAAACTTGAAAAACAACTGCTAAATCGCCGCAAAAGACAATGCAAAACAGTTCGCTTTAGAATGCTCAGTATCTCCAGTCAACTAACTCAGTGACTCAAAATTCAAGAACTAACTAACCCTACTCACGGCCGTCCTTATATAGGGGTGGGGAACATTCGTGAATATTCCAGAGATAGACATTTGGAGAACTTTCCAGATTGTAGTCGAAAAGTCCTTATACATGTACATGGGATACATGTACCCATACATGTACCGAAATTGTCGCCAAATAGTCGCCAAGTTTGGCGACATTTGGCGATTTCTCGCCGAATTTGGCGACAAAAATTAGTCGCCAAAACCGTCGCCAACTTGGCTCTATCTCGCCAAATTGGCGAGATTCCCATTACCATAATGTTAAATGCCCTGCCCCTTGAAACTCGCTTCCCAGAGTTACCTCTGTAAAACCCGTTATCAAGCATTGAGAGATTCATTGCAGGGAAATAAATTAAAGGCGAACTATTGCACTGCCTTATGCGAAATGTACATAAATTACTATTTACAAAATTAACACTACGAAATATTTACAAATATACAAAAATTAGTAACAATATTTTAAAATTTCGAAACATATCTGTTACAAATCTATTACAAAAATATCTGCTATCTTGATTGTTAAAAACACATGGCATTAATAATAAATATGATAAACAAAATTTTCTGACATATAATATCATATCCCCTTCGGAATAAAATTTCTGGATACGCCCCTGAGTTTAAATAAGTTTTTTTTTCCTATTTAAATATCTCACATCGTTTTGTAAATATACTCCTGTCCACAAGACATCTTTAACTTCTTAAAAGTTATAATATATTTTTCGGGAGGGGATATATCCCCCTTGGCGCCTGTGTTTTATTTCCCTCTAACTACGTTGCTGCCATATATTCCCACCTTCGAAAATATGTATACTTAATTTACTACTGCTCTTTCTGAGGTAAAACTTTTATTTGCTATCAAGATCACTTGCAATCCGTATTTCTCAAAAGTTAAAACTTATTTTCGTGAAGAGGATACATCACCCCTAAGGCTACGTGCTTGCAATATATTCCCCCTACCACCAAAAATATATATAAAATAATTTTTGAAATTGTTATATGCACTTTTCTGGGATAAAACTTTTACTTGCAACAAGACATTCCATATTTTAAAAGTTAAAATACATTTCGTGGGGGGGGGGGGGAGTATATCCCCATATCGTTCCCCCTGGGAACGCTCCTGAGTAAAACGAGAACAAAAATCCAAGTGACAAATCATCTCTCTTCAAGTGACAAAACTTAAATTCTGTTGAAATAATTTACTTTAGACAACTTTTGCAGAGGGTGCATGTTAAAAAGTAATTAGAACAAAATGTTTTTAATTTTGGAGTAATTTAAAATATTGTAGAAAAGTTGGACAAAAGCAGATCTTCTCCGTTCCAAATGACAGAGAAGCATGTGGGATATTAATTTTTTTTTTCATGTTTAGATTTACAAGAAAACACAATAGTTCCTCTCTAAGGTATTAAATTACTATTTAATAAAAATTCCTAAGAAAGTAAGTAGCGGCTTGAAGATCCATTTGAAGGAACGTTTTTAATCTTCGAATACAAGTACGTGTTGGAAAAGAGTTTCATATTCGAATGAGCGAATACCGTGACTGAATTCCTTCTCATTTGTCCAAGTGACTGAATTATACAATCAATCAATGACGCATATCATGTATAGTGTGACCGAGGGAAACATTGAAGAGAAATCGATATTTTTGTAGTGGTTCCGTTGTTGGTAGTCATGGCGACCGCTTGTTTTTGTCACAATTAATGACACCGTACCAGGATACTGCAATACTGGAAGTGGGGGGGGGGGGGTGAGGGGCGGCTTGATTTAATTGCAACAATAAGTACCAGTCATATCTACGATGAAAAAAAAACAAAAAAATTCATTTCCTATCATTTAAAACCAACGTGAGAAATATTCATGTTTTTGCATATATATCAGATTTTGAAATCGACTTAACCTTTGTTTAGTAGGCTAAAAAATCTGAAACGTTTTGCTTTTAGTTCTTTAAGTCTCACCTAAAAGGTGTTTGTTAAGTCTTACCTAAAAGGTGTTTGCAGTAAGTATTAATTTTAACCAGTAGGCCCACATAAAACCTGAGCTTTAAGTTTGCTTAGAGGAATAACTTTGGAAATTCAGAGTTAGTATTTTATTGCTGAGAGACTCTACAGGTTTCCTCAAAGTGCTTAAATCGATACTTTATCTTTTCTGCCATCTGCTGTATACTATCCCAAGTTCCCAATTTTTTGGTACTACTTCTAATCTTTATAATTTCGATTTAAAAAAAAATTAAGATAATATGCAACCGTGAGTTAACTATCATTCGTCAGAAGTGAAAGTCTGAGTCTTTAAATAAATAAATAAATTAAAAAAAAAAAACAAAAAAAAAAAAAACACACACCATCCAGAAGTACTATATAAGATTTTGTGTTTTAATTTTAAGAAATTCTTCAGGAGCTGTCTAATGATGCAATTTCATAAAAATTTCCTTAGGTATTTCTATTTTTTTCCCTTCCAAATAAAATTTTACTGCTGTATATAGCAATTATAAATGTTTGAGAACAAATATAAAAATTTATATAAAGTCAACTACGTTAGTATAAATTGCATTTATTGAGGAAATATCACAAGGAAACACATTGACATAAAACGCCTACATAAACCTTAAGTTGGTTGCACATGTGCTTAGTAATTAGCATATGTAGTAGTAATCTGTCTTATTGTTGAGTCAAGAAATGTTCGTGTTATATTTCTTTATTATAAGTAAGATCTTTGTTGAAAGAAAATTAGTTGGGCAACATGCATGTAAATCGATAAACTTATAGAAAATATTTATCAGTAAAAAAATGCTAATTGAATATTAATATCCAAAGCAATCAGGCAGACTGGAATGTTGTCTTATTTAACGTTCAGTTATGCCTTGAAGGTGTAATGAACTTAATTAAACTTGATCTTTCCACACTTCGAAGTTAAGAACGGTCGAAATAATTATTTTCTAGGCTGTGTCGCCAACCACTTCTTCGTCTTCGAAATCTCCCTCGTCGTCGGCCGTAGCCTCTTGGTACTGCTGGTACTCTGAAACCAAATCGTTCATATTGGACTCTGCTTCTGTGAACTCCATCTCGTCCATGCCTTCGCCCGTGTACCAGTGCAAGAAGGCCTTGCGACGGAACATGGCTGCGAAAGAAACAAAATTGTTTAGAGTCATATATCTGTCTCAAAAGCGTTCGTTTGGAAGAAGATTAAACACAATGTCCAATTTAACAGGAACAAATCTATCAAATACTGAAAAATTATACTTTTTGTTTTCAACTCCTTAATTTGTGTCTAGCGTTGAAACTGAACTAATATAAACTCTATCTGGAATGATATTAAATTCTGAATGTAGGCATATGGAGCAAGTACTTTTCTATTTCAAAGACCCAAGGGTGCAACAAAAAACGCAAAAGATTTTTTTCTGGCTTCAAACTAAAAGGAGACTAAGAAGTTTTGGTACCATATCAAACTTCGTTCTGAATTTCTTTTATATGATATAGGAAAGTACTAGTAGTTTAACAATATGCTGATATGTCGGAATTTTTTTTTAATTTTCTCCTGGTTTTTCTTTGGGGATCATTTCTCTTCCTCTCAATAACTTTAACAAATATTATGAAGTTATATTGATCAAACGAGTGAACGAGTTGCCACAGAACATGGAAATCAGGGAAATGTCAAGAAGCTTTCTAATTCTGAAAAAAAAAAATCAGTGAAATGTCAGAAAATTCTTTTTTAAATTTCACGAAAATCAGGGAAATTTTCAATCATTGTTTTGAAGGTACGTTTCCCCATTCATCCGTATTTTGGCGCCATTTACTAATGGAATTGCGGTGGTAATCGTTAGAAGTTAAAATCGTTAGAAGTAACTTAAGTTTTTCATTACCGCTAAGACTATTTTTTAAAAAAAAAAAATAGGTACATTATCTCTTTAGCATACATGTTCTATTTGATCAGAATATCTACACATCTAGAAAAATCGGGAAAATTTAAAAAAAAAGTGTGTCGTAAAATCAGTGAATTTCTTAGAAATCTATCAAGAAATTATCAAAGAATTTGTTTTCCAGAACTTTGTGTCCATCCTGTATAACTACTCTATGTTCTTTTCCAGCATTATTTAAATTCTTCAAATTTATTCTTCACAAACGTTTATGACACTCACACTTTTCTCTGATTTGTTCTTAAAACTAAAAATTACGGGTAGCGTTTGTTCTTATTTCAAAGATACGGACTTTTTATATTGCCCTTCGTTGATCAACCTTGTTGATTTTAGCCAGCCGAAGACAAGAAAGAATCCCACCAAACCAAACAGACAGAACAACTCCCCGTCTGCATAGCGAAAAGATAGCCAGCATCAGTTTCTTGTACTTGAATTCCTACTGAAATAACTCCATTGAAAATGCAGAGAGTGAAATGCAGACTTGGTTTACAACAATTAACTGTTGATTAAAATGTAAGCATTTTTGACTGAATTAATCAGCACAATATCTCAATGACAAATTAGTGTCTAATAGATGCAATTTACAATACTACGTTGAAACTCAAAAATATACATAAAGTGCATATACGTTAAGATGCTTTTGGATAATGGCGAATAAAATTCAGTAGTCTTGAAAGAGTAAATGGCACAATAAAAGAATAATTAAAAGGATATCTACCTGTGAACTGTTCGGATATCCTTTTGAAGAGCTCCTGTATGGCGGTGGAGTTTCCGATAAAGGTGGCCGACATCTTGAGACCTCTTGGTGGGATGTCACACACGGCTGTCTTCACGTTGTTCGGGATCCATTCGACGAAGTAAGAACTGTTCTTATTCTGCACGTTGAGCATCTGTTCGTCCACCTCCTTCATGGACATGCGACCGCGGAAGATGGTCGCCACTGTCAAGTACCTGAAAGAAAAGAGATAAATTTTTAATAATGCCAATTTGCTAACTAGCCTGTTTCTTCACAAATTGCTGGACTAAAAACTGCGTCTCTAATCCATTCTCATCTCTTTGGTCACCATTATCAGGTATCTAATTGTAAAGTCCTAAATTATGACCTCTTTGCTAAGTGACAACTTCGCCAAATTGGATAAAATCCAATAATACTTCAAGTTTGAACGGCCATTACGGAAGGACTTATATTTGAAACAAGTATGCATTTTCGGATATTTCCTTTTAAATAATAAGAAGTATAGAAGAAAAAGAATAAGGAATGGATTATTAGAGTAGAATGTTTAGAACAGAAACCCTGTTGCTTCATAGCTGATAATTTTAAGAACTAAAAGTAGTTGACACTGTCTCCTGTCAGAATTTTTTTGCATTGAAGTAAATAACGGGAGAAAAGAGCCAAACTAAAATGTCTTATTATGAGAGTGCCTTTCCTTGACCAAGGTAAAATACAACTATAGTTCACTAATTCAGAACTGGCTATTGTCAATATTATAAATATATTTTAATAAAATCAACCTGGAAATCAAAGATTTCTTAAAGAATATTCAGTTTTTGGAAATATATTGGAATTTCTCGAAAATTCACTTTCATAAGAGGAAATTTATGTTTTTCATTACCAATCAGCAAACCTATGAGATAAGAACCGAGCCATCAAAGCGGGGAATATTTGTCCAAACTTATAATATTTTCATATCTGGTATACTTATATGGTTTTTGAAGCGACATTTTGGCCGACATAGCGTTCTTGAAAACATTGCATTAAAGTTTATAGAAGAGAAAAAGCCTAACGAACATTCCATAACTAAGAAAAGCTGAGTATCTACGGAGTAATAAAATACAGAAACCAGCACATACCTTCCATGCCTCGGATCACAAGCGGCCATCATATTTTTAGCATCGAACATTTGTTGTGTCAGTTCAGGCACAGTCAGTGCTCTGTACTGCTGACTGCCGCGTGAAGTCAGAGGGGCGAATCCGGGCATGAAGAAGTGGAGTCTTGGAAAAGGCACCATGTTGACCGCCAGCTTCCTCAAGTCTGCATTGAGCTGTCCAGGAAAGCGGAGACAGGTGGTTACGCCGGACATGGTGACGGACACTAGATGGTTGAGATCACCATACGTTGGGGTGGTCAGTTTCAGGGTACGGAAACATATGTCGTAGAGGGCCTCGTTGTCTATGCAATACGTCTCGTCAGTATTCTCGACAAGTTGGTGAACTGAGAGTGTGGCGTTGTAGGGCTCGACCACCGTATCAGAGACCTGTCGGAGAAAGACAAATAATAACGAGACGTACTATCATGATAGATATGAACAGACATATGTTATGAATAAACCGACAGTAATTATCGATATAAACAGACCTAATATTCCTATAGACTCGAACAGATCTTCTGTCATGACAGATATGAACAAATCTACCATCCAGCAGAGAATAACCCTCCTATCTTCAATTTAAGGAAAGTATTCATTTTGAAGTTTCCAACTTCCGTGTTAATTTTACACCTTATCAAAGTGCACACGTTATACCTTTATACGTTAATGTTTCCATTTTAATTATTAAGTTTGTTTTGCCTACATTTTACATTTCCTTATCGGAATGTATCTACAATTTTGCAATAGACGTTTCATTAGTTGATAGAAACAACGAAAGATGGAGTGTACAAATCCATCTATAGATAAGTATCATTGAACTACGGTTCATCTAAGAATTATACCTGCATTCACATCAAGACAATCTTAAGATGCTTTTTTTCACGAAAAAAAATATTGTTATCCTTGTATTTAAATGATTTCAAAAGTTGGACACACTATGTGTGAAACACGTCTGATGATAAGCAGGGTGAACCATACATTTTTTCTGTAGTTCCCAAATTGTTATGGCAGCATATTTAGGCAACATATTCGGAACACCCAATATTAGAATATGTATTTTATACGGTACTATCACCTTAAAGTTCGCCGAATAACAATATTAAGGTGTGGGCCGAATGGTTTCAATATCGATTTGTTGCCACTTGTCAATATATTCACTCTTTCACAACCTAAGAGAGAGCTCGAGGTACTCTCTGTATGCTAAGTTGATTCTAATATTTCAGGTAATTATGCTTAAATAAAAATTTCGTATAAATACCTGACCTGAATTTCTGAGTACAAATAATTCTTATGTAGAATAGTAAATGTAATATGTTGTAACATAAAATATTCCAAAATTTTAAATAATCACTGTTTCAGTTACATTTTAGTTATATGACTTTTTATCTTAGTATCTTAAAGTGAAAAGCTTTATGGGAATTCTATCGCTTACTTTCCTAATTGTGAAAGTAGAATTCCATAAGTAATCATACCACTCACTGTTCCTTGAATAAAGCCTCGATTCAAATTAAATAGTCCCCAGCCAGTCAAAACCATTTTCGAAGGAAAGTCATTCGCAATTGTAAGAAGCTGCAAATTTCCCCCCTTTTTAGAAATATCCGATTTTGCTACGATTCTATGCAAGCGCTCTTTGATCTGTATTGCTATACTGTTCACTGCAACTGACCGCTTGGTCATAATACAAAACCCCACGAGCACGACAAATACGGATATTATCTGTGGGACTAGCATTCTCGTTTCGGCTTTTGCAAATTCCACCCTTATCAGAAAAGTGGTCACAGTGAATATTGAGCAGGCCATATAACCGTAAAGTACCAAAATAAACAGAGACAAAGATTCTTCGACTTTCTCTAAACAGTTGAAAACGCTCTCGGAATAATTCATGTATTTGCTCAACAGAGAACTCGAATTACGTGTTTGTTGCCGAGAAGACTCGAAAGTTCCCACTAACCGTTTCAGAACACCAAAATTGTAACAGCAGAGAACGATTCCGAATCCTGGTAGGGCATACTGTTGGTTAAGAACAAGAACATCGAGAAGAAACTGTACAAAACAGTTGATCCACTTGTTGTCAGCACTCCAACCAAAACATCCTTCCTCCACGAAACCTTTCAATGTGACTTCCGATCCTGGGGAACAAAGAAAAACTGTATGGGAGAAGAGCCCTGCAGGTACAACGAAACACAGACAGAATCCAGTGAATAAATGAAGCTTTCGATTCCTATGGCGAATTATATTTGAAGATCTTGTTGCGATGTAGTTAGTATTTTGGAGAAGTTTCATTGTATTGAAGATTGAATCGCGCTTCCATATCAGGACTAAGCGAATGGCAATACTACTGATATCTGTCACAACTGTTGAAATCGTTAAACCAACTGGTAATTGTGGAAGATTGAAGAGGTTTCTCAGATCGCCAATAACATAGGCTACGAGCAGAAATGTTGTGATGTATTCTAAAAACTTCCTTTTTAATTTTTGAAGTTGTTTTTCGTGCTCATCACAAGGGAGTATGTACGCTACTAAATAGAACGCTTTTCGAATGAAGTCAATATCTTCGCTATATTCGTTTCTCTCGAAGATTAACTCTTTTGGTGTTCGGTATAAACCAAAAGGATATTTTGGCGCAATCCTTCTTCCACAGCAAAGCGCACGAACATGCATAAGAAAATCGGAAGGCTTCTAACTCTTGGTCCGCAGTAAACCATCACTTCGGATAACAGAACAAAAAAGCCAGTTTTCAATAAACGTAAGGAAATGTTCTCAAAGAATATGTTCTCTTTCGTTAAATGAAGTAGGAAGTATTTTTTGTTTGATAATAACGGGTTGTTATTGTGTAGCTAACGCATTCATTTGTTATTTAATAAAGAGACTCGTGGAATTGTGTTGTTACTCATTTATTATCAATAACGTTATTTACCTTACTAATTGTTATAAGTATCTTAAATGTATCATCCTAATAATTCATATAAAGAAATGAATGTTTTCTCACATTATTGGATTCCTTATTCTATATTCATCACCAACGTATTGATTGTGCGGAGGCTGGTTATTTGCCATCCGCTTTTGTAAAAGCTCCTATCATTTCTAGTGTTATTAATTACTATTGATTAGGACAATACATATTCTTTAGACGTAACACTTTTTATTCTAGGTTAAATGTAACATTTTGCTCTCCGCGGAGCTTAGTACATGTCATTCATCCAGCGCACGAATCAGAGTCAGAGTCCTGGAATCACATTTTTAGCGTCCTTCTTCGAGAGTCCTGGAACAAGTTTAGTTGTTCTTGCAGGTGGCGCTAGCAGCCGGTGGCTCTGAACTAGCGCCGCCGCAATTGTAATTATTATGCTAGCATTTAAAAGGGTTGTCTTTTTATCACACTTGTACGTTTCTGACAATTGGCATTGAATTAAAATACTTCTATAAAAGTATGGTTTTACAGAAAAAATTAAAGCTTCAGAATGGTGTATTTAATATAATTAAAATGTGGATATTTTTGAAGCTTTATAAATGATGAAATCTCGTGTAGACGTTTTAGGATTTTCGATCTGTTTCTTAAATAAGTTTAAATAAATATTAGGACATTTGTCTGTGTTATGAGGCTTAGAGTGTCTAACTACTTCCACACTCTAAGCTTTATAATAAGCGCATATAAGAATTTTCCATCTTGAAAAATTCTCGAGGTCACAGAAAGGAAAAGTCAATAGCCGGGAATAAATTGAATGATTTTCAAAACTGTAAATTTAACACGTCGTCAGTGAATCCGCACACGCACAATAAAAAAAATTCCAGGAAAAGACGTTACTATTGTTCTTTAAATATAAAATTTTGAATCTGCCATGGAACCAAATTACCACCTTTCAGCTTCTTCTATTTGGTTTAGCGTTTGAAAATCTGAAAGTAGCCGCCCATGCGAACTTGTAACCAACACAGATTTACACGAAGGTAATGCTGCACTGATACATCGTAGAGAAAAATTCCTAATTCCAAAGGGGGTGGGGGAGGGGGTGCCTTTCAATTGGAAACTGTCCCTTATTTACTTCCCGAATCAGAGAAAACACAAAGAACTCCTAACAGAAAAACGTACAATTGAGATGAGACTATCACAATTTCCGTCATGTGTGCTCATTTTTGAAAAGGAATATTGCAGAGTTCTAACGCGTGGGCTCGAACTTTCACTTACCAGAGGCGCTTAATTTGCTTCCGAGCAACGATCAAATATCGGGTTGGAACTTAAGTCTTTGAAGTAATACTAATGATACATTTTTGTCGCTGATCAGATACTTTTTTTTAAACTGAATATGACGAATTTGGTAATATCATTTAACTTTTGACTGTTAAAGACATCACTAGGATGTTACCTAGATTAAAAATTAGAAAAAGCGTCAATTATAAATGAATTTTTGATGCCGAATATCAATTTTGAATTCTGTAAGATATGGGGAATTCGTAAGGCATTTTTATGAGCCTCAAACTGGGCCTTTTTTCATTTTTAGTACACTGTATTACTGTACTGTTAGACCTAATAGAGTTTATATCAGGAATTAAGGCTTCTGCGATCTCTAACTTTAATTTCAGGACAGCTCATAATCGATTTCTTCACTGCAAGTAGATAATTGAATAGCTTTCATACTGTGTCTATCTAATGCTCTGTAATAAGTTATTATCGGTGACGTTAATTAGTTTGGGGGAGAGTTGCTAAAGTAGATATCTATGGTGATTGTTAAGCCTTCCCCGACTTCAAGGCAATAGTAAAGCACTATCCAGATAATGTAGTAAGAGATCAGTGGGGTGAGAGGGAAGAACCCTGGATCGGACTTTTGAACAGTTATTCATTTTTCTTAGGCCCGTGATCCTTTCCCTACATAATAGAACTCTGCGATTTCCACCCTGGCAGAAGGTGAAGCATACCCACCTTAGGCGATGGCATGACGCTGAATGTGTTCATGATCCTGTCCGGGTACTCCTCCCTGATCTTGGAGATGAGCAGTGTACCCATCCCAGAGCCCGTTCCTCCACCCAGGGAGTGTGCCAACTGGAACCCTTGAAGACAGTCACAGCTCTCCGATTCTTTTCTCACAACGTCCAGCACGGTGTCCACTAGCTCGGCTCCCTCCGTGTAGTGACCTTTCGCCCAATTGTTGCCAGCACCGCTCTGACCTGAATAAAATTGCAAAACGTAGGATTACTTAAGGCAGGTAGTATATTGTATTGAGGCAGAGCTTCTGTGTGTTCTGTGACGCTCAGCATATGGTCGAACTGCTTTTGGGAAATTATTTCATTTAAAACAACCTGAATTTAATTAAACAACGAATTGCGACGTTTTTATTTTTATATGAATCAAGTTAATTAAAAATGGACAAAATTTCTTTACTGGACTATACGTTACAGAAAGTCATCGTCCTGTTGTGTGTCCATCTGCTTGTTGATTAAAAATTTAATCAGCACCGCAAAATAAGAAATGAAGAAAAAAATGAGCTGATATGTTTCAATGGAAATTTTTTTTGCAGTGACTTTTAAGTTACCTTGTAGCTATACCCTTGATCTCTTCCACTTACAACAAAAACCAAACTATACCTAAAAAGCTATAAATCTATAAAAAGCTAACAAACCATAACTAAAAAGCTTAGCATAATGTTGATGAATATTATAAATACATACTTTATAAAAGTTACCAATAGAAGTAAAATTTTTACAAGTACTGATATGAAAATTTTTATCATAAGAAATTGGGTTCCTACGTCTTGAATGGTTTCACCCCCCCCCCCCCCCAAAGATAAAGTCAACTCACCGAAAATGAAGTTGTCCGGCCTGAAGAGCTGTCCAAATGGACCAGATCGAACCGAATCCATGGTTCCGGGCTCCAAGTCCAGAAGAATGGCTCGAGGAACATATTTACCACCTGCATAAAACCGAAAGTAATTAATGCAGTTGAATCAATTTAAGAAAAGGATGGGATAGAAAAAGAGTTATTGTTGACCCTATGAAACAACAACTATATTTCCTTGAAAATTACCTATAACTCGACTGTCGTTAACTGGTCATTGAACAGTGCGTTTTTACTTTATCCATCATCATATGTAGAAAGCATTGCAATCGTTCAAAAGCCTAGTTTTTTTTTATTCGATCCCTATTTTTATTTTCTAAAGACATGCTGATTACAAAAATGCAAGAATCACAATATTGTACGTCAGTCCAAAATGTCACCTCCTATCAGTAAATAAATAATGAAACGATATTAATGAAACTTGAAATCTGTTAACTGAGTATTGCAACTTTATTACGACAATTCCGTCAACATGTCATTGGGCCACTTTTTGCATTTAAAGCTGGATTTACACGCTACCAGTCGGGCCTCCAGTTTAGATCGCCAGTTCTGTGACGTCAGCTAAGCGACCGTTGCGCCGTCTATCGGTGATCACGGGAGAGCACACGTGATGGGTTGATCGGAGTCGCCAGCGCCAGTAATTAGAAAATGTTTGGTTTACTGAAACCAGTAGCCTGGTTACGTCACATGACGTCACTGAGTGGCAATCTAAACTGGAACCTCGACTGGTAGCGTGTAAATACGGCTCAATACACCGATTTTTAATTCGGCGCGTATTGCCTAAAAAAAAAATAAAAAAATCGGAAAGTTTGACATTAGGCCTTTTAAAAAAAACCTGGATTTAGAACATTTTAAGTAAGTTTATAAAGTGGAGTATGATGGGGAGAATCGTTTCTGAACCACAGATGCGTAGCATTCCATATCAACAGGATCCGACTTCAAAAACCATTTACTTAGAAGATGCCCTTCCCCTCTCCCATTGCGATTGTTTATATTATTTAAATATAAATGACAATTTTGATGATTACCGTCTTGATTAAATGAATAGCAAGTTATCAATATTTTTAATAGAATTTTCTAATGCGATAGTTTTGATAAAATAATTGTTATGTATCAGTCTTTTTGTTAAAATAATAATTTTATCTTAGAATTATATTCTAATTAATCTTTATTTAATATTAATTTATAGTTTGTGAAATTTTGAAAAAATTCGTGATTTCGGGATATTTTGGCGACTTTCGAGACTTATTTGACACATACTACTGACCATTTCCTTAAACAATAGCAAAAGTTACAAATTGAAATCAAATTTCAGCTTATTAATAATTCTAATACTAAGTTATTAAAAATATCAAATTTTATAGTATTGATAAATTGCACTAAATTTAATATTAATAAATACACAGCAACTCGATTTTAATTGCATACATTAGGATAAAAAAAACACACATTTATTTTGAGGAGATTTGGGAGGAGCTAAGCACGGGCCTTATGGGAAATGAGGCCTTGATTATCATTGGTTCAGTATGGGTATGGGTGCACAGAGACCTTTTGGAAATTGGAAATGAGGTAAAATTCAAACGAGAAAGTAGTAAATTATGAATTCTAAGAGATAAATTATACATTTAAACAAAAAGATTAATATATAACAATTATTTTATCAAAACTATAGCATTAGAAAATTCGATTAACAATTCGAAAAATTAAAGTAGTGCCAAAAACTTTAGCCACCTTGCACCTTCTTGTAAATAATCATGCTCGCACATATGCATGTACGAGTAATAATTCAAAATTTGTCTCACCTGTGGCCTCGTTGTAATACACGTTGATTCTTTCCAGCTGCAGATCCGAGTCACCGTGGTATGTACCAGTGGGATCGATGCCATGTTCGTCCGAGATCACTTCCCAGAACTGAAACACAACGCGTTTTAATTGAAAGAAGGATGATGATTTGGCTGATTTTTTTTATTAACGTATTGTAAACAGCTCATTTTTCAAGAAATCGTGGATGTACAAGGGCTGAGACGTATATAACCAGAAAATTTTGTGGGTGTTTGTAATGAAGCCTTAAGTTTACTTCTAAATTTCTCAATAAAAAGAACTTCGATGCAGTAACTTTTTCATCCCATATTTGTCGCATGTGATCAATATATTTGAAGCTTCTTAAGGGGGTTCAGTAGGCTTAAAATTTCGAAATTGTCGATTTCGGGACTTTTGCTTATCTTTAAATTTCAAACTATTTTGCTTCTTTTAAGATATAGTTTTGGCCTGTATTCCCTTCTTGTTCCGGAGAAAAGTTAGTTTTAAAAAACTTATTTTTGCCATACCACAATTTTGCACAAAAATGCATTTATCTCCAAATGTCACTTTCAAACTTCTATGTACAGTTTCTATGTATGTTTTTTTTTTTTTTTTTTTTTTTTTTTTTATGTTATGAGATTGATAATACGCTGTTAATTTCAAAGTTCTTGAACCTCATAGCTACTTTAATACGATACTGTAGGAAAACTCTGTGTTATGGTAGATTAAAAACGTATTCTTTTGAAATTATTTACGATTGCTTATTGTTTCTTATTTAATCATAACAAAACATCTAGATGTTGGGAATCCAATGATGAGTTCTGATCGTGAAAACCCTCCCCCTGCACAAGTGGGCGTCCAAAAAAGTCTTTGAAATAATTAGAAAAGTCACTAAAATTCTGCTTTTAAACACGCTTCTATTGCAGTACATCAGGTCCAGATAACGAACATTTGTAATTTAACGGCCTTTAATGAACGAAGGTAGACGATATATATGATAACAAATTAACGGACTGGAGATATTTAAATAAATAAGAATGTCGCCAATTTCGTGAGTTTAGCGACTAACTTGGCGAATAATTTTTTTGCCAAATATCAAGACTCTAATATGAAATTCTCTATTTAAAGCCAAGATGTGATTTTATTATAGAAATATTTTAGACTCTATTTGGTTGAATTTTTAGAGAATTGCTTGAATTTTCTGTTGAATTTTGTCTAGATTGTAGTGCTGCTATCTGGTGGAACTTTTATGAACTTATGGCATTATAATAATTTTTCTAAAAAAAAAAAAAAACTCTTATGCAAACTAATTAAAATTTTAACATTCTGTCTATCAAAATGATAATTAGAGATCAAAAACTACTTTAGAATTTCAAAGTACTCCGAATACTGAAAACTAGTTTTGACACCCGGACAGTTCAGACTCTTTGTTTATTGGTCTCTTTGTTTAATTGGTCTAAATAGTACGAAAATAAAATTTCAACAACATGTATGTGATTACTAGGAAAAGCATATGAAAAGTTGCAATTTAATTCAAGTTCCATATATATTTTTACTTTCCAATGAAAGCCTATAGCTTATAAATTGCACCGTGATTGTTATAAGTATAGAAGAAGTGGAAGCCGAGAGGCGACAGCTAAATTAACAGTGTCCACCCCCATGCAGGCTTTTTTAAGAATCTTAATCAGAAGACTGATACTTATGCAGTGTTATGAGAGAAACGTAGTGTAAGTTTTTAGAACAAAAACGCACTTCATTCTCATTTCTAACAATCCAGCTACACACATGGAGAATTCATCTGAAGAGAGAGGGGGAAGCGATAGGAGAGAAAGAGAGGGTGAACGACCGGAAGGGTGATCTAAATATTCCTTTCGATCTTGCCATAAAAAAAAAAGAGCACACTGGAATGAAGCGAGCGAGTTAGTTGTTTAAAATTACATCAACGCAGACGAAGGTCTTTAACACGAATAATGTTTTTTCGCTGTAGTTGTTATTTATGAGCAGGAGCCATGCAAATATAAAAGAAACCGTGATTGTGTTTGAATAAGTAAAAAAGGTGGACAATCCATTACGTGTTGCATTGGATATAAGAAAAAACTATATTCTTAATTTTTTTATGCTGAGATTTTTGCTATTAGAAGAGTTTTAAATAAACACGAAAACAGACATTCAACTTGAATTATTGAGCTTCTCAATTCTTTTTATTTAGCTTTAGAAAATAGTTCACAATATGGAATCGTAATGAATAAAAGTATTAACTGCGGAAAGTGAAAAAGTTTAACCGTATTCTGCATTTCTAAAATTTAAAAAATTGTGGAAAATGTAATACATTTTTTAGAAAGGTCGAAAATTTTATGTTATTATAGTAAATTATTAAATCATTGAGTAATATTATTGTATGCTATTATATAAATTTATTATTATTATTTTTTTAAAAGTTATTATTATTATTATTTTTAATTTTGCACTTGATTAACGAAAACTGAATTTTTATATTAAACAATTATTTTCGTAAAAAAATAAAACCTACCAAAATTATTGTGGAAGTTGTTAAGGTGACCTGAATGTACTAACAAATTCAACCAAATTAGCGTTAACACCAGAGTAAAAACTTTTTCGCCAGAATGCTAATTTTTAAAGATTTTTGTCGAGTTTTTAGACTTTACAATTCAAGTGTATACTAAACATTCTTCAATTCTTTTTGTTTAGTTTTTATTTCCTTATGTTTCTTTATTTATATCTATTCTTTAACGTCAAGAGAAAATGGTAAACTATAATTAAAATATAACACTCGCTAGAAAATTAACCATGATTTGGCGATTTTTTGGAACTGCCATATGAAAAAAATCGTCAAATGTCCTATGCTATGTGTTCCTAAAGTTCTTCTAAATTTACAAAAAAAAAAAAAAAAAAATATGTAACGAAATATTTTTTCAGAAAATTAATGCTTTTTAAAGTTAGAATTGCTTTTTTCTTTCTAACTTATCTGCCTGCAAACTTTATAAAATGAGTTTAAAGAGAGAGATTTACCCGACCTCCATTAAGAACAAAATTCATGAGCCACTCATGTGCAATATCATAGAAATGCCCTCATCAATAGCTTTAATTTATAACCAACTTTATATTGAAACGTGATTAGTTTCTCCGAAACCCATGAAATAGCACAAAAACTCATTTTCGTGCTATTTCCACCTATAAATGCTGGTAACTCTTCAGGCGAGAACGTGGGATTTTTTTCTGCTTTAATGAATTGCGGGCTCAGATGATTATTTTCATTCCTCTTATTGATGATCTCTTTATTAATCCAAACCTTCCCTCGGACCGTCAGAAAACAAGAGACAGTCTTTCCCAATCACCTTCATGTCTATCCATTTATGAAAGCACTATTTGTAAACCACCGTGACAGAAAATTTAAACCGGTATATCTGTGAATACTTTGCCAAATGGACGTTGGAATACTGGCCTTACATCGTACATTCAAGTTCATTTTGCTGCTGTAAATAATCCATTTAACCAGCAGAGTAAGAAGCAAATCTATAATAATAAAACAAGCTGTGTGTCTGTCTATCTGTCTGTGGCTCTGTGGATCTATAGAAACCTACTGAAAATTGGAGTAGAGTTCTGAAATTTTCAGCATAACAAGTTTTGGCGTTCTAATTTTAAGCATCACAAACAGAATGTTAAAATTTTAATTAGTTATTTTTTAATTAATTTTTTTAATTAATTAATAAATATGTTACAAAACGATATCTAATTGAGCTACAGCTCTGAAATTTTCAACGTAAGTAGTTTTGGCCTCTAATTGGACTTTTAAAAAACAGAATTTTAAATTTTTATTTTGTTCTTTTTAATTAATTTTTTTTAATTAATTAATAAACATTTTACAAAACGACTATTAATAGGGCTACAGCTCTGAAATTTCCAACATAAGTAGTTTTGGCCTTCTAATTGGACTTTTGAAAAACAGAATTTTAAATTTTCATTTAGTTTCTTTTTAATTAATTTTTTTAATTAATTAATTAATTAATTAATTAATTAATTAATATTTTAGAAAACGATATCTAATAGGGCTACAGCTCTAGAATTTAGCAATGAACCTTTTAACGAGTGAAATAAGCATGTGTTTATGTGTCCATGAACTTTTCAGCGAACGAAGCGAGCTCGATTTTGCGTAGCGATGAACCTTCCTGCGAGCGAAGCGCCAAAGACTGGGTCCTATACACGAATGACAGATTTCTGCAACGCGAGGTCTCACAGCTAGCTAAAATATTGCACATGTTAAATTTCGTAGCGAAGTACGGGTATTTAGCTAGTAAGTAATAAAAGCAAGTATAAAAATAATACCTCAACAAAAAAAATGTTAAAAAATAAAATAGAAAAACTAAAATCTTCAAATTTATCTACAAAAAAAAAAAAAAAAAAAAAAAAAAAAAAAACACACACATTTGTGAAGGAATAAAATGAAAAAAATTCTTGAAACTAATTTTTGTTCAGTAAGTAGAAATACTTATGATACCTGAGTATACCTTATAATATCTGGAACATAACATTCGAAAGTTTAAAACAAAATATACCATTCTTCAAATAAAAAAACCCCTGAAAATCTTTACCTTTGCACCAATTTGGTTGCCACACTGACCAGCTTGGATATGAACGATTTCCCTCATTTTTGAATGATTATTTCTCGTTTGCAGAAACGAAACAACAGAACGATTCGAACGCGCCTCTGTAATATTGCGAACAGCTGCAGTCTGCGGAGTCTTCTATCTGAGAATGACGTCACTGCGGAGAATGCTGATTCGTCCAAACCAAGATCATCACGTGACATATCTGCTGGCTCACCCGGTTTACCCTCCTTTGCAAAAGAACGAAATTACCAATTTTAGAATATTGCAGAGGCTGGTTATACGGTGCTTTTTTTTCTTTCATTATTATTTTTATCGTCTGCGATGGAAGACCGTACAAAAATGGGAAAGATGACTCAAACCCCAGAAAATCGATTTCATATCACGCCAACTCCAGAATGTGAATGCTGCTATATTACTACTATATGCAGAGCCATCGAGAGAAAATGGGGAGGGGGGAGCGGGCCTCTCACCCCCTAAAGTTTTATTAAACAGTGGACAAATATTAAAAAAAATTTGGATTTTTTTTTTTATAAGCGGATTAGCAACGAATGAAAAATAGTTATTTATGCAACCACTAGTGGTGAAAGTAGCCATACTTTGACGAGTGCGTTTTAGCACGAGAGTGTCAAATAATTTGCAGAGTTTGAATAGAATTTTCGCACGTGTTGCACTCAATATTTTTAATAATCTCGTGCAAAAGATATTTTTAATACACATATTACTTATATTAATGTTGGCAACTTCTGTCAATGAATCTCTGAATGAAAATATGTCATTTAAACAGGGTGATTCATAAAGAAGTATACAGTTTCAATGCATTTCATCTGGAAAGTGTATATATACTTCTTTATGAATCACCCTGTATATTTAGACCATATAAAATTTTAGCATGAGGCATGCGGTAAAGTATTTTATCGTGCTGTTGTAAAGCTACTTTTGCCGCTCTAATCACTAAAGTATTACTTTCACCTCGATTTCTGATTAAACTAGGGGTGTGGAACATCGCACAACTTTCAATTACACTATATTACTGATGTGGATTTGGGTCATTTACCGTTTTTATACTACTTCCATCATTCGTTTAGAAAAAATGGCCAGTTTGGCAATTCTTTTTTGTGATAAATCTTTTGTGAATCTTTAAAAAAAAAAAAAAAAAAAGTCGCATAAAACGGTGTTTGTGGCAATATATACTTTTCGATAATTCTTTAGTTATCCATTCTTATTAGTGAAACTGAGAAGAGAAGAAAAAACGACCGTTTATGAGATATGTTCAAGCAACGAGGACTCTGAGTTGCAGGCATTCGTTTTTCAACTTTTTACGCCATTAAGGCATTCTTACGGAAATTTCGGAGGTGGGGATGTTTTGAACACCTTAAGAGTCATTACCACAGAGAATTTAATCAAAATCGTTTGAACCATTTTTTAGCAATTATTGAAAAACATGATTTTTTCAATGGCAGCTAACTTATGAGCATGGGCGATTTAGACAAAAACCTTAACGGTAGATCCAATGGCTACCACCAACTCGATCACCAAATTTGAATATCGTAGGTCAATTTGCTCCGCAGTTATGCTGACCACATACACACACACAGACAGACATTTTTTCTAAATCACTTTTTTGAAATCAGGATGTTCCAAAACGTGGATAAATGCAAAAAAATAATAATAAAAAAAATAAAAATTACCGAATCCTATACTTTCATTGACATACGCCATTGTTCCGAAGAAGAGCGTACTGGTCATAGAGTTGTCACTTACAATCAAAGGCCTGGTCAGTGTCTGAAAAAATGGGTCGGGCCTGTGTGAGGAAGTTTTTTTTTTAGTAAGTAATTTTTTTTTTTTCTATTATAAGTAGTTTCCAAGATTAAATTTTTTTTAAATGCTAATGCATTCCAATCCTAAAAATAAATTTATCTAATTCCTATCTTGAAATGAATTTACCTAACTCATACTTTAAATTATGTTAAGTAATGATTTTTTTTATTTAAATATGGTATTGTTTTATAAAATATTGTTATTCAAATTTTATTATTCTTTGATTCATAATAATAAAATATAAATATAAAAAAAAAAATATTGATTTTTAAAATTATTTAATTATTAAAATTATTTGTTTTAATTAATTAATGGGTTCTTCCATGGGAAATGGCTGAAATTTCTGACACGGTTCCTGCTCGACCATCTTCGATTTTGATGATAGTTTCACTCAATGTTCCAACAACTCTTAGAGAAAGTTTTGGAAAGTGTCAGCTTAATATCATGCCAGGCTGAGGATCCACAGCCGGTTTAGTAAAGGTCACTTTACAAAATCCAATCAGGTGGCGAACTTTGGCCAGTTAAACTCCCGAATTAACAAATAATTATATGCTGAAATTTGGATTCGATGTTTAAGGGGGTCTGGTACTCAAAATTCTAAAATCTTTACTTTTAGAAATTTTTTTAAAATCTTTATTTTTAGAATAATTTTTCTGAAATTTTTTATGCGGTAATGTACGATGCTTTAAAGCTCAAAAACTATTTTAAATTTTCGAATTTTAAAAAATATTTTTTTTTATTAAATTTTTTTGATATTTCCTAAATTTGATATATATAAAAAACTTTTTTAAAAAATCGCTTCATTTTTGCATAAAATTGCTTCTTATAATTCATATCAAAAATTGTCCGCAGGATTTATCAATAAAGTAATTAGAAAAAATTGAAAAAAAAAAATATTTTGTGCAAAAACTGTATAAAATCCATAGTATGCTAAGCGCCCAAATTTTCACCTACTTCGATGTATATATATATATGTTTATATAAGAACGTTTAATCAATAATAAACACATTTGAGATACTTATAAATGGGCAGATTAAAGACTATAAACCTGTGACTGAATCCTACAATTAGTATATTTAATTTTTTATTCGTAGTTAGTGTGTTAAAAAGCTGCAAATATGTCAAAAACATCAAATTAAAAAAAATTTCGGAGCCATTTATCTAAAATTATGTCATCTTTAAATTTTCTTTTTCACACCATTGTAGAGAATACATTTCAATCTTTAAAATTCTAAAAATTTCATTCTGAAGTCTTCGATAGGAAGCAATGAATAAAATGGTGTAAAGTATAATGAATTTCCGTGGAACGTATGAATTCTAACACTGGTCCATAGTAACTGTGCAACTCCCAATTTTAAAAAAATTGGTAATTGTATTATAAATAACCAGCTAAATACCCGTGCTTCGCTACGAAATTTTAACATGTGCAATATTTAACCCTTCGCACTCCAGTGACGCCTCTCAGGCGCCACACGATTGGATGCCGAAACACGAGAGGACCTCTAGGTTCGATGCGGAAATTTGATGCAAGGCCAATGACTGTGTTTAGTTTCCATGAAGAAAATCCGTAAACGCCAACCGAACCTAAAAAGATTCGAGTTGCTGGTCCCTCCGCGCGAAAAAGGCCTGGAGTGCAAAGGGTTAAGCTAGCCGTGAGGCAACTCTTTGCGGAAATCCGTCATTTGTGTTTAGGTCCCAGTTTTTGGAGCTTCGTTCGCAAGAAGGTTCAGCGTTAAGCGAAATCGAGCTAGTTTAGTACGTTGAAAGTTCATTGACACTTAAGCAAAGGCTTATTTCACTTCAAAGGTTCATTACTATGCAAACATAGTCTCGCTTCGCTTTCTGAAAGGTTCAATGCTGCGTAACCATAAGTTCGCTTCACTCACTAAAATCTCATTGCTACGTAAAGCCTTAATAGAGAAACAAAAAAATTCCCGTTAATATCCCGTTGATACAATTATACAACACCACTTTAAGATTATTTTAACACGTGTTTGTGGAAAGCAAAATTATAAGGCCAAAACTATTTATTTAGAAACATTCAGAGCTCTAAACCTCTATTAGAAATCGAGATTTTGTGAAAATATTAATTAAAAAACATATTCAAATTTTAACGTTCTTTTTGTCAAAAGTCCAATTAGAAGGCCAAAACTTCCTTTTTTCAGAACTGTAGCCCAATTAGAAAAAGTTTTGTAAAATATTTGGTATAGTTAAAAAAAAATTAATTAAAAAATAAATAAAATTTTAAAGTTCTGTTTTTCAAAAGTCCAATTAGAAGGGCATAACTATTTATATTGAAAATTTCAGAGCTGTAACCCTAATAGAAATCGTTTTGTAAAATATGTATTAATTAATTACAAAAAATTAATTCAAAAAGAACTAAACAAAAATTTAAAATACTGTTTTTCAAAAGGCCAATTAGAAGACCAAAACTACTTATTTTGAAAATTTCAGAGTAGTAGCCCTATTAGAAATCGTTTTGTAAAATTTAATTAAAAATATTAATTAAAAAAGAACTAAATAAAAATTTGAAATTCTGTTTTTCAAAAGTCTAATTAGCAGGCCAAAATTACTTATGTTGAAAAATTCAGAGCTGTAGCCCTATTAGAAATCGTTTTGTAAAATATATACAAAAAAGCTCGATTAATTACAAAATAACTAATTAAAATTTCAACATTCTGTTTTTCAAAAGTCCAAATAGAAGGCTAAAACTACTTATGTTGAAAATTTCAGAAGTGTATCTCTGTTTGAAGTCAGTTAGTAAAAAAAAAAAATTAAAAGCATTAATTAAAAAATGTCTGTCTGTGGATCTATAGAAACCTACTTAAAATTAGAGTAGAGCTCTGAAATTTTCAACATAAGAAGTTTTGTCCTTCTAATTTTATGTATGTCAAACATATTGTTAAAATTTTAATTAGTTCTTTTTTAATTAATATTTTAAATATTATTTTTTTTCCCAATGAAACTTCAAATAGAGGTACAGCTCTGAAATTTTCAACACAAGTAGTTTTAGCCTTCGAATTGGACTTTTGAAAAACAGAATATTAAAATTTTAATTAGTTATTTTTTAATTAATTTTCTTAATTAACTAACAATATTTTTTATAAAACGACTTCTAACAGGATTACAGCTCTGAAATTTTCAACATAAGTGATTTTGTCCTTTTTATTGAACTTTTAAAGAACAGAATTTCAAATTTTTATTTAGTTCTTTTTAATTAATTTTTTTATTTAATTAATAACTATTTTACAAAACGGTTTCTAATAGGTCTACAGCTCTGAAATTTTCAACATAAGTAGTTTTAACCTTCTAATCGGACTATTGACAAAAAGATTGTTAAAATTTTATTTTGATTTTTGATTAGTTTTTTTAATTAATATTTTTACAAAAAGCGACTTCTAATAGACCTAGAGCTCTGAAAGTTTCAACAAAAATAGTTTTGGCTTTCTAATTTTGCTTTCCACAAACACGCGTTAAAATAATCTTAAAGGGGTATTGTAGTATTATTGAATGAACGGGGGGATTTTTTTTTTTTTTTTTTGCTTTGACACGGAAGAGGTTTCTAATATTAAGTCTTTACGTATCAATTATAGATTTTAGTGAGTGAAGCGAGCCTATTCTTTCATAGTAATAAACCTTTCAACAATTGAAGTAAAAGCCTGTACTTATGTGTCAATGAACTTTTCAGCGCACGAAGCGAGCTCGATTTTGCGTAGCGATGAACCTTTCAGCGAACAAAGCGCCAAAAACTGGGACCTATACACGAATGACGGATTTCCCCGCAACGCGAGGCCTCACAGCTATCTAAAATATTGCACATGTTAAAATTTCGTAGCGAAGCATGGGTATTCAGCTAGTTAAAAATAATTCACACATTTATTTTATTGAAAAATTGCAAGTAATAGATGATTTGGAAGTATAATGTGATAATGAAAAGTATATGTCTCTGAGACACATTTAGCTATTTGAATATAGTTTTTTTTTTAAAAACTGAAACCAGTCGTATGAAAACCAAGGAGGAATAATAGAGAAGGGGGATTGTTAATAAATCAAGAAAATGTAGGGATTCCGTATTCCAATAATTGCCAATCACAAAATTGTTTGAAAAGAATACTGATACTTCATGAATGCATTATTTATTTTAAACAAGTAGGTTTATGGTATTATATTAATTATTTTCAAGTAATTTTTTTAATATTGATTTGATATAGCTCAGTCTATGCCAGTTTGTAATAATTGTTAGTCTCATGGCTAGTTGACCGCACCCATCAAATAGGCAAGACAAGGCATGGGTAAGGGTTTGTTTTCCATAGTTTCAGAAGTTATAAAATGAGTATATATATGGTGTCCAAAGCGTGATTCTTGAAATGAATATTCATATGATTCTCAAGTTTTAAACAATACCTCTATATGATTCTCAATCCTAACAGTGGGTTTACTATCAGTTTTGAAAGTTTACGTGTAAAAATCTTTTTTTATCTTCTAAAAAATATCATCCTGTAAGTGTTTCAAATTTTTTGTCATTAACCATTTTCAATGTGTTTGATAATCATAATGCAGCAATATTCTAGAAAAAAACTCCTAGAATTTTTGGGGTTTAATTCATCCTGTTCCAGTTAGAAAAAACCATCTTAAATAGTTGAAAATGTTTAAGAAACGTTCACTTTTAGCTATCATGTTATTTCAACATAATATATTACAATAAAATTATTCAAGAAAGATAAAGAAATATATGCATGATTAAGGATAGATAATATTCCTAACCATTTTTATGATAAGATAAACAATTTTTCGAAATTGCTAGCTGCATATCCCCAAGAGACTAATACTGGAATTCTTACGTTTCACGTAAAATTCCTTATACTTTTTTTCTTTTACAGAATCATTTTTTTCCCCCTTCTTTATACAGAATGACTCTAAACTGAAAATTATTGTTTTTTAAAGATTGAAATACACTCTTTACAACAATATAAAATACATAAATTTTAAAAATAACCCATTTTCAGATAAATGCTTTAGAAAATAGATTTAACTTAATCGTTTTTGACATTTTGATTTTTACAAGTTTTTGATAAGTTTAAACACTTGTAACTCAAAACCTATGAATAAAAAAAGTACAGATAATTCAGAGTTCAGACATAAGCTACTATCGACCAACGGTTCAATGATTAGCAATTCGAATTTATTTAATATTGATTTATAGTTTGTGAAATTTTGAAAAAATTCGTGATTGCGTGATATTTTGGCTACTTTGAGACTTATTTAACACATACTACTGACCATTTCCTTAAACAATAGCAAAAGTTACAAACTGAAATCAAATTTCAGCTTATTATCTTTTTTAATTCGGAAGTTATAGCTGGCCAAAGTTGCCATTATTTTTTCCGCAATTTTTGGGGGTTTTGTGAAGTGACTTTCACTAAAGCGGCTGTTGATTACATTAAGCTAATACTTTCCAAAACTTCCTCTAGTAGTTGTTCGAACATTGTGTGAAAGTTTCATCAAAATCGATGATGGTCGGCAGGAACCCCAGGACACATCACATATGGAATGACTTTAATGCAATAATCTAATTATTAACAATAATTATTAAAATTTGATTAACGACTACATTGAAAATTTGGTTCAGTATGAATATTTTTAGTTTTTTATGGACCGACATCGAAATGATTTTATAAGTATTATGCTCATGAGTACAAAAACACTAAACACTTAGAAATGACGAGAAGATATATTTCTATCAAGTCTTCAATAAAAAAATTAAAATGTAATGTATGCTTTAAATGAATAAAATAGTCGGTGTAACATTGGCATAATTAGTTTTAACTATTTAATAAAAATAACAGAATCATCTGTATGAAATAGGGGGTGGAAAAGGGGATAATAGTTTAAATAAAAATCTTATTATTTTGATACTTTTAAAGAACTCCATTTTAGCGACTTTTCAGTATGCTTTTAAATGTCGATAAACTTATGTACTTTAAGAAGAATAGAATTTATGTAATTTCTAAATTGGTAGTTTATCAGCAAAAAATTGAAATTGTTCCATATTTTAATTATATTTTATTTTATCTTTTATTAAGAGACTCTTAATACTCTCAGAACAATTTAAATATTGCAAGTGCTCGGTGGTTTAAATTTAAATTATATCTAACACTTTCTTAATGAAAACCCGATTTTTTCCCCCAAAGCTTTCATTCGAACGGAAATGCGGGTTTTTCATTGATATGGTATTTATTGATAATACGGAAAGAATGTTGGCAGAAGAGGAACTCTGAAAAGGGAAACTAAAGCAAATTCTATTATTGTTTGGGTTTCGCGCCAACCGGTTTCCATAAAATTTTAGTTCACTTCTTCTTATATGATGTGAATAATAATAATAATAATAATAATAATAATAAAAAACACAGGCTAAATTTGGAATACATTCATCTAGAAATTATTGCATGATTTTTCAATGAAAAGTAAACATGATTAAAAATTTTGCAATCCGATTAACTGAGATTATTTTCTTCAAATAATGATTAAGTCGTTTTTGCACGTCAGATAACTTTGGAAACCTTCAAATAGAAATTTAAAAGTGTGATTTTTAAACTCTTAGCTAATAGAATGATTTTTCCCCCTTTTTATTCTTTTTATTCCATGTTAATACTTTTTTAAGAATATTGTTTAAAAGTAATTTGAACTCAGGTTTTGGTTTTAGTAATTTTCGGTTTCATTGTTTTCATTTTCAGTTTTGGCAGTTTGGCAGTGAAGGTAGAAAAACAATGGCGTGTTTTCGGAGTGGGAGTGCAGTATGCGGTAGTTGTAAATAAAACATTTAATGATCCCTGCTTAAATCATGTGGAATCCCACTAAAAATAAAAAACTTGGAGTTTGTAAGTATCAAACACTCAAAATATCACTTTATAATTCGGACTTAGTTTTATTTTATTGAAATTCTCTAGTATAATGAAATGTTTGACAGCGCTTAACAGTTTAAGGAAGATATAATTCCTCTTTATATTTTGATATGATAGCGGAATCTTGCTTCACTAAAAAATATGTTATCTGTGTTGGATCGAAAACTGTTCCCAAAATTATTCTAAGTCATGTATGACAAGCAGAGGAAGAGAATAAATGAATTTAAAAGCTAATAGTTTGGTAAAGATGCACTGATTCTCCAATTGATTTTATTGAGTTGAATACGAACTTTCTTAAGGTATTACTTTTTTAATTTAAAAATGTCATGGCCTGAAATCTTTGTTCATTGAAGCATTACAACATCATTAAATAGTTGGATTGACATCATTAAATAGTATGATTGACATGAAGTATAAGTGTATATGATACCTACATAATGACATGCTGAATGCCTTGCATTTCAGGCATTTGTTTGAAATGCAATG
Organism: Linyphia triangularis; assembly: GCA_963978545.1. Classification (NCBI taxonomy): domain Eukaryota; kingdom Metazoa; phylum Arthropoda; class Arachnida; order Araneae; family Linyphiidae; genus Linyphia; species Linyphia triangularis. Next base: position 62,035,590 of record OZ021729.1, read on the forward strand.
CTAAGTCTGAATGCATGTTATTGAATTCTTATTTGATGAGTACCATACAACCCTTACAATTGAGAGTTTACTACATAATAGATAAAACCTATAATTTAGAATTGTAACTACAGATAGTAGTTGACATATTGTACTATTAAAACTTTTTATAACTTTTCCCTCCAGTGTTGATGAAAAATGTCTAAAGGTATTTAAAATATTTATTTCTAATATACTTTTTGTATACAATACCTCAAAGTGTGGTGCCCAAAATAAATTTTCTTGCGTTGACTTGTTATTTCATTGGCCTTTCAATACTTGTTTATTTAAATTACCAATGAAAAAAAAAAAAATTTTTTTTGTGAAACTAATAAACCATTGTGTCTTAAAGGAAACAAACAAATGTACTTAACCAATGAAAATATTTGTTAGAGAAATTTATAAACCATTGTGTCGTAATTCAAATAAAAAATTTAGTTACCTTATGAAAAATAATTAGTTTCTGAAAATGTACTCTCAATATGCAAAAATGCAGCTTTTGGTCCATTTTAGAAAATATATCCACCTATACATTTAAAGTATATTATTCAAATTTCAGCCATATATTGTCATTTCAAAGAAAGTATTCTTTCACTTCATTCATCAACACCATCAAGAGGGTGCTCTTGAATCCACCCGTTTTGACAATTGAAACAAATTTAAAGGAAAGCGGTAAAGTTAAAAAATAATGTGAATGAGAAAATAATTCATTGAATAACGAAATATATATCTCTGCCATACACACAATACTATTTAATGTACAATGTCCCATGTCATTTAAGAAAACTCACCTGGTATCCAGTGAAATACATGTTCTTGCCTCCCCTTGCAAATAATACTGTCTGAGCTCATGTTTTTATTGAAGAAGCTGGCAGGCATACTAAATGTGCAATTTTTAAATTTTCTTAATTTTAAAAATGTAAACTTTTAATAAGTATTATTAGCATCATAAACATGCAGTAAAGTATCTGAAATCTGGATTTCTTAAATCTGGGAATATCTAAGATCCAAACCTTTACCAGCACTGCTATCTTAAAAAAAAAAAAAATTACTGAAGTTTTTCTGTATCCGAAAGTGATGACAGCAAAGAATAAAATTACCTAGGAGCAATTAGTTGGAAGTATTAGGCACTGCAGTTAAAGGATTGGAGCAATGACACAATTTCAGATTCGGAAATAATGGGGATTCAAGGAGAAAAGTTTAGCCAAAAGTCAAAACTATAAAACAACCTTAAAACAAATGTTTCTCAACACCACATCAAGTTATAAGGATTTTTCTTAGTTTATTCCATTTATATGTTTTATTTCATTGATTTTGTGTATGAACAATGATACGTTCAAAAATCCACAATTTTACAATAACCGGAATCGCCGAAGGCCCTGCGATTAAGGATTTGAGATCTTCTCTGTATTTTCATTATGCTAAATTTATGAACTGCCCTGATAATTTAAATACTTTTACAGGCATTTACAACTATGATGGTAATACTAAATATGGTTTACCTCTTGAAATTGGCGAAACAGTTCAAATTCTGGAAGAATGTGGAGGTAAGTTATACTTTTATTTTCTTGGATAACCAATTTATAAGAATATTATGAGCACTTTTGTAAACAAGCTCAATGAATGCTTTGACTGGCTCTGTAGGTATTTGCAACATATCAGTTCTTTTACAAGACTGTTTTCTATTCAGTCTTTTAAACACCAGCTTTATTCAGCGTTCATACAGTCCTTAGGATACTCTTTCGTTAGACGGGTACCTGATAAAAATCACCAAATTGCAGCAATAACACATCCAAACAAAGAACCTTCAAATCATTTATAATTCCTAATACGAACTGTTATACAGTTGCTAAAGCAATCATATTACAAATCATAACCATTTAGACTTGGAGATACATTTATGCATCATTTAAACATATAACAATTTAGGCTTGGTGATACATTTATGCATCATTTAAACATGTAAATATTTAGCCTTGGCAACAACTGCACCAATGGATTTCTGTCTAACGGAAGAGTCCCTTCCTTAGAAACTGCTTATTTTCTTATGTTACTAAGAGCTCCTTAAAGTTACTTATTATATTTCTTTTATTCTAAAATTAGTCTTTGCTACTTATTTTCTTATTTTTATCTTTAAAAAACTTTAGACCTGCTGAGCTTGGTAGAGTCCTGAATTACATTCACAATTTCTCCCCTTGTTGTTTACTCTCATTGAAAAATTTGTATTCTGTTTTTTTTTTTTTTTTTTTTTTTTTTTTTTTTTTTTTTTTTTTTAAATAAACAATATTTGTGTGCTAAAAAACACATTGCCTTTTAATATAATTTCTTAGTTTTTAACAAAGTCAATCTAAAATTTAAAAAACAATTTTAGGTTTTTACGTATTGCCAATTTTGTTTTTTATGTATTGAAAAATGAGAAGTTTTCTAAGGACTTTTTGAAGACCTAAAAGTCTTTAATAAGTCATTAGAAACTTTCTTATTTTTCACGACACATAAAAACCCTGTTATTTCAACTTAGGTTGTCCCAAATTATAAAAATTGACTGGGTATGGAATTTTTATCAAGTTTTATTTGCTAAGCGTTTTATTCTTTCATTTAGGTTGGTACCGAGGATTCTCAATTCGTAACAAAAGTTTGAAAGTGAGTAACTTTTTGGCATTTTGTTCTTTGACTGCGTAAAAATATATTAACTAAACTAAATTAGTTTGTCATGTTTGATGATAAAATAATTTCTCTCAAACATTACTTAAGTTCTTATTTAACATTTGATAAAGTTGATTTAATGCTCAGATGATTTTTTCCCCTCCAATTTTAAAGAACTAATAAATATTTTGCTTTGTGCAAGAACATTTTCAATTGTTAAATTTTAAAAAACTTAAGAAGAAAAAAACTGTGATAATATACCAACACAACAAATTCAATTCATGGCAGATACTATATTAACTACTGAAAATTAATAATAACTGCTTCATCACCATCATCTCGATTTAGTAATGGATTCAAAGCTTTAAAAAACTAGGGTTTTTTTCAAATTTTTCTGCTTTGTATTTATAGTAAATAATTCTGTTACATAAGAATTTAGAAATATGTATTTTTATTGATAAACAATTTTGTTATAATGAGTGTTTTAATGAAGTTAATATGGCATTGTATTAAAGTATATTATTGAATTCTAGTGACTGGAATCACTTATCAACTAAAACTTTACAACAACTATTTTCTCTTACAGGGTTAATATTTAAAAGCCATGAAAATAATCTATGTCCTTATACATTATATAAAAGTGAAATATTCGAAGATTTGTTTTGTTTGTATTGAATTTTTTACAGATGAAAATTTTAATTACATTTTATTTTTAGGGTATTTTCCCTGCATCTTTCATCCATCTCAAAGCTTTTCACATTTGCAATGAAGGGTATGTCAACATCATTCAATTTTTTGTTCTTAATATGCCATTATTTTTCTGTGTAATCCTGTACCTTACTTATAACTCTTAATAAGTGTTGATTTTTTTTTTTTAAGATGCTAGCAACATGGCCAAGTAAATGGTTGTAAATAACTATTCGATGAAAACCCAATTTTTAGATATTATAAATCTATACAATTCTAAAGGGGATGTGCCATTAGCTTTGATAAATAACTAAAGATTGTACTTGCAACCAAAAAAAAAAAAAAAAAAAAAAAAAAATCGAATTGCTTTTTGTGTTTTTAATTCTAAATTATTTTATATGATTAAGATTGCATGTATTTCAAAAAAAGTGAAGGTGTTTCGATTTTAAAACAGACATTTTGTCTAGTAATAAAAAAAAGCACATTTTTACATTAAAAACCTCTAGCCCACCATAAAGAAAGACCTGTGATTAGAGCCATAATTCTTTGAGATTTTTAGTGAATTCCAACAATAATATTGTCTTTTCAGTTTGCTTTCCCCTCTTCTTTTAACACTCAATTGCTGCCACCATGTACAGTGCTCAATTCCTTATGAATCAATTTTAAGAAATCTTAAAACTGCACTATTTCCAATTGAACGTATTGTATGATAAACATTCCCGAGCCAGAATTTTATAAGCCCAACATTTTGAACATAACATTTTTGTTATTGATAAGAAGCTTAGAAAATTATAAATTACTTTTGGTTTGGAATAGGATTCTCCAAAATTAGCATTATTTCAATAAACACACTTGCATTTTAATATTTGTCTAAAAGTATAACTGTTGTGAACTATATTTTTAATGCAAATTGATTTCAAGCAAATAATTTTCCTCATTATAATTGAACATTTTGGTTTATGAAAAATAAAATGAAATTTAATATGCTCAACCGGATATCTAGTAAAAATATTGCGTACTTAATCCAATTTTATTTTATGGTTTGCTCATTCCTTACAATAGTTTTTTCAATTCCTGTTTTTTTTTTTTTTTTTTTTTTTTTTTTTAAATATATCTATCTATCCTATCTATTTCTCTCTCTCTCTCTATATATATATATAGTGGTTGCATTCTTATAATCTGTTTCATTGTGTATTGTTGGTGCTTCATATTTTATGTTAGTTGACCTTATTTATCTTTTCGGCAGTTTGTACGAGACTGTTTCACCTGTTGAGGACTCCACCATCCGAGAAGTTGCATGTGTGCTTCGAGAGTGGCACATTATATGGAAAAGGTTATATGTTGTAAGTGTTTGTCGTATCATTGTTATCTTAAAATTACCATAGGTGGTACCATCCATTGTATTCAAATGATGCTGTTGTATTTAACTTTTGGAACGAAATTTAACAATGTTAGTTTATTTAATGAATTTTTGGCTTATTAAAATCCCAATTGTTACGTTAAAAAACCAAATAATCGACCCGAGATATTGTGCTATAAAATATTCCATGTGTTTCACTACTCAAAACTATAAATAAAAACATCTCGATTTGGCCTTTTTTAAGTTTATTTGAAGACATGACCAAACAGGAAGACAGGAAATTAATTAATATCTTGATTACAATGAATCTATGCTGACCCTCTAAACAACTCAGGGTCGCATCATCCAATCTGCAATCTATCTGAAGATTTCGGCACCAGACGCTCCTATTACATACTAAGAGAGCTCCATCTGCAATTTAAAGTTACAACATACTATGTTTCTAGATTTGTGCCATCAAAATTGAGAGACTAATTACTCTTGAGTTTTTATTTGGATGTATAATTTTTTAAAAGGTTTTTTTTTTCTACTTGTCTTGCAAGTCATCAGTGTTCCATATCAAATATTGCTGTCTTTATTTTGTATATTATTTTCTTTAAAGATGTGTCATTTCTTTATTGTACACTTAAAACTTTTTGAAATATTTCAGTGTTAAATTATTTATTACGTAATTGAAATATTTTCTTAAAGTTATACTACTTTTTAGAGCCAAGAAAAAATTACTTTTGGCAGATATTTAGTAGTTATAACAAAGAAAACTATTAAAAATTTAAAATTGCTTTGCAGCGACGGGAAATATCCCTATTCCAAAGGCTGCTAGCTGTGATGCGGGATCTGATTGAATGGAGGCGGCAACTAATCACTGGAACAATCACTCAAGATCAGATAAGAGAATTGAAGTCCCATATAACAGGAAAGATAGATTGGGGCAACAGGTGAGAATCCATAGCACCTCTTCTCCCCTTGAAATTTGTTTACTGGTGTGTATCAATGTTGCAATGTCTAAACTATACATGCAAAGCTTTATTTATAAGCATTAAAAAAAGAAATCCGATTAAAAAAAATTTATACCTCATTTATATCACATTGCTCAATCATTTTCATTTCAGTACAGTTTCATTTGTTAGTGATGGGTACTTTACATGTCAAAGTCGACAGTTTTCAACTTCTGTCGTTATTGATAACTGAAATGAACCAGGGAGAACTCTTGTTTTGTGTCACAAGCGCCTTTGTCATGTTGTCTAATCATTATAATAAGTAATTAATGACAAGGCAAGGTTTAAAAAAACTTCATTGACAGTTTAATAACATTAATTTCAAACTTTTCTTGAAATTTGTGCTTTTTTATGAAATTAGAAAATATTTGGACAGAAATATAAAATGCTTATCTTATATCAACAGTTCATCTTTTAATTAAAAGTCTAATTTTTACCTGTATATCTTCCTTTTTTTTTTATTTGAAGAGGATCATAGAGTAACCTTTTATTTGCTAATTTATGAATCTCTATGAGATATTTCAATTGTGTATCAATTAGTCAATTCTAAACTTTAGAAATTTTGTTCATTGTAGGCAGCTTGGCTTGGATCTTGTTCCTCGAATCAATAATGAAGTTGTTGACCCTGATTCTCTTAGTCCTATTGCTTTGCATCAAGTGGTATGTATCCAGTATTTTTTTAAATCCTTTATATTAACTTCGATTTTGTTTGTTTGTGTGGGAGTGTGTTTGTAAAAGGCTAATTAACCCACTTGCTGTCATCCAGTTGTGCTGAAAATTGGCAAATAAATTCGTTATTGATGATAAATCATTTAGTTTGGGGGCTGTCACTAAAAGGTCAGCTTTACACTTGCCACTATATTATCGCTTAGAAGAAGTAATTAACCAACTTACCATCACCCAATCAAACTGAAACTTGGTAGGTAGACTCGTTGTGGATGACAATGCATTCTATGAAGTTTTGAGTACAAAAAAAGATTTAGTCCATGGCATGGAATAGGTGGATTTTTTCATAGTGGGCAAACAATCTGAAAAATCAATCAGCTCAAAATCACTTAAATAATTAGAAATTGCACATTTAGTTGGTGATGTATTTAAAGAATTTGCATAAAAAAACTTTGTTTAATTGTGGTTAACTTTATTGAATCCTTAACTTAGTGGTTAATTTTATTAAATCTTTTATATTAACTATGATTTTTGGCAACTCTCATAAAAAGGCTGCTTTTGCACTTGCCACTTTTGATGCTTGGTAGGACTAATTAGTCCACTTGCTGTCATCCAATCAAGCCGAAACATGACAGATAGATTAATTGTTGATGAGAATGCATTCTATGAATTTTTGCGGGCAATAAAAAAGGTTAGTTAATGGCATGGAATCCATGGTTTTCTTCATGAGGGTCAAACACTATGAAAAATAGACATGATAAAAAACAACTTAAATAAATTGCAATCGCACATCAAAATTATCAATGCTTATAAAAGATTTATATCTAAAACTTTCATGTTCAATACATAAGAAGTTATTCAAATTTAAAATGTTATTTTATACTTATATTGTTCAATACTAAGCATAAAATGTTATTCAATAGTAACTTTGAATCATTTTTAAATTAGAACTAATAAAATGCTTTCTTTAAATTTACAGTATAAGAAACAGATATTTTTAGGTTTAAAAATAATGTTTGTTATATTCTATAGAATTTGATTTTATGAATTTATAAAAAAGGGATGGTTATAATAGATTTTTATTTTCTTTCAGCATGTTCGAAGCTCTGAAAATGTTGCTGGTCTTCTGGTAATAATTTATAATTACTTGTTTTTATAACTTAATTATCTAGACTAGTATGCTATCTGCTTTATTAAATTATTATTAGCTTTGTTATTAATTGCAAGCCAAGTAAAAGTCTTGTTATAATTATTTGTCTAATGTCTATGTGCAACACTTGCATGCACTTGATGACATAAAACAGTTGTATACTTTGAATAATATTCATTAACTGTTTAAATATTTATATGTACATTTGATTTAAGCTTAAGATCTTATTATCAAACTAAATACAATTTAGTAATTTGAATAAAATGTTATATTGATGGCCATCCACACAAATTTTGCAAATGCAACGTTTATCTAAATTGGTTTACCTTCATTAATTTACAAATCTTAAAATATTTTATATTTTAGGCCTATATAAGTATCTAGTTCATATTCATAAACAGAAACCTACATAAATACGATTGAAAAGTTAAAGTTTTGAGTTTTAAATATTTTAAAAGTTGTTAAATAATTGTCAAAATTTGACATATAATAAGTCTTGTGTTGCACTCATTAATATCCAGTCTTAAAATTTAATTGCCAAAGAACATAGATTATAAAAACTTGTTTTCTTTTAACCCTTTATTTACTGACCAGCCTTATAAATCATGTCAGTTTTCCTATGGTATTGTATTAATTTAAATGCTTTGAGACCCATTGGGACTTTGAAATCCACTCCTATGCAATTTGTTCTTCAACTGTTGGAATGCAGTATAAGCTTACTTCTCTTTTCATCCAAACACATGGACGATTATATGCATCTATCTTGGCCTTACATCATCTTATAGCAAGCTTCCAATGAGAAATAAGCTTGTGCTGCCATCCAACAATCGAAGAATGAACTTCATAAAAGTGGATTTCAAAGTCCAAATGGGTTGAAGTTAACACAATTTTATTAACAATGTTTGATTAGAGGAAATATAAATTTGTTTTTGCATTCCTAAATTAAAAGTTAGCTATTTTTATATGCACAATATAATACACTTTTTAAGGTATTTATGTGAAATAAAATTAGTGAAATGTTCCTTAAATATTACTTTACACTATAAGATGAACAGCAGCCCTGGAAACTCGTGATAATTCTCAGAAACTAAAGACTATGATATTTTTTTTTTGTAGGGCCGAGGTACAACCAAACGCAGGGAAATCAAACGATCACCTAATCACCATCTGTACTTCTCGATGCGTGATTTCAGCTGCAGTCTTGGGGAAGATATGGAAATTTTCTTTTTTCTCTATGATGCCCAACAATCCGAGACTATTAGGTAAAAACATTAAATTTTATATTTTCAAAAAATTTCTTTTCTGAATTTTATGTATACTTCTGTCCCCCCCCCCCCTCTCCTGTATACTTGTAAGTGAATCTTCTAAAAGAACCTTATTATTTGTACACCAAATGCTTCAAGGTAAAGAGTTATTGAGAAACTGTTTGAATTTTGACTGTTTTTCTACTGAAAGATTGTTCTGCACATGTTCATATTGTAAGGACAAATTTTATTTAATGCCCATTTCATGGTTGTAGTTCCATGAATTTATTAAAGTTCAAATGAAAAAATGGTTTTATTATATTATTTACTAAAGTGTCATGCTTACTTCTAATTTGATTATATTTTTTTATTCAATAAAATAAGTAAAATACTTTATGCATGTATGAATTGAAAGAATATGAATCTAAGTCATTGTTTTTATTTTATAGTGAGAGATTTCTAGTCAGATTTGCAAAGTACGGAATGTCTCATTTTGTAGAAAAGCTTCATAATTGCAGTACAATATTCACAGTAAGATATCTTTAATTGGTTTATTGTATTAATATTGCATTTTAGTAAAGATTAATTTAAAATAATATTTTAAAGCAAGTTATTACTTAAAAAGTGACATTAAAATAAGAAAAGTATCACATATCTATTAAAACACTTAATTTACTGCTTCCTTTGTATGTTTCAATCAAGTTTATTAACAGAATTTTACTGTCTTTTACTTCAGGATTTAGGCGCAGCTGATTTAAATCGAGAATTATACCTGGTAGCTCATATAATTAGAAGTGGTGAGGTGTTTTTTTTGCAATTATCAATATTTTTTATATTGGTTTTAGTTTGATATTTCTTAACCACATTTATTATATCACTTTCATTAAGTTGATTTGTGTGTTATATTGATTTTGCAATTTTTTTTTTATTCTTAAGGGAGAATGTTAAATGATTCTAGAAAAAATGCCTTACATTCCTACAGAAGGCCTTATGGTTGCTCAGGTATATAAATTTATAGTTTTTACTTAAATGATTTACTTCTTTCTTAATAATACTCGTTGACTCTCATTCAAATTTCTAAACTAATAAACTATCAAAGTTGATTTTGAGTTTGAAAAACACTTTATTGTATACTTATACTGTTTAGATGAAATAAGTAGTATTTAAAAATGTATGTCTTATGGAAGCTTTTCTGCATTTTATTTTTGAAATACAAAAATATTTATACCCATACCATTAATATCTGAGTACTGTTTCTTTTTTATTCTCTTTTTTTTTTTTTTTTTTTTTTTTTTACTTTTAGTCTTAAATATTAGTGATATTCTATCTGAAAAAAATGAAGGCTCAATGGAAGAAGAAAGGGAATTTACAACCAAAGTATATACGTAAGTCCATTTCCCACTTTTTTCCCTTATATGCTGCCACTACTGAATTTTATAGTAATTAATGTTTTGTGAAAACGTATATACTTTGATTTGTTGAAGTGAATAATTGTAAAACAAAATTTAACACAAAGTGTGTTAACTAATCTAATCGAATTGATCTTTTGGTGCTTTATCTTAGCATTTCATGAAATGGCATATATTTAACCAATTGGACTTGATGCTAAACTTTTAAAGCTTTTGCAATAAAGATAATAGTTCAAAATATTTAAAATTACAGAATTAAGTATTACTATTTAGGTCAAAATTGTATACCCCACTAGTACTTAACTTAATGCTACTTCTGATTTTCAAATGTTTATTTGTAGTGCATCCTTATTGAAAATATTTGAATGCTTCTTTTTTGTTATTACAGATGCAGTGAAAGTGATTTTAGTCAATTACATGAATTTATCATTAAAAAATTAAGCAACAAGTTTAATGTTCTCTCTGGTCAACAAAATTATGGTATGTTGTAAATTCTTTTAAACAAAAATAATGCAAACACTGAAGTAATGCCTTAATTATTATTGTTATTATGAATCCTTCACATTTAAAAGATGTTTATAAAATAACAAAATAAAACATTTAGTTTTATTTGTCGTAGTATCTTTTAAATGAAGGGCCGCTGCAAAGAACGATCAGAGTCCAATTTTTCTGAAATCAAGGTTTTCATGCCATTTAAAAAGTTATAGCTGATAACCACGTTATAGCTGATAAGTTAGAGCTGATAGCCTAACCACGCAGAGTTCTCTGGCAAATAAATATCATGGTACATGAGATTTTAAGAAACTATTTATCTCAACACTAATTCAAGTCCTGAGACTTTAAACCAGCTTTTTTGGAGAATTGAGGAAAACAGACTCTGATCATTCTTTGCCATATCCCTTCAAATGTAAGCAAAATTAATAATATTGATCAATGCAAATTTATTTAGTTTTCTATGTTTTCTCACTTTTCCAGGTATAGTTGTTTCTTTGAGGCTCTTCAATGGAGAGTTACCACAACTGCAACAAGAAACACCTCTCCTTTTTAAAAACTTGACCATAACGCATAAACTAGGTTTTTCTGACGTTATTATGCCAGGTAAGATTGATATTTTTACTGATGCTTTGGCAATCACTTTTTGTTTGTTATTCATTGCTTCAGAGGAAGTACATTATTTGAATTTTCCAGGGGATGTTCGGAATGACCTCTATTTAACATTAGACAAAGGGGATTTTGAAAAAGGTGGCAAATCTACTGGAAAAAATATAGAAGCAACAATTTTTCTTGTTAATGCTGAAGGACTTATTCTTGATGTATGATTTTGTTTATTTTACATTTTTCCTCTAAAATATTATGTGGATGCCAATGTCAAATATGTAATACATCAGATTATAGATATTGATATAATTTATCAAAGAACACATACAACATTTTTATTTTTTAAATGTTGTAATGCTGCATTTTAATATTTTACAGAAATGCATTAATCCTGGTTCTGGCCACGAAAATGTGTCGAAATATCATTCTGTAGTTCTATACCACAACAACACACCACGATGGGTGGAAATGATCAAAGTAAGCAATTTTTCTGTTTTGTTTTAATTTACTAAAGCTTATTCTCTATGGCTGTACATTATGATAATCTTCATTACTCAGGAAACAGTTAGCCAGTAACAATTCATTATTCTGAATTTTTTTTTAAAGTATTTATGTTTCAACAGCATTTTCTTTTCAATAGCTTGCAGTTCCAATTGAAAGGTTTGATGGTGCTCATGTTCGAATTGAATATAGACATTGTTCAAGTAAGTTACAGATCATATGGTCTTATTTAAGACTACTTAAACTGAAGCTCTTTATTTAACCTAATTTAGAGTATTATTTAAAATGCTGTGTAACTCAAAATAAAAAAATAAATAAAATTGAGTGATATTTCCCGTACATGTATTCTTTTTAATAATTTTATCCTTTTAGTTTAATTATGCAATATTTCTTTGGAATCAGAATGGGAAAATTGAAATCAAATATTGTTTAAAAAGTTACATTTATACTACATACAAGTAACAAGGATCACATAGGCATCATTAAGCAAACTGTATGTTTAGCATCAACAAACTTATTTAACAAAAAGTTTTCCTGTTCATTTTGAGTTTACTTACAAATTCGGAAAAGGTTTGCATTTAAAAGCTTTTATTTTCTTTATATAGATAGCTTTTGCAATCAAGTGAAACTAAATATTCTTATGAAATTAAACGGGAATTAAAACCCTCATTTTTCTTATTAGTTGCTGTTTATATTTTGAGATTGCCTGAAACAAACATTACCATAATTTAGTCTTAAGTCTATTTCCAAACTAAACTCCTTATAAAATGATAGTCGAATGCTGTTTAAACTTATTCTTTTATGCTTTTTTCTTTTTTCTCTATCTATTAAAAATCTTCTTTTACTTCCATTAGCAAGAGACAAAGACAAGAAATTGCTTGGATTTTCTTTCATTCAGTTAATGGATGACAAGGGAACAATTCTCAAAAATGGCAGTCATGAGCTTTATGTATACAAAGTAAGTGGCTTACACCTTTCCTTTTTTTTATTACTTTTATGCTTCTGAAATTAGTAATTGGCAAACTCTTAGAACTGTAATTTTTAGTAAAATTGTTAGTTTAATAAAATTGTTTTCTCGTTATCCATCCTTAACATGGTTTGGTTCCTTTCAGATCAGATGCATGCTTTCGTCTCCTCAATTTATTGTAATTTCTGCTAAAACAAATTTGCCAACGTCTTTACTTTGCTGTTTAAAATTTCTCAACTTTTACTTATATATACGTAGATTGTATGCACATTGTATTAATTTATTTGAAAGTTTTAGTTTTAATGCATAGGAATAAAAGAAACAACGTTTTTTTTTTTTTTTTTTTTTTTTTTTAACTACATTGTGGCTTTGATGCAATTAAATGTAAGTTATTAAAAAGCTTTAATTTTTATGAAATGATTGATGTACAATTTTTTTTGCTAGTACAGCAATTACTTTTTCTTAATTAGTACAGTCCAAGATATTGTTAATAAAGGGGATTTGTTATATTTCTGAAATTATGAAATATCTAATATGAAAATTTCCTGTTTTCTATAAATTGTGTTTAATGCTCTCAGAACACCCCACAATTTTGCATCAAGCATTTCAAGTAAATTTTTAACTTTTTGCCCAATAAAAATCTGCATGATTTCATTCATTCCCTTATACAAGAATGTGAAACTTGGAAAGATCAACTTTGAAATTTTACTTTGAATTGATAATTTTTAAGAGATTTGATGTTTGAAACTAAAATAATATTCCGGTTGGAGTTGCATTGCCTTGAATGCCCCTACCAACTAAACTTCGCTTTTATCACTTTTTCAATTCATTCCCAGTTTTAAAGTGCTGTAGTTATTTTCATTTAGTATCAATGCATCTGCTTCCTTTTCAGTGTGAAGATGGTCCTAAGCTTCAGGACCCCCGCGTCTACTTGTGCCTTCCAAGTGGGCCCAGGGCAGGGGGAGGCACAACTCCCAACAGTGGGACCACTGTGCCACCTTCTCCTCCCCCATTTCCCAACCCAACAACTGGACAATTCTTCACGCGTAGTTCCAGGGAGACTGTCAGCATCAGAACTTTGCTCTGTTCTACCAAGCTCACACAGAATGGTAAGTGCAGATTGAATGTCAGAAATTTTGTATTTGCTTCGAAAATAGCTTTTTTTTCTAAAGATTTCCTTTTAACTTGCAAGTTATGAAAAACTGTTGAACATAAATGCATTTTTGTATTCTTGATCTAGTCTGCTTTTTTTTTTTTTTTTTTGTACTGAGAAGTAAACTGTAGTTGTTAGAAACATATGTATACACAACCTAGTTTTGATTATTCCACTTTAAGAGGCTGAACGTGCGATGCAGAAAAAAAAAAATCTATGGAAAAGATCTTTTCTCAATCTTTTGCCAGTACTCTTGTAATTCACCAATACTTTCACTATCACCACGATTTAAGTTATCACTCAGTGTTATGCTGATGTAATAATTGTTTGCATCTCGTATTCATTCATCATAGTATTGCCATGTTGCTCACTGTTTGCATCTCGTATTCATATCATAGTATTGGCTAGGTTGTTAAACTGTACAAATCCATAATTTTTATGGTTTCACAATATAGTTAAACCGTAAAAATCCACTAAAAGTACTGAAAATCCATAGAAATATTGGCTGACTTTCTCCTTAAAAAAAGACTTCCCGAAAGTCGTTTCTCTCTTTGGTTCTCTGTAGTCCTGATCTTACTGTAACATATTCCGACAAAAATGTTCAGATACATGTTATTTCTCCTTAATAGGTGATCTTCTTTCTCTTCTGAAATGGAAAGCACATCCTGAAAGAATACAGGACACTCTGCATAAAGTGATGAAACTAAATGGTGAAGAGACTGTCAAAGTAAATTTATTACCATTTTTTTATATATGTTTCTTTAGCTCTTTTACTGTACATTTCAAAATCATTGTATTTTTAAGTCCATCCTCACTCATCTGATGTCTGGGTGTTCCAAACAGATAGTCTCCCTTTTTTGTGTTGCTAATAAAAACATTGCTTTTAATTTATATTACAGTACACATACAATATTACGTGTCTACTTTATTTGGTTAGGATTCTTTTTTTACACAAATATACCTCCAATTAGCATTGACTTTTAACCCTTTAATTTATAATGTAGTTTTTAAATTACCCTATGTTTTTAAATATTAAAATTTCTAAATTTTAGTTTAACTGATTATCTCATGAAGATATGCCTAAAACTCATAATCAAAGATTGCATCTACTCATATTTAATTTGCATAATTTTCAAAAAGTTTATTTCCCCTTGAAATAATTAATATCTACATGACTCCTCTTCATGTGCTTTTATTAATAAAGAATCATTCTTATAGTTTCTTCAAGATATCTTAGATGCCTTGTTTTCTATGTTTTCAACTGGGGACGGGAACTCTACTTCGAATTCAGGACTCGTCTTCAAAGTTTTAGTGAGTATATTTATTTTTCCTATATGCGATTTGTAGGAGAAATGATCTATTCCCTCTATCTATTCCAATGATCTATTTCCTCACACCCTAGAAGGGTTATTTTCCTGGTACAGAAAAAAATGCAACAACATTATACCAATTTAAAAATAATTAAAAGAATAATTAATTTTCCATGTTCCAGAGTAACCTTCAGATAAATAGTTTCAGCTTCATTTTGTATAAAGAAATGTGTTTAAAATTATATCAAATGTCAAAAAGTCATTATCCTGACTTGTCACTAGACCATCTATGCTGTTATAAATGCTAAATAAATTAATAATAAAACTAATTTTCCAACAATGATTATTTTAATTCATTTATAATGAAGTGTTTTATACAAGGGAAAATAATTTGCATTATTTTTTTTATAATGGAGAAGTTGTATATTTTTTAAAAATGGTCAATAGCAATAATTTTTAATAAAGAATGCAAAGCTGATTCCGATTATGTAAGTTATATTGCGATTAAAAATTTATTTAATTAAATATCGAAAGAAGAAAAATTGTAAAAACATTGAAATCATGATGTAACCTCAAAACGTTCCATCATTGACTGGTTAAATTTGACGTCACATTCAGGGAATATTTTTTGGGTATTTACCTACTTTTACTAATCACATCCTTTGGATTCTTTTCTATATTATCATGCAGAAACCATTTGTTTAATTAGTATTCCTTTAGAAATAAATGCTTATCTTACCTAAATTTGAATTTGGGCAATCCTATAATTAAAAAAAAAAAAAAAAAAAAAAAAAAAAATCACTTGTGATGTCTGGCTTCTTGAGAATGAATCCCGATTTCATAGGAGCTGAAATTTGTGGTGTGAAAACTAATAGGTATTATACATTTTGCAAATAGTTTTACACTTGCCTTTAACTTGATTGAATAGGATCCATTTTTATTGTATGTTTTTATTTTTAATTATCATTTCATCCAGTTAAATTGAAGAACATTCATAGTCTATGAGAATTGCAGTGGCAACTCGTCAATTCTCCAACTACATTTTCGGAGCTCAAATTTTCTTATACTTTGCTAATTAGTCGAAAGGACTTGTAAATAATTCTTATACAAATTCATTTGATTCTTGTACAAGAATCAAATGACTTTTTCCTTGTTCATCAATTTTTGGGTGCTACTGTTCTTATGGAATTTGGCAATTTTTGAAAACTTTAGGTCAGTTTTTAAACATATCTTCACTCATAAGAAAGTTATAAAAACACTAGTTTTTCATAGTGCAGTTGTATCCAGTAATATTGTTAAGCTCAAATTTTCAAATGGTAGAACTTACCATTTGAAAATTTGGTCATTATGTAAAAATAAAAGTAACAGATGTAAGTTACTCAGGTCAATATATTCTTCACAAACATATAGGGTATTATTTGCAGCAACATCACCTCATTTCATGGTTTTACACCACTTCTTGTAGATATCTGCATGTTTAAGAACATTGATAAATAATTTAGCAGTATTGGTAATTGAAGTATTCCTACATTTTGGGACAAGGCAATATTAATTTGAGGATAATTCTGCTGTATGAATAATTATTCTCAATTGGCACTATTTTATTTTTTGTGGAATTTTCAATTTCTTTGACATCAGAGTTATGATTTATTAGAATCTACAGAAAATACTTAGACCAGTAGAAAATTATTTATATTATAATATAGAATATATAAATAATAAAGTTATCTTTTAGAAAATATACAAGCACACTTTAAAATTTTTAAGCAGAATGTTCCACCTTCTAATTATGTAAGTTTCATCATTATCCTGGCCATCATTGTTCTGGCAAATAAAGAACACAATGGTAACAAACCAGGATAATAGTATCTGTTATTTATTAAAAATAATAATTAAAATAACTATACATTTAAAAGTACCCCACTACTATAGTAATTGAATTTGAAAGTTTAATTTTTTATTTTAATTAGCATTTTTTTAAAGTAAAGTTTTAAAGTTTATTTTTGACAGGGAACACACATAATTTTAGAATATTTAATTTTATTTCCAATTTAATTTTTTGGCTTCATTTAGTTATTTTTCTGTTGTTATGCAAATCGTCAATAAATATATATTCTTCTAAATATATCTATAAAATGCTTTTGTAATTAAATCATCTCATTAAAAAAATTGTTGTATTATGAGTACCATTATCTGGATGTAGGGATTTTTTTAAATATTTTTTCCTTCTCACAATCAACAGCTGCTAATTGACAGATTAAGCAATGCTGGTATTTTTTTCTAGTTGTATACAGCCAAAATAATAACAAAAATATACAACATATATTTATGGTATTCTTTTTAAAAAAAAAAAAAAAAATGTTTTAATATTGAAAAAATGACCCAGAAAGGACATTTATATTATTTTATTTAATAGGTTCATATCTTGAGTCTTTTAGAAGATAACAAATTTGAGCATTTCAAACCAGTTATGGATGCCTATATAACTGGACATTTTGCAGCTGCTTTAGTTTATAAGTAAGTTATGTATTTTTTATAAGTTGATTATAAAGTTTGGTAATTCTAAAGTGTATTTTTTATTATTTTAAAATTGGATATTTTTTTAACTTGAAAGCATTCTCGGTTTAAGTTTTTGTATTTACCATTTTTTACTTTTTCTGCAGGGGATTAATAAGTTGTGTGAAGCACTGTGCAGATTTGGTGCGAGATGCTGACAAGCAAGATGCAATCCAAAAGTGTTTTCGCTCGCTAGAATATATATTTAAGTTTATCATACAATCTCGTATATTATTTGCCAGGTAAATTTTTTCTAAAAATTCATATGAAATTCTTTGCAAATATTAACTTTAGTTATATTTATCAAATTATGTTTATGAAGGCAGTTTTGTATTGCTTTTTTGAAGTAATATTCATTTGTTCACTATTCTGACTGATATGGTGGTTTCCTATGATACATCCTCACAATCAATTACACTACTCCTATTTAAACTTATATTGTAAACTATTATCTTAAGAAATCATACAAAGGTAATTTTATCATTTTAGATGAATTCAGATAAAACTAAATTTTAATTGAAAGTCTTGACCTATTATTGCTTTAGTATTTCTTTTAGGAATTTCAATGATTTTCAAAAGATCAAGTTTTGATAAAAATTAATAATTTGTGATGTTTTAAAATTACAATTTATCCTTATTTAAATTAGCTGGTTGTTTGAATTCTGTCTGGCTTTATATTTGTGCTGAATTCCAGGTTTTCTTTTGTTCAAGAAGCATTGTTTCTTTTAAAGATCTCCCAGATAGAATTATACCCTTAAGGTTTGAAATTTTGTCATTAGTCCAGATCTTATTATAATGAGGTATAGCCATACAGTATAGCCATAAAGTAGTGCGAATAAAAATACAATTCTAACAATAAACCAGGAAGATGTCTGTATGATTCAATGTATTTACCCAAAAATTAGATTTATTGCTTTTTTTTTGTGCTACCATTTGCAAGTCTTCATAATCGTCGAACTAGTTTACCTTTAATTTCTTAACCATTTTTTCAGAGCCACTGGGGATCAAAGTGAAGAAGCTTTTAAGGCTGATCTCTATTCTTTATTCAATTCCTTCAATCGTATGCTAGCCATCAATCACGATCTCATCATCTTGCCTACGCAGGTAACTTTTATCATTGATATTTCTTTATTTAAGGGGACTTGGTACCCTTAAAATAAAAATTTAGAAAAATCTATTTTCTGATTATTATTTTATATTTTATTGCCTTTCCATTGATGTATTATTTTAGTTTCTACTCAAATTAAAAGTACAGTAGAATCCTGGTTATATCCGAGTAAATGTGGACCAAGACTAACTTGGATAACCGAAAATCTCGGTTAGAGTGAAAATTATAAATAAAATTGTTTGGGTTTAATGGATATTTTAACAAGTAGAAATGTTATACAGATATACCACCTGCAATTCATATTATCATATCCAAATAGTTCTTTTACCTAAAAAAGTCCTTTATTGTTTTTTCTTTTACATTATTTTGGTGTTTTTCTGCAGCAATGTTTTGCCATTTTTTTTTTTAAATTAATAGGATTGCTAGTGTCACTTTTTCTTGTTCTAAGTAATGGAAAATGTGAAATAAAAAAAAGTCCTAGAAATATTTAATAACTCGGTTAAAGAAGAAACTCGGATATTCAGGTTTTACTGTTTGTTATATTTTGTTTTATAAAAGTAAATTATCAATTATTAACTATATAAAACTTTTAACTTTGATTTTCTCTAAATGTGGTATTTTAATCTGCAATGCACCTTTTCTACTAACTAATAGATATTCATAATTAACTTTTTATGAAATTGTAGTACATAATCTACTGATTAGACTGAAGTTAAAAAAGTTCCTGTTATTTCCATAATTATTTTTAAAAATAAGAAATCCTTGTAAAAAAAAAATTCTCAAAAAAAGTTGTAAGACTGAAATTTAGCAAAAAAATATGATTTATTTTTTATTTTTATCAAACTTTAAATCTTAGTATTTTGTACAAGATCTATTTAACCTGTATAAAACATTTCATACTCATTTGTTAAGAACTTTTTAAGAAAATGTACATCAAAGTTCCCTTAAATACCTTCTTAAAGACATCTAGACAACTAATTAAGAAATCTAGTTTTCTTAACCTAAAATGCCTTATTTTGTTTGCTTTGTTTCATTTGCAATTTTCAAATTGTCTGGTGGTGCTAGTTTTGAAATATAATGCATATAGTGTTGACTCGTGTAAGTTTTTGACTGATGGTATTTAATTATTTGAAATACTAATGATGAAATTTCTTAATCTGACTAATCTTCTTAATCCTGATATTAAGTATAGCTTTAACTGTGTCTTATTATGTCTTCCTCATTTTTGTTTTACTTTTTTAGCACCTCAATGACAAGGCTTATTATTTAGTAACCACATTTGATAAAAGCATTTAATAATGTTTTCTATTAAAACGTTAAATGGCATTACAGTTCATAATTTTGTTGAGTTGTTCTGATAGCTTTTATATTAAAATTTGATTAGCAATGATATCTTTATTCATATAGATTGCCTTAGTGTCCAGTTTTGGTCAGATTTATGTACAGCTTCTCAATGTGTTGCCAGTACAGGAAGTTGCAAAGATCGTGAAGCTCACAATTGACTGTCTACCTCCAGATATTAACATGGCTCTCATACAAGCCAAACTGCATTGCATACATGATACTGTAAAAAGTGAAATATTTCAAAATATTGGTAAGATTTTCTTTTTTTTAAATTCTGCACACCAAATATTCCGCCTTTCTTCTAGCTGATTTAAGAATGATATAGTGGAAATGGGTTTGAGCTAGAAAATGTGTTAATTATTTTGGAATCGAAATTTGAGAGCTGTAAGTTGATTGGTTGCTTCTTTCAAAAGTATAATGGATATAAATTTAATGGAATTTGTGTGAAACCAAAATTGTATAATAAAGTGCATTGCTTACAAGACATCTTTTTTTTTTTTTTTTT
Organism: Linyphia triangularis; assembly: GCA_963978545.1. Taxonomy (NCBI): domain Eukaryota; kingdom Metazoa; phylum Arthropoda; class Arachnida; order Araneae; family Linyphiidae; genus Linyphia; species Linyphia triangularis. The sequence continues at coordinate 62,056,304 of OZ021729.1, forward strand.
TTAATTGATTTAATATTTATATTGAGAATAAAAATTAGTTTGTAGGGCTTCTCAAGAGTTGAGGAATAAGTAGAAATAATAATTTTTGGCTGAGATAATTTTTTTTTTTTTTTTTAATTCTTAAATTAAAAAAAAAAATAATAATAATAATAATTTAAAATCTGGATGTAGGATTTAACCCTTTCTGATTATTTGCATTGTCACTCTGAATGTGAAATTAATACTCGGAAAGATATTTTGCTGGTAATCAATTTTTTTTTCAATTTGTCTTCCCTACATAACATAGCATAATGGTGGTTTCGACAACACATTACCATTTACAAAATTACATTTAACATAATTTTCTAAGATACATCGTAACTCACATTGATAAACAATATAATACTTTAATCAATCGGGTATTTAGTTCTCTTTCTATATTATACAGAGTTCCCACTGTCATTGAAAGTCATTAAAGTGCTTAATATTTTTGAATTTGATTTCAAGGCCTTGAAAGTACTTGAAAACGCTTAGAGGTGCTTAAAAGTCCTTAATTTGTGCAGATTTATGCGCCCAACTGCAAAATTTATAAAAATACTTCTCAGACTTGCTAGCCTCGCATGACCACCACTTATCCACACCATATCAGAATTCTCTGACATTTATGTTATGCATGCGCCAACTTGTAACTTTTCTGGTTGAATACACTTTATTAAAAATTTATTTATTGTCATGATGCCTGAAAATAAATTTTCAAAGGTCCTTAAAAACATTATTTAGGTCTTTAAAAGTCTTTGAAAAGTCAGTGATTTTCATTCGGTGATTTGAGTGGGTACCCTGTTATAGTTATATTAATTTTTTAAACTATATTGCTTTATTCTTTTATGGTAATTTTTTTTTTTTTAAATTAATGCCTCCTGTTGACATTAATATTTAAACTCAATTACCTTTTAAAGTATAAAATGCACTCCTACAGCTAGCTTACTTAGTTTATGGTTTTTATTCAGACGGTTTTAATCCTTGTTTTGTGCAACCTTCCAGATTCAAGGGTTGAGCTGTTTGAGGTTTTCACGCGGCACCTGAAAAAACATATGCTCCAGAAGCAGGAGCTTGCAACGTGTGCTACGATTTTGGGGGACATGTTGACCTATCTTCACCATGAACATGCCCGGAGCACCACACAGAAGCATCACAGCAATACTGTGGTGAACAGAGAGGTGGAGATCCTGGTGCTGGTGTTGCTTGAGACTCTAATTTACAGTGTGAAGGAACTAGATCGTTCTTCTGCAGTGGCTGTAAGTGAAACGATGTTTTGTGCCCTTTTTCTGTACATTTTAGTTTTAGGATTAAAAAGATAGGAATTATGTTATTTTGAAAATTTGTATGTTTTTTTTTTTTTTTTTTTTTTTTTTTTTTAATGTTTTAAAATTGAAACTTTTACATGGACATTTGAATATGTTAAAATGTTTATGTTTAAAATTATAAGTTTATTTCAAAGTTTTTTTTTTTTTAAATAAAAGCTTTTTAAAAGTAGTTTATATTCTTAGAATTTAAAATTTTTGGATTCCTGAAATCATTTAATTAAAAAAATTCGTAAGAGGCATTTGCATTCTTAAAATTAAAATTTTTACTGAAACACCAGATACCATAAAATAAATGTTTAAAAAAAAAAAAAAAAAAAAACCTGAATTGATGAAATTAAAATAAGGAAGAATTATCCTTATGCATGAAATAATCTGTGTTTTCTTTGTTGTAGTGTTTTAACTGTGCTTTAACCTATAAAGATGTAAGAAACATTGAAACAAGCATGTATTGTAGAAAACAAAAGAGCTATGTGTAGTTTGTTCTACTTCAAATTTAACAACACTTTCCCATTTGGTGACTGCCACTTATAAAAAAAATGTGCATATGTTTTTGTGAATCCTTAGATTGTTATTGAGTGTCAGCTAGTTTTTCAAGTATGTGTATATTATTAGTTAATGTAAGAACATTTTCCTCACAATATTGTATTTTTTCCTCCAGGGCCCACTTGTTGCATGTCTAGTGGCACTTCTACGATTGATGGAAGATCAACATTATAATCACCTTTGGGAGAAGTTTGGCAATGTTCGTCAGAGGAGAGACAGGCGGCAGTTGAAAGATTTCTTACTAAGTGTCTTCATTGTCTTCCATAGTTTTGTGAAGCAGGATGTCTTCCCAACAGATTGGGTGGTTATGCGAATGCTTACTAATCAGTAAGTAGTGTATGACTAATTTTACTTAATATGTTATGTTTTCCATTTTGTAATGGTTTTACATCAACAGTGTGCACAATTTTACTGTAATTTACTTGCCACTGTTTTATTTTTGAGTTAGCATGCACATTGGAAAGCATTAAAGTAAATAAAGCATATATTTATTTTCAATGCCCACCATTTTGAGTGATTCTTATTACAATATCAGTGAATAAATAGATCCAGTATTCAGATGCAATAGCTTGTGTTTGGGATTGATGATAGTTTCCCTAGTGTGTAGTAATCTTCATCAAATTCAAGTCTTTCTTCACTTTGCATGTTAAATGTCATAAATTCATCGTCTTGGGTGTTTTTTGTGGTTTAAGATCTATATTAAGTTCTACTTCCTGCTTTGTTTCATAATTGCTGTGTAAATAAATCAAACTAATCTTCCTTTAACCGAAAGGGTTGGTGCCTTTGTCACACTTCTACATTTACATAGGTTTAAATTAGAAAAAAGAAATTGTGCAATATGGTGAACAGTTCGAGCTACTTCCTGTATTCTGAGCTATTTCTTTCGAAATAAGATGCAACATTCTGCTGTGTTTTCAGAAATGTTATGTCAAGTTGTTGTGATTGTATTATTCTATTTGAAAGTCATTGAAACTGAATTAGCAATTATGCAATTAAGTCAAATGAAAAGTTATGCTTAAACAGGGTGTTCAGAAACATTGAAAATATGGAAAACATGGAATATATAATGCAGACACATCATAGATCTGTTAGTGAATTTCGAACAGGGTTCCCACGGTCATTGAAAGTCATTAAAAGTGCTTAATATTTTTTAACTTGTTTTCAAGGCCTTGAAAGTGCTTGAAAATGCTTTGAGGTGCTTTAAAGTCATTGAAAATGCTTAGAGGTCCTTAAAAGTCCTTAATTTTTACAGATATTGTCCAACTGCAAAATTTATAAAAATACAACTTGGATTTGCTATCCCTACGTGACCGCCACTTTCTGCACCATATCAGAATTTTCCGACATATTTGTATTACTCATCCACTAATTTGTAACTTTTTTGGTAGAATATACTTTATTAAAAATTTAAATATAGACATGTTTAAAAGCGAATTTTCATAGGTCCTTAAAAACATTAATTAGGTCCTTAAAAGTCATTGAAAAGTCCTTAATTTTCATTCTGTGATTTGAGTGGGAACCCTGTTGAAACATAAAACACTAAATTAGAGAATTTTATTGCATTGTCTCTATTCTTTAGAGAGAGAAGAGGGAAAAAGAAATGACACTAATAAATTCCACAACAGTAATAAACCACATTTTTCATCAATCAATTTTATATTTTTATTAACTTGAATGTGCTATGAATTTCCTTAAATTGAATATTTAATGGCATACATTTGCATTTTTATAAAAGTGTGGATAACTGGAAACTATGAGAGAAATTTTACTGTTTTTTTTTTCTATGAACCTGTTAAATTAAAATAGTCCATTTCAATGAAACTACTAAAATTATGTTAAATTTTTAAAGTTGCTTATCTATTAATATTTTTCTTAGTGTCATCCTTTGTGCTTTACAAGAATTCTCCCAGCCTCTCACTGTTGACTTTCTAGATGGATTAGATTTTGATGAGCAAGTAAGCACACTTTATGTTTATAGATTCCTAGAAATGAACATAATTCATTGGGGAATTTTTATCATCTAATGATTGGAAACATATTTTTCAGTTATGGAGCAGCTACTTTTCATTAGCGGTAGCTTTTTTAACGCAGCCTGCTTTGCAGCTTGAAACGTTTTCTGATGTAAAGAAAGACAAAATAATTGAGAAGTAGGTATTTAATTAGCTCTCAACTGTTATTGTATTTTCTAATTTGATTTTGTATGTTCAAATTCTTGCTTACTATGTGAAAAATATTCGATTTTATTGTGTTAAGTATTCTTTTGAATAATTTTTAACATTTGTATTATAAAGTAGTAATCAGTATAAATTGAATGCATTAATCTTTCATGTCTTTACTAAATATGCAAAAATTTCTAATTTATTACAAAATGTTTTTCTATATGGAAGATATTTTTTAATTATTAAAATATAATTTAATATATTGATTTATTATTATGTTTAAATATAATTTAACAATTAAAATATAATTTAATAAATTAATTCATTATTATATTAAATATAATTGAACAGTTAAAATATACTTTAATATAAAATATTTTTTTATTCTTTTAAAAATTAAAGACTTGCATTTTGAGGGCTATTTGTAAATTAAGTCTTTATTAAATGTATTTGAAACATTTTCTAGACATTCTAAAAACATACTGCTAAAGATAAAATCAATTTCAAATAATTTTTTAATTGCTTGAGCTTATTAAATGTTAATATTTTTAAATTTTTTTATAAAAAGAAATTTAAGAAAATTCTACCATTTTTAATTTTTTATAAATTAATTAGTTTTATACTTGTTCAGTTATAAATGTTCCTCTCTTACAGGTATGGAGACATGCGAGTGTTAATGGGTTTTCAAATTTTGTCAATGTGGGATAAACTTGGTAATTTTTTTTCATATTTTTTAGTACTTGTTTGTCCATTATCTGAAATATGTAATGAACTAGCATGAGTATGGTCAGTGTGCTTCTAAATATTTAAGCTAAGTATGGATTGCATTAAAAATGTATCTGATAATAATATATACTTCAATAAGGATTGCACTAGTTCTAAATGCAATAATTCTTTCAAAAGTTTTAGGGAACAGATGTAAATTGTACACATTGTACATTCTGAATTAAAATATTCTTAGGCAATATAATGCTAATTTTCGATTCTGACTCAGTAATACATAAAAAAACAGTGATGATCTATTAAAATCACATCCATTATTGCTGATCGACTCGTTTTTATACGTAAAAATGTTAGTTCATATAGCAAATATTTATTACAACACAAGTAACTAATCCATAAAAGTCGCATCTCATTCAGTGAAGTTTTATAAGAAGACACTAGATGCATTAATGAAACTTTTTTTTTATCTTTATAAATGCATTCATTAATCAACATTCAACTCTAGTGTTCCAATTTGTTGATGTGATGAACCAAATAAAAAGATAAGATTTATGTAAAATGGTTTTGTCATTTTTTATAATGCACCATCCCAAATAAAATCAAAATCTTTTTAAATTTGTAAAATGAAAATTTCTTAAATATCACATTGCAAGTTTACATCACAATACTTGGGCATATTTTCCTAGTAAATTTGTATTTGTATTATGTTTGCATGACCAGATATCATTTTCTAACTTATTCAACACAGACCACACCAATTACTCGAACGTGTAAGGCAAGTCTTGAGACAACTGCCTGTATTTTAATGTAATTTTTTTTATTTATTGTTCTTACATATTCAACATGTTTAGTTACTTGCCCACTGCTTTTGTTGACAAAAGTGCCTAATAGTCCAGTCAACTGGTAAATTTTTTCTTTCAAAAATACATTACAATATTTAATTAATATATCTGATAGAGTGGCCACAGAACCGGGAAAACCTGGAAATCAAGGAAATGTCATGGAACTTTTTAAAATTTCATGAAAATCAGGGAAATTTTGTACTGTTTACGGCACCTTCATCCATAATTTGGCGCTATTTACCTGGAGATTTGTAGTGGTAAGCCATTAGAAGTTTAATGTTACTGAATAATTTAAACTTTTCATTTCCAGTAAAACTATTTTTTATAAAAAGATGCATATTATCTCTTTAGAATACGTGTTCAATTTGATCAGGGTATCTAGACATATGGAAAACTTCAGAAAATTGGGGAAATTCGGAAAAAAGTTTGTCCTAAAATCAGGGAATTTTTTAGAAATCTGTCGGAAATCAGGGAAATATCGGGAAACTTTTTTCCTGAATTTTGTGGCCACCCTGTCTGATGAATTTCTCTGAAGTACTGTGCGTTGTCCCGGCTTAAATAGCTGTAGTCGTAGGCATTGCCCAAAACAACACTGTTCACTTTATTTTTAAAAATGCAATTTTTTCCCTGGATATTATACTATAATTCTTTTAGAAACAGGATTTTATATCAGCAAAATTAATATGTCTATCTTAACACTGATATGCACCAATTTTTAAATCACTAATATTTTTTTTGCATAAATTATCCTTATTTTGCCTTGTTAACAACACTATAACATTTTATAACCAAACTATGATGTTGGAATGCATCCTCATACGTTCCTTTAAACTTGTATCGACCATTGTAAAATAATGCTGTCCATTTCAAATATCTAATTTAAAAATGTGACCATGACATCAACATAAAAGACATCTTTTTGAATAACAGGTGACCATAAGATATTCTTCATACCTGTGATGGTTGGACCCTTCCTAGAAGTCACTTTAGTGCCTGAAGTTGATTTGCGAAAAGCAACTCTGCCCATCTTTTTTGATATGATGGACTGTGAACAGAAAGTCAGGGGGAATTTTAAGCAGGTGAGGTTTTTTTTTTAGTACTAATTAATTTAGATTTTTTTTTTTTTAACAAATAATTCGTTTTTATGCTTCTTTCAGGTTGAATCAGAGCTCATTGACAAATTAGATATTTTAGTAAGTGATAATAAAGGTGATGATGAATATAGGCAGCTTTTTAATACCATGTAAGTAGTTTAATTTATATTTTAAATTTTGTTATGTTGCTCTAAGAAATTGCAGGCACTTTTAATTCATGACAATTTCTGTATTAAACTTAAAATAAATTTGAATGTCTTAAAACATTAAATTGTTGAAGCATGTCTAATATGTGGGTTTAAAATAATTGTGGTATAATTTTGTAGATAATATCTTATTTTTTCGTGTTGTAATTGCTAAAAAGCTCAGATTTTTTGTGTACAAACATGATTGTAATAATATTATAATCTAAAAGCTAGTGTTCGTATTATAAAAGTAATTTGCTCTATTATGTTTATTAATTTTCATTTCTTTCCATACTCTTGCAGGGAACATTTGAGTTCAGTGTAAGTGGATTTTTTCTGCAATTTTTAATTTGATAAGCTTAGATATGTTTTGAGACTTGCATATTATTACTAAGTGACAGCTAGTTTATAATACAAGTATTTAATATCCTATTTAAGGTGTGATATGTGGAAATATATCCAACAGGGGCTGTGAGGCATTTAGTTTCAAAATTAGCTCAATCCACATTTTGCTTCCCACAAGTTTTCAATGCACTATATCACCTCACAAAATGATGTTGACTTAAAGCATCTCAATACAGTCTAAAAATGTATTCAAGTTCGTGGCTTCTAGCTCGGATGGCTGTAAAAGTTTTTGGTGTATCCTGCACAATTCATGAAAATGAATTGAATCAGTTTGAAAACTAATCGTCTTGCATATATCCAATGTTATTTATAACTTTTAATTCTTACAAACTTAGCTACACTAATGCTTTTTTATAGCATTTAAATTTATTTTTCATTTCTTTATTTGGTTGTTATATAACTCCTTAACTTAATTTTTATTCAATATCTTTATATTTTTATGCTTTAGTAATTCATCTATTTTCTATGTTAGACTTTCTATGCTACGACTATAAAAAATAGTTGATTATAAAGTTTGAGTTTGTTTACAATATATACAAGTAGTACCATTAGCAACATTCTATTTATATTTAAATTATTATTAGTAAATAATCATTCAATCACAAACTCATGTGCTTGTAGGCTTTTAGAAAAGGTCCGTACTAGTGATCCTGTATGGAAAGAGAATGGTGTAGCTTTCATTAATTCCATTACCAGGCTCTTGGAAAGATTGTTGGATTACAGGTAATAAAAGTGTATAGAGTCATTTATATTTAATACAGGATATCCAACAACTGAGAAATTCAATTTTTTTTGTCTGTGCACTGTGTAACAATTAGCTTTATTCTTGGTTTGTAAAAGACTTGCTGTTTCAAAAAATCTTATGTAAAATTGTGTAGATAAAATTAAGTTATTTAAAATTAGGCCTACATGTATGTGTCGAATTTACTTTATTTTCAACTACTATATGGGTATTTATGAACTATATGCATGATAAGTTTAATTTAAATTATACAATTAGTTGTACAGAATCATAAAAATACCATTACAGAGTAATTTATGTTTTTTTCTTCTTTTTCTTCTTCTTTTCTTTCAGAAATGTTATGGAAGGGGAGGAGAATAGAGATAAGAGAATGAGTTGTACAGTCAATCTTTTAGTAAGTGTTTTTCAAAGACATGTTTTCCTAGTATCCATAAGTAATATCTTATAGTTAATAACTGTCTGCAATTTTGCGTTTATGCTATGAGATAACACATAATACTTACAAAGTATTAACATCATAAGTTGTTTAAGTAATCAACTCCACTTTTAAAACATTAGTTTTGAATATATTAAATGTTGTTATTTTGACTTTGTAAAATCCTACATTGTGTGTGCATTCATGTGAAAAGGCAATTCTGATTTCCACTGATAGTTGTTAATCTTATTGCTTTTATAAGCTAAGCATATTTGATGGTATTAATGTGCCTCTTTTGTGAAAACTATGACAATGGATCTTGAGAAATATTCTGCTGAACCAGAATAGTACATTAGACAACAAAAGTTTAATACACGTGTTAAAACTAAATATTAAATCATTATTATTATTGCTGTTATTAATTAGCAATCTTATCTCTTGTTCCAACCCCTCATTAGTTACCCATTTTTTTCCATTTATATCCTTCCCTTTAATTTCATATCTCCTCTCTCATTAGAACTTCTACAAGAACGAGATCAACCGTAAAGAGATGTATATTCGCTATATCTACAAATTGTGTGAGCTACACTTGCCAGCAGAGAACTATACAGAGGCCGCATTCACCTTGAAGCTGCATGCTGACCTGCTTTCTTTCTCCAGCACTACTCTGCCAGGAGACCAGCGCTATGCCCAGCAGCCAGAATGGCAGCGCAGAGAGGCACTCTACCACAGGATTATTGACTACTTTGACAAAGGAAAGGTAGGTGGTAGTTTCAATCCTTAATAAAAGTTTGGAAAACATTTTCTTGTAACATAAAAGTAACCTGAAATATGCTCTGGTAACGTAGTTTAGCTTCTACTCATCAATCTAGTTAGATTTTTGTATTAACTCCTTGGTAGTGTCATCTGAATCCAGTTCAGGCAACCCAATCGTTCCAAATTTGGATTGCCTGAACTGACTTTAAGCAGGAGAAAAATCAATGTTTCTATTCCCTTGATCAGCTCTAATGTTGCCCAGAAAACTCAAATAACCAAACTATTTTGTTAATTCCAAGTTGAGTTTCACTTTTAACACATTTTCCTAAATAACAGGCAAGTGGTTGAAGCTCGAAGTCAACATTCCCTGACAAAAATGCAAATGCTAGAGATAAACAGGGGTGGGAATTCTGCGCCAATTGCGCCAGCGCATGCCAAAAGTGGTATCCTGCTCCAACCTGCTACAAAACCACATTTAAGCACAATTCTGCGCCAATTTTGCTTTAAATCTTTCTTTAAACGTTCACGCTAAAGCTCTAAACCAGATTACGCACACCAAATCTATGTGGAGATGAAATTACGGCAACCTCAAGGGCCGTTTTCGCACGAATTTGCAAAACATTCGATTTTTCCCACTAACAGAATGCAATGTGTGGATTATCCCTCTGAAATCGACATTCACGCATGGGCATTCATGTTCAAACGCGCCTTACATCGGGACAAATTCAAATCGCCGAGTGCTGATAGCTGATATCTCGTGCGTTATTGCTAGATAATATTTAGGGGGCAGCCTCAAAATTTCCGATTACTAGTTAGCACGGATGGCCATTTCGTACGTACCTTGATTAAGTGTGTTTCGTGGATTTTTACTACACCCTCTTTTGCTCTAAATATAAAGAAAAAAGGAATTGGTAAAAAGTTAAAGGTGTATAACTATCAAATGTTTTTACTAAGCATTTAAAAAGAATATTTCCTCTCCGACACGCGTAATGATGATACCTTCTATTAAATTTAGGGATGTGTTTTCTAATTTACTTGTCGGCTGTTGGTAATTAACTTTTAAACAGCCGTTTTACTTTTGGAATTAAGTATTACAGAAATGTAATCAAAATCCCTGAATGTTTCCGGTTAAAAAAAAACAAAAAAAAAAACTTTTTTATAAGTTTATAGAACGGCATGTACGATAAAATCGCCGTTTTGACGCTGAATTTGACCCAATTTGGAAAATAAAATAAAAAATTCACAAAATTTTAGAACATTTACAAAAAATTTAGAAACATCTTATTTTAATTTTACTGTATTGCTATTTTTGCTATAAGAATTGCTATTTTTATACAAATGAGTCCTATATAATAATAAAACAAAAAGTCAGTGGATTTATAGAAAGCTACTTAAAATAGGTGTAAAACTTTACTTTCAATTTTTTACCTAAGTAGTTTTGGCCTTTGACAAACGGAATGTTAAAATTTTAATTAGTTAATTTTTTTTTTTCTTCTACAAACTGACTTTAAATAGAGGTATAGTTCGAAAATTTTCAACGTAAGTAGTTTTGGCCTTTTTTTATTAGACTTTTTAAAAACAGAATGTTAAAATTTAATTAGGTTTTTTTTAATAAAAAAAAAAATTACAAAACTACTTCCAATAAGGCTACAGCTCAGAAATTTTCAACATAAGTAGTTTTGACCTTCAAATTGTACATTTGGCAAACAGAATGTCAAAACGTTATTATTATTATTTTTTTTTAATTAATTTTTTAATTAATTTTTTTTTACAAAGTGACTTCAAATAGAGGTACACCTCTGAAATTTTCAACCTAAATATGTTTGGACTTCTAATTAGACTTTTGAAACACAGAATTTTAAAATTTTAATTTGTTTTTCAATTTATAATTTTACAAAGCGACTTCTAATAGATCTAGAGCTCTGAAAATTTCAATATAAGTAGTTTTGGCCTTCTAATTTTGCTAATTTACAAATTATATTTATATTTAATTGTATGTATATCTTATAATTTTAAATTTAATAATACATCTTTTTTGTAGAAAAATTAAATTATACAAGTTTAAATTTTAATTCTTGTAATTGTTGTTAAATCAGCTACAATTTATTATATTTCTGCTATTAATCTTCAAATTTTGCTGCTACATTTTCTCTTATTCTGCTCCAAAAGCTAAATTTTGCTGCTCCAATTTTTTGCGAATCTGCTCCAAACGTTAAATTTTGTTGCTCCAAAATTGCTCCAAACTGGGCTTTAGCACTTCCCACCCCTGGATAAATGTAATTTGACAAATGAAATATCTTGTCAAGATAAGTACTGATTTAATTTTCTTTAGATGAGGTCAAGGACTTAATAGTCCCTCTGAAACTTCAGAGTCACTAAATTGCTGTGGTGTATTAGAGTTGTATAACTTGTGAAGTGATCGGTGATTGAAGAAATACAAAACAGGCCATGAATTTCAGTTATTAGGATAAAAATTACTTTTAATATAAGAATAAAGTTTAAAATTTATAAACAAACATCTGTTAAGCTACATGAGAAGCACTTGCATTGGAAAGAAATAATAACCTATTTCATCCACCCAAGAGAGAGAAAATTGTACAATACAGCTGCTTATATACAGGGTTTTTGTGTGTATGGAAATGTTATGAAAAGTCATGAATTTGGACATTGGCTAAATTTATTCATGGCGAGTCATGATTTTGAACAAAAAATTACCATAAGTCAGTAAATTTCATGAATTCACAGTGAATGGAAAAATAGTGAATTTCGTGAATTCCTAAACATTTTATGTAAAATCACGTGACTATGACGTCATAAGCTCCATGATCACTATTCATCTCATCAAAGATTCTTCTATATTTTTATTCACGTTTTAACAGAAACAACGGTCACAGGTAAAAACCGCTGCCAATGAAAACATTACTAAACTCCAAACTGTGACATCTGACTAGTCAAGTCTTGTAGGAGAAAAATATTCATAGTATAAGAACTGATTTTTTAAATTTTTATTTTTTATTTTTGTGATGCAATTTTTTGAGTCATGAAAAATAATTTGCTTCAGTCTTGGAAAATCATGAAAAGTCATGGATTCATGAAATTTTTTCTTGGCAGAAATCTTGTGTACAGTACTTGGAAGGTGGTCACATGACCGTGTAACATATTTGCATAACTCACTCCATATTTACCAATTACTACAAATTCAGAATACTTCCGAAAATTACGGAAATACGCCTCAAAGTTAAGTCTTTAATAGTAGTGAAGTTACACACCAAAAACACTAACAATAAATTATTATTAGTAAAAATAAATGCCTAAATTACTTTAAAAAAATCAAAATTCTTGATTTAAAATATCAAAGTTAAGTGAAGTGTTTCAATTGTTGTTATGGACGATTGCGCAATATTCAAAACTGACCAGTGCTTATCTGGAAAAACAAACAGGAAAAGTGGCCAAAAGTAAGTTAAAATCTAATATCCAAATACAGAATTTTTCCTAACCATAACGATATCAAAATTCAACTGGAAATAACAGAAAGTATACAAATGCTACAGTTTTTCGTCTCATATATCATTTTATTATCAGTAGTATTCCTAGGTGGGATCATTAGACCAGATGCTCCTTAATAAAAATATGTGTAGATGAGGCCTTTGAGTAGCAATCACAGTTCAACTTATTTAACCACATATTAACCTTTGGGAAGGAGGAATTCTATTTTGGAACAGTATGTACTTCATTGATCTAATTTATTAGCTTAATTTATTTAGTTTAAAGATCGAGCTGTGTAATAAAAAGTGTTTTTGAAACGTCAAATGAATGATATCAGAAACAGGGGAAAGAAAACAAGATAAAAACAAAATGCCTTTATGGGCCATCAAAATAAGTTTCATTGGCCCCAATACATGTGTAAAGTTGCTAGAAATTGTCAAGTATTACAGGGTAATACTTGAGTAAGTAAGTCTCCTTCAGAAATCAGTTGAGCCATTGATGTCAAACATTTTTGGATGTGCAGTACGCCTGTAAAATGTATGCATTTCACCAATCACTTCTAATCCGAGAGGCAACTGCAATTTTTGGACCCCATCGAACATCATTCTGAATTTTTTATAGAAATTGGAAAAAACTGAGTAGATTACAAATACACTGGTCTGCCGTGGAAAAAATGGTTGAAACTGATCAAAAATCGACTTGGAATGAGTTGAGCTAAAATCCGAATGCCAAATATGTCATAACTTGCCAAAAAGAGAACAAACTTTTTCGTCTGGCAACTCACTACATTTTGATTTTCAATGAGAAAAAGCGCAAACGATTTCTGATCTTTGGCTTGGAAAACTTGTATCTCTTAAAAGTAAGCCAAATTTGCAACATCAGTGACTTAATGTTTATTACCAATTTGGCTCATTTGTGAAAGATGCAAGTAAGCCATAGCCATACATTCGAATCATCTGCAACCTTCTTAATTGAAAATTAAATAGTGAGGGTTACCAACTAAAAAAAAAGCTCATTATTTGGCAAGTTATGCCGCATTTGGCAATTGGATTTAGTTCAACTTATTAAAAGTCTATTTTTGACCAGTTTCGGCCATTTTTGCCACGGCAGACTACTGGATTTGTAATTTACTCACTTTTCTCCAACTTCTATAAAAAATTCAGAATGATGTTCGATGGGGTCCAAAAATTGCAGTCGCCTCTCCGTCTATTCTGGTGGGGACTAAGAAGATGTCTGCGAGTGCTAGACCCATAGAGTCCTGTATAATTGCACCAACATTGTTTGAATCTTTTGCTATTTCTCCTAATTTACAGTAAAGCTTGATGCTTACTCTTTGTTCCATTGCATACAAATCTTTACAATATGTATCATTAGTGCGCTTGCACATATTTCTTACTAATGCTGCTATTTAGACTTCAGCCCATTCTCTAAACTTTTTAGATATACCTTGTATTAATATTACTACTATAAATGCCTTTTTTTATTAGAAGAATGGTTCACGTTCATACAATAAAACTGTTTAAGACATTACTATGAGGTAACATAATAATTGACCATCCATTGCATATTTATTTTGATCATCCCATTCCAGTAGCTAACTAATAACTGCTATTTTTTGTTGTTTTTAAAATGCTTTTTATTGTACTAATTTAGTATTAGAAAATAGAAGTTTAAGACTTTACCATTAGTTTAGTTTTTAATTTCAATGTGACAATATCAATTTTCATAATGAAACAGTGTATAAAGTTAAAAATTCACACTATTTGATATTAAATTGCTAACTTTAGTCTGTTATCAAGTCAGTTTGTCTTTCTATTTTTATTGCATTTGGTATTTACTTATAGTGTTGGGAAGAAGGCATACCACTGTGCAAAGAATTGGCTGAGTTGTATGAAAAGAAGTTACTGGATTATTCTAAATTAAGCATTGTGTTGGTAGGTGGTATTCTTTTTAAAGTTTGTTTTCGAATTTGAAAGTTAGAATACATATTTCACTTAATTTTGCAACAGTAGTATTTTACTTGTATAATGCTTATACTATTTTTTAACTGTTTAATAATTTGAGCAAATATGCTTCTAATGAAATATTGTAGAAAACACCTCTTTTCAAATGTATTATGCATAAATGAAAATTTGACTAAAGTCTGTGTTCTACTTATTTTTATTTTACAGAAAACCCAAGCCAAATTTTTCGATAACATTTTAAATCAAATTCGACCCGAGCCAGAATACTTTCGAGTTGGTTTTTATGCGCTAGGATTTCCTCTGTTTTTAAGAGTAAGTACTTCCTAAATAATCATTTCTTCAAAACAAGCTTCTTTTACAAAACCAGTATAAAAGTTTGGCACTTTAGTACTGTTCCATTTGTCCTTAAATATGGTTATTTTTCTGAAGTTATTAAATAAAGTGATATTTTATTTTTTAAAAATGCAATTTATTTTGCAATTACATAGAACTTAAATTTAGTTGTTTTTTTCCCCTCTTGAACTCTAAGAAATGCATTTGGTTTTCAGAATAAAGTGTTTGTTTATCGAGGTCTTGAATATGAAAGAATTGGGGCCTTCACCCAGCGTCTACAAACAGAGTTCCCTCAAGCTCAGATTTTAATGAAAAGCACAACACCTGATGACAGCATACTGCATTCTGATGGACAATGTATCCTTTATAACATTGATATTTATTTAATCAAACTTATCAAGCAAGACAAATTACATAGCTTCACATTTAGTTTCTATCTAAATGAGAATTTTTACGTTCAATGTATGCAACTTTTTTGTGTTTCTGAAATCAGGCTTCTTTTTAAATTTTTTTATTTTAACTTCGATTTTGTTTATGGCTGGCAAAATCCTCAGAGGTCTAATTTGACTATCTTATCATCCAATCAAGATGTAACTTGGAAAATAGACTTATTCTCAATGGCAATGTGTTTTGCCAAATTTGGGGTCACTAAAAGACTGCTTAAGTCAGATTCAGATACCAAGCAATATTCAAGCATGTACAATTTGTGGATATTTAACATGTTTGCTGCCAAAGCTAATTTTGTATATTTATTGACCAAAATTCTGTCTGCAATCTTCTGCTTTTGTAAATATACAGTAATGTTTTATTTTTGTAAATGCGCAGGGGTGAAAATCTTCCCTCGTTAACGCAGATTTCCACTTTTTTTTTCCTCTAGGAAATTCCGCTTTTTCTACAATTATAATATTTTTAGTGGAGTTTATAGGGCTGTATCAGACTAAACTTACCTAAAACCCCTCTCAGAAAAATTTCTGATAGCATCTTTGTTCTGTACATTAGTACAGAGATATATTTTTATTCAGCTATTTTTGAAGTTTAAAATAACGCTGCTTATATATATATAATATATTTAACATTTCATCTGTTTTTACTCCTGAATATAGGATTAACAGTTTAATTTTAGCAATAAATAATTTCACACAACTCTGACTGTAGTCATTTAATGATGAAATATTACTGCTGCGTATGCCAACTATGAGTTTTGAATAATCCATTTATAACGTTTCAAGTGAAATAACTTAAGAAATCACAAGAGTAAGATTGTTTCAGCCAAAGCATTTTGAGAAATATATTACACATTTCAGTGTGCCAAGTGTATTGTTATTCTAATTTTATAAGCTAAACACTTAAACATTGCACATATTTGATATTACTCGTGTTTGGTGATTTAGATAAGGTGATTAATAAGGAGTTATCTTGTAAATAAAACTAAACATGGTTTGTAAACTACGAGTATTGTCATATTTGGTAGGGAACATGTTAATGACTGAAACCTTCCACTGTTTAGATTGATGACATGATAAAAAAGAGCCTTTTGATGTTTTTAAATCCTTTATATTAACTTTGATTTTGCAAAATGTTTGTGTTGGCAAAATCTTTGGAGCACGAATTAACCCACTTACTGCCATCCAATCAAGTTGAAACTTAAGAGATTGACTCATTGTTAGAAATAATGCGATTTATCACGTTTTGGGGGGAAAAAAAAAAGAGTTAGTGATATACTATGGGTGTTATTTGTTTTTCTTACAGTGATCAAACACTAGCTCAAATCGCTTTAATAATTTGTTATTTGCACTTAAAGAATGGGTTAAAAATTCAAAAATGTCCTTATTTTGTAAAAAAATGAAGGATGTTAAATGGCAGGTATAATTTTTTATTGTCGTTAATTAATATTCTAAACTTTACATTTTAATATTTGAAAATAAAAATTTGCTTTATATTTATGTTTTTAAATTTAAAAAAAAAAAAAAAAATTGTTTTTGTCAAAAATAATCAAACTTCAGCTCCATTCCGGAAGATCTAAATATTTTTTAATTGAAGTACAAAATTTTTTGCTAAATATGTGACAATAGTGGTAACTTTTTATCAACTTAAAATTTTGAATTTCCCCAAAAAGTTTTTTTTCAATACGCCCTAATGCATATTAAATGCATTATAAAGTGAGTTAATTTTTATTTAGCTTTCAGGCAGTTATCTCCAAAGCAATTGGTAATTTAACTAAATATGATGCATGTGTGATAAGTTATTCAATAAAATGTAGAGATAGGTATTTGAGGACATGGGTAAAACATGCTCTCTGCTATTTATATGAAGCCAAGTTTATGTCAAAAACATTGCATAATTTTTACCAATACTAACAAAACTGCTTTTTTTATATACATAACATATTCATGAATATTTTGTTTTATTTTAATGAGCGTTAAAATCCTATACTGTACAGACATCCAAATATGCAATGTAAAACCCATTCCCAAAGTCCGAACTGAATTCGAGAACCGTGACATTCCAGAAAAAATAATCAGCTACTATTTAGTTAATGATGTTTCTTCATTCCAGTTTGACAGACCGATTCAGAAGGGGCAAGTAGACAAAGATAATGAATTTAAGGTAACTATTTTCATAAAATTTGTTTGGTTACTGAGCACAAAGCACATATCTATTAATAGAAAGTATGATATAAGACTAATGAATGCTCAATTGAGGTTTTCCTTTTTGGAGTAAAAATGAAAACCATTATGATACATATTAGAAATGGTCATATTGAAAACCTGTCTACTTTTGAGAAGTACACTACTTTGAATCAATATGTGATATTTTACATTAGTTAATGAATATTTGGGTATGTACCTTTTGTGAATGTAGTTTTTAGACAGTCTTGCATTCCAAGCAAATGGTTTCTGTACATTAAAAACATCACCAATTATGATGTATTCAGTATGCAATGTACCATTGTAATTAACCTTTAATAAACAGATAAAAGGTTTTTCAGTTTTTTTGTTAGGTATAAAAAAAAAAATTCCCGACATTTTTAATATAACTTTTTTATTATACTAGCTGTTAATAATTAAATTTTTCATTTAAATAACAATAATTTAGGTAATATACAAGAAATATACTATTTAATTAATGCAACACTCCTTTTATTTAACTAAATACAATAGTTATTTTTAATTCATAATTGAGGATAATAAAGGATAAAGGAGCACAACAAAAGACAAAAGATTTTAAATTTATTTTTGCCGCTTAAAATGTTTAATGCACGATTGCATTTCCAGCAACATTCTGTTTTTTGCTCATGATTTAAATATAACTTTCATATTCCCTCTGTGTATAGATCCTGTTTATAAAACAAACAAATTAACAAATAAAAATACTTATGGCCACATATTTCTATTGCATGTGATTTGCAAAATACTTCACTTGTTTACAATACATTTTTAGTTATTTTTACATTTCTTTCGATTACAGAGCCTGTGGATAGAACGAACAACGTTAACAATAGCCTCCCAGCTGCCCGGAATACTGCGGTGGTTCGAAGTGGTGGACTGGCACATTGTGGAGCTCTCTCCCATAACACATGCATGCGAGACGGTGGAACACATGAACAAAGAACTGCGCAAGTTAATTGCACAGTACACTGCAGAACCTCGTCGTTCTATATCTCCGCTGAGCATGCGGCTGCAGGGAGTCATTGAGGCAGCTGTGAATGGAGGAATAGCCAAGTATCAGGAGGCGTTTTTCACTTTGGAGTTTAGCTTGCAAAACCCAGAAGAAACGCACAAGATTATCAAGTTGAAGTCTCTTATACTTGAAAAAGTAAGCATTATTCAATTTATTTAGATACGAAGGGGTCACAGAACCTGGAAATAAGAAAAAATTCGGGGAAATTTAGGATTTGTCAATACTGAAATTGTAATTGCTTGAACCTTTCTGCATGTTGGATTCTTTTTATTTTGAAATAATTTTGTCATTACATAACAGATAGTCTTTCCAAAAAGTCAAGGAAATTTGGACAATACGTCATATTACGTGGGCTTGGTTTGACAAGGTTCCAACTAACATTTTTGTCAAAAATTAGTTTTTCATACTATTGCATGTTAAGTAACAAGTACTATAACTCATATAATTTTAGTTGCATTCCTATGAATAATAAGAAAATTACTAAAGTGACAAAGTTTCAACTGCTGAAAAATATATTGAAAAGTTAGTTTGACAAGGTTCTAACTGCAGTTAGAACTTTGTCAAACTATTTTGATTTATCGTTTGACATTAATACTGTGTTTAGTATAAGAGTGGTTTGGAAGATAAATGCCTAAAATTTGTGTCAAATGTATTAATAGAAGTTTGAACATTGAGGAAATATTGGATTACTAGATACTAGATCGTTTACTGTTGGACTGGTTGCAACAGTTGATGTTTATAATCTTAGGAACCCAGCAGTGTTCTGTAGCCAATTTCGATGTCAAAGCGGCAAAACATGAAAGTATATAGTGTATATTATGTTGACTGAGTTTTCCTTACAGCTCAGCTTCTATTATAGCTAGAACCCTAATTTCTCCCCCATAGTGTTGCCCCAAATGAGTCGACAAAAAATAACTACATAATTGTTAGCATGACTGCAATTAAGTTTTCAATAAATAACCACATAATTTTAACTTGTTTTCAATAAATAACTACATAATTTAATCAGGGACATAGCTAAAAATTCCTTTGAAAACCACAGAAGTCATTGGAATTTCGTTCTTCTGAACTAAAACTTTAACCAGACCTACAGCTCAAACTATTTGATCAGTTTTAACCAATTCTTTTGTTATTATTATTATTATTATTTTCAGTTTGATCAGAACTAGGGGTGTAGAACATTGCACAACTTTCAATTACACTATAATACTAACGTGGATTTGTGTCGTTTGTATATTTTCATCCCTCATTTAGGATAAATAGCCAGTTTGGTGATAATTCTTGTATGGGTCTAAAAAAAAACTAAAAAAAAAAAAAAAACTAGTAGAGGTTACTTTCACGTCCGTTCACCTTCACTCCCTAAATCATACTTCTTCCCCCTTCTCTCCACTTTCCTGTCGGTGATGCAGTCGCCACTAGGGGACTAGGTTAAAGGCACCCTCTATATCACTTAGGATGCCACATTCATAAGAGTCATAAGTGTAATTAGTTAATAAAATATTCACTATTATGAACACAGCACAATTCCTTTTATGAAAGTTATTTTCTAGATTATATACTTCTCTAGAAATATTTGAAATATAAATAGAGGGTTATTCTCTGTCACAAGTCATGTAAAAATTTAGAATTCTCCCACAGAAGTTGGGTGGACAAAAATTATGAAATTAGGGCTCAACTTTTAGGTCAGTGGCAGAGAACATAGCTAGTATGTAAAAATGTTTAATTTTTAGCATTTACACTCTACAAACTCTTCATAAAAAATAAACAAACACACTAAAGTGGTTGCGGCAGATGATCCCTTGTTTAATCACTTGGTGTTTTTTCCCCATTTGTGTTTCAAATAAGAATTTTTGAAAATTAAGGCCTGCCTCCTGTTACTAAAATTAAGCCATCTAGTTACAGCCCTTAATTATTATTGCTGAAATTTTTTTATCACATGTCTGTAAATATTCTTTTCAGGAATCCCTATTTCTCATATGCCATTCAATTATCAAAAAAATATTTTTTGACATTGAATAATAAAACTAAAAGTACAACTTTTAAAATTACTTAAATAGTTTAATAATTTTTTTTAAACTGTTATTTATTTGTATATTCAACAATCAATCAATTTGGAAATCATTTAAATAATTTCATGTTTTTACTTTATTTGTAGGTTCAAATTCTAGAAGGGGGTCTGTCCCTTCATGGTAGATTAGCACCAGCCGAAGTCATTCCATTGCATCGCCGACTCGTTGATCGTTTCTCTGTCATGAAACAATCCATCAGGGAAGTGGATTCTCCAAGCTTAACATCTAGGTTCACAATAAACAGACGAGGAGAACTGCCCCAAACACCAGCAAGCGAAAATGTGGATTATAGAAAACCTTCCATTGTTAAGTAAGTATGGTATTTGAATTTCTGATCCTACAAATTGATGGAGTTCTCAAAGTTGAGCTGCAAATGTATGGCAATTTCATCTTAAAATTTAGTCACTTTTTGAGGGTCCATTATTGGGTTTTAGACGTTAAAGTTTGAAATTCTAGGATTTCGAAAAAGAAGATACAGAAATAGACATAGTTGAAACAAAAAGATGCACTTATATTTAATGCAGTAGCTAGTTTGATTTTGGATGTGATGCTTTAAATGTGTGTTATTTTTTGTAAATAAAGTTCGATTCTTAAGAAATTGTGATGGCAGGCAAATTTAAATTAGTTTTTTAATGAACACTGCACTAATTCAAATACTAGCTCTAAAAAATATTGCATTTTAGGATTTCAAGTTTTTATACATCACCAAACTGATTATGATATTTTTTATTATCATTACATTTTTGTAGAATGTTGAGAAATACTAATACTTGTTTATGCTTTTCTGCCAGAAAAAAATTATCGGAGTTTTTTCATATAAAAACAAGTCCTAATTAGTTTGATTACAAATTGCCACATTTCAGAGCTCTTAATAACTTTTTTTCCCTTTCTCACTAAAAATAGAACAAGTTTTTTATGGCTCCACCCTTTAATTTTTAAGGTACAAGAATCCGTAACTTTTCTCCTCTTGCCAATCCGTCTCTTTATTTTCTAAACGGCTGCTCATTTGGTAAGGATATTTCCTATTAGCCATCCTTAATAGTATAAACTTACCAAATTGGCCATGGTTTGAGAAGATAATGCGGCTCGTGCAGTACAGCTAGGCTGAATCTAAATTTATTAGTTCAAAACTAAAATTATACATTTTACAACTTTGTGAAATGAAGATCCAATTTCTACGGTAAGTAAAAAAAAATTCGATAAACAACAATCTTGCCTGAATAATGAATGAATGAATAATTCACGAGAAAAAAAAATTGCTTCCAATCAAAGGGATCTTCCTCCAAACAGCAGCTGTGTGTTCCAGAAAGGCATTTTGGGCTGCGATGTTGCAATTACGTTGCCATGGTAACCAAGGAAATGCAATATAGCCTTCCCTCTACTTAATGTATTAGCGGTGCTGCCAGATTAGGAATTTATTCCGACTGCTGCTGCCCTTGAGAATTCAATGAGCTGATTGGTTCTGCTTGAAAATAAGCTTGGGTGAAAGTGAATGGTTTAAAAAAATCCCTCTGAATCCAATGTCATTTTGAAACTTGGAGGGGTGTATGCACCTTTTTCCCACCCTATATAAAAGCAAAAGCAAGGTATTAACTTTTTACTTGTTTATTTACAAAATTGTTTAGTTTGGCCATGTTTGATTGTCAGAATTAAGAAGAGCGTTTGGAATAGTTGCTGCGTATAGTGGGTTAAACAAAAAGGTAGCTCTCTGAATAGACGCTTTATGCAATTACTCATCAAAGCAGTATTGTTTTTAAGTAAGCAAGAACTTGCATTTAGAGGCCAAAACGAGGGGTAATGTTTTTTTTAATCAAAATTATACAGAATGATTTGATTAATTGTTCTTATTTTATAATGTTATGTTATAAATGTTATTATTATATACAAATTGAAACAAAAATTTGATTTGAGTGTTAAAAATATTTTAAACGCATTATTTAAAAAATCGTGTTTTTGGCACATGAAACTTCATATAAACAGTGATAACTGAAGTTTGATATAATCTTTTGAAAAATGATTTGAGAATTGAAATCTGCATTAACTATTAGATGTTTTGAACCTCTATCAAATTGATTGGAAAAGAAAAGGAATTTTGCTAGATTTGTAAATGTATAATTTTTTAAAAAAATTGTGATTTTTTTTCTACTTTCGTTGTTAAAAAATTTCTATTAAAAAATATTGTACATTCTAGAAACTAGCAAATGGATGTTCATAACATTAAGAATGATGTTACGAATAATTTTCAATCATAATTTCTTTTCTTGGCCACATAAAACTCGAGTAATTGTTAAAAAAATATGCTGATTATAACGAATTAAATGTAAAACTGAAATTTTTTTCATGTAAACATCGTTACTAATTATGTACTTTTAAGTGCGAAAAACCCGATTTTTAACATGATAAATTAAAAAAAAGTTCAATTGTGATTGTATATATGATTGTGTGAAGTGTGTGTGTGTGGTTGGATGGGGAGGGGGGTGGAGGAAGTCGCATGTTTCTGGGTGCGTTAACATTTTCGACCACAGGCTGTCACAGTGAAAAGACGTTGATTTATGTGAGGAGAAAAATCAGAAGATTGGTTTGTAATTGTAAATTTTAAAAACAGGTACTGTAGTACAAAAGCTGTTCATTATTTAAAGAGTAAGACAGATTTGGCTTGTAGTTTGTTTTTACGTCGTAAAGCATTCAAATACAATGTTTTATGGTCGTAAAGTTTTCAAATCCTAACTTAGTTAAGTTCAATAATGTTACACATTATTGAAGTTAACTAAGTTAAAATTTGAATACTTTACGACGTTGAAAGAAGTTTACATTATGATTTGCCTTTGGAAAGAAAACTTAAGTATCATCTAGCATAAGCAAATGACCAGTGTTTCTCTATGTTGTATGAAAACTTGAGAATGATGCATCAAAACTTGCAATTGTCTTTTTGAAATCGAATTTGAAGCAATTGGAAACACTAAAATCACTGTTCAAAGTTGAATGTTTTTTCTCCAGCACACCATTGCCCCCTCTCCCCAACGACACTTGCAAAAAGCTGGAGGGAGGTAGCAACCGATCCTCCTCCTCAGGATCCAGCATCTACGGCCATTTCTTCCCGGAGGGAGGAGGTGGATCTGAAGGGGAGGAAGAGGAGGAGATCTACACCCACCCCCCTGAGAACAGCATTCCACTGTCCCCTCTATCATCTGCATTACAGCCACCCCCTCTTCCCAACAGGCCAAGGTCTGTTGCATTGCCAAACACAGAACAGAAGGTAAGTGTAGTATCACTTCTCTGTTCCTAGTAAAAAGACGTTTTTGCATGGATGGTGTACATCTGATAGTTTGTAACTACAAATTAACTATTCTGCACTTGCGAGGTATAACTTCTAAGCTGTCGATAAGTAAATCAAATATTATTTTTTATTAATCAATAAATATTGATATATGCCTAATTTGAACTCCACTTTTGCTTATTTACAGAGCAGATTTTTTTCACATTAGATTTTTTCTTCTTAGTTATATAAAATTTATATTATAAACCTTTTAATTACAATACAATCATCTTCCCTTACTCATTTAGATGTATTCTGGATATGACTACTTCTATTTTAGTTTCTACTCAATGCTAATGCAGAAAGAATAGAGGTGTAATGGGCATGGTCAATATATAACAATGAGTTAGGTTATGCAGAGGTTGCTTAGCTTATACAAAAAAGCTTAAACCATTAAAGCTACACTATCAGATAAAAGCGTAAACATTTAATAATATAAAATACAAAACAAGTCAAACAATTACTGATAAATTATCACTGTAAAATGTATCATTCTTAGTAAAATTTGGAAACTACAGTGGTGAGGTTAATGCTTGCACATTAAAATAGCAGTAGGCTTCCAATGTGTCTTCAGCCGGAAGCTATGCGAACTGAAGAAATAATAAATCAAATAAAGAAATCACGGGAGCTTATCTTCGTTTAGAACCAAAAACAGGTATCTCATTAACACCACATTTTAAATAGCAACCCAATTCTGTTTAGCAAGTGCAGACCCCAGAACCTTTTAAGAAACTATGTTAAACTACAACTTTCCCTGTTAAACTAAAACATTCCCTGTTAAACTACAACATTCCCTGTTAAAACTACAACATGTGTGATATCTAAAATGAAAGATTTCATCAAGTTAAGTTCCCATATCAAAATTCAACCATAAGTACTGGAAAAAACAATCAGAAGTCAATTTTAAATTATTAAAGCTAAACTATAATTGTTACATACATCTCTCATGTATCAGTTTCAAGGTCTTGATAAGATTAGTAGCATTACATAAAAATTTACCTGATACATCAACTGGAAGAACTTTGAAATTCAACAAGAAGAGTATTTTCATAGATACTCTTTGGGAAAATCACATCATGTCTGTAAATACAGATATCAGATTACCACTTATTCCCTGACAAGTTCTCTTAGAAAGTTTGTCACCAAACATGTCAAATTAGCAAAATTTTCATATTATAATAAAGCTTAGATTGACTAGTTTTTTTATCATTTGTCATCATTCTCAAAAAGTTGAGATATTAATCATTAATGTATTTACACAAATTTTACTTGCTTGGTATCCTCACCTGATAAACTGCAATAGAAACGTCTATTGAAGTGGCCTTTTATGACAGTCGCTGTTACCATCCAATTTGTTCAGGTGTGTTAGCAATTTTTTTCCCCCAAGTCCATCCATAATTGACTTTTGCTAGTATTTTCTTAATTACATTATCATTGCATTATTATAGTTATGTATTCTATAAAATTAGAGGAACATTAATATCATACGTTTTCAAGTGATGTTTAAAGAATAAAAGATTTCATACTTCTCCATTTGGCATAAATTTTATCAATATAACATTTTTCTTAGAAGCACTATGTTAACAGAAGTCTACAAGTACTTTAACCAGTTGGGATGCAATGACTTTTTAGCTTTCAAGTTTTCACTAAATATGTGCTCTTTTCTATCATCACTTTCTTTCCATAAATTACTTGCACGTGCATCTTGATTGTAGGACAAGTACTTCACATCCAACAATACAGACACTGTAGCAGTTGCACCATTTGCTACATAATACCCTTGTACCCTTATTATTCGAAATTCATTCTACCAAATTCATTGTGTTGCATTCTTATCATTCATATTTAAATATTTTAATAATTTACCTGCTGCATATTCATTGCATTGAATTTTATTCCCATCTCAGAAATGCTCTTCAATCTGATTAAAAAAAAGAAGAAAAAAAAGAGTAGACATACATTTGTTGAAGTCTTCAGTTGATTATCAGACTTTCTAAAGGGATTTTCCATATTTTCTCTGATAAAAAACTCAAATACAGGGCGCAGACTTTGTTGAAAAGACCTTTCTTGCGACATTTCGCCTTGAAAACAGTGCAAACTTTTTCACCACAATATACCCTCAAAATCCAGTGATATAAACTTTTTCTACAAATGACACAATATTTCCCACTTTTAGATCTGCAACGACAAATCCAGACCCCAGTCCTCCCCCATGAAGGACACAATAGAGGACTACTCCCATCCCAGGGGCTACCCCTACAGCCGCCTTGTCAGCCCCAACATCCCCCTCAAGTGGCTCAACACCCCAGATGGCATCGGAGAAAAGGTGTTGTCCGGAGTAAGCCCCTCCAACAGTCCAAAAGGATCTGCAAGGAATAGCTGGTCAGAACAGAGCCTTATTCAGGAAGAAGCACCGCCTTTGCCTCCGAGGGGTGAGTAGATTATATCTTGTGTGTGTTGCTGGTGTTGTAACAGGGCTCCCACAGTCATTAAAAGTGCTTAATATTTTTGAACTTGTTTTCAAGGCCTTGAAAACGCTTAGAGGTACTTAAAAGTCCTTGAAATACTTAGAGGTCCTGAAAAAGTCATTAATTTTTGTAGATGTTATGTGCCCAACTGCAAAATTTATAAAAATACAACTCAGACTTGCTCTCCCCACATGACCACCACTTATCCACCCCGTATTGGAATTCTCTACCATATTTGTATTACCCATGCGCCAGCTTGTAACTTTTTGGTAGAATATACTTTTTAAAAAATTTATATATAGACATAATGCCGGAAAACAAATTTTCAAAAGTCCTTAAAAACGTTATTTAGGTTCTTAAAAGTTATTGATTTTTTTTCTGCGATTTGAGTGGGAATCTGGTGTAGGATAATTGGGCAAATACTAAGCATTTTTATTGAAAACATGATTAAATTAAGTGTTCAATGTTTGTTAAATAAATTAACTCTTAGATGCTGATTGCTTGTGTAAGGTAATTTTATTTTTATATCAGGTTTTGATATGTTTTTATATCAAAACGTATTATCCAAGCATAAATTCCCCGTTTATAAAGTCCGACTTATTGAAAAGGGTATTTTTATTTTCAATAAATATGTAATTTAAGGTAAAGAAGGTACTATCGTAGGTATTGCTGTAAACAAAAATCTTAAACTTTTTTTGCAAGATCTCCACACAAAAAAGAAGCGAAATCCCAATAAAAACATCTCTGTAAAAAAACACGCTAAGTTTATCATGCAGTAGCTATGACCACGGAAAGTATTGAAATGTAAAGTAGAGCTTTGTTTAACATTGTTGTAATTTACTGGCAATGAAAATTAGCAAGACTTTCTTCTCAAAGTCAAAATTCCTCTTCATAGCCCACTATATCCAGCTACAAAAATGCTTGTGCAACTTGGCCAATACTCGTCACACCACCAACATATCAAATAAGGGATCCAGAATACAATGATTAAGTGTCACAAACATTTTTGTGACTGAATATTTTGGCCTATGAAGAGGAATTGGTAACTTTGAGAAGGAAATTTTTCTAATTTTCATTGCTGGTAATTTATAATGTTAAACTTGCCTCTGCAATATTTTTTATGGCCATATCTATTACCTGATGAACTTGCTGATTTTTTACTGAGATGTTATATATTGTTGGGATTAAATATGAGTGTTAGTCTAACTAAAAATTGTAGCACATAAATTTTCGGAACTTTGATAATTGTGCAATTTACTAGAAATTACTTTTATACTTAAGATCTAGTGAACTAATTTGAACCGGATTTTTTTATTTATTTTTTATATAGGTATCTTGATTTATCCAGATTGTCGATAACTTTTATTCTAAAGTTTTGTGAAGATGGTTAAATCAAAGATGAGGTAAAAGAGGGTATTATAATCATAACTTGAAATCGGTTAAACCAATTTGAACTTGGCAATGCTATGCTCCTGCTATAGAAGCCCTGGCTGGACACTTTCAGTTCATACTAAATAAAGAAATATCTACTGGTGTATAAAATTTTATTAAACACTTAACATTCTTTTCTTCATAAACAAATAAAAGAATCTTGTAATAAAGTACAGTGTGTATGGTTTGAAATCTATGTGGCATACCAGGTGATATAGAGGGTGCCTTTAACAGTGACCCCTAGCGGCGACTTCATCGCCGAGAGGAGAGATAGTAGTATGATCTAGGAAGCGAATGTGAATGGTTGTAAGAACAACCTCTTCTAGTTTAGGTTTAAGAACCTACTTGTACCCCATGGATCGAATAAATCTGCAAATTGCCTAAAAAGCCTCTACCTTCCATTTCACTTTTACCCTTTCCTCATACAACATGTATTATACAAATCTTTAAAGGAATTTACTGTGCAAAGTTATGCCATATGCTAACCACAAAATTATCATCAGTGCTCATGTTATTCTTTATCACAATGCATACTATCTTAAGCTTGGTTTTTCATTTGCCATTTAAAATAGTTCAACTGAACAATTTCATTTTTTTAGCTGATTTTAATTATCTTTTCAGGCAATGAAAAGAGAATGATATCATCCTGGACCGGAACCCCTCCAACAGAAGAGGGAAAACCAGCACTTCCACGTAGACTTGCTAAAAAGGTGCGCAAATTTAATTCATTTAACTATTATATCTTGCTTTAGACATGTATGGTTAAGTAGAAGCTGTTTAGTGAGAGAACAGAGTAAAAAAACTTTCATTTTTTTAAAAATATATATATTTATTATTGTCTAATTTTAATGATTCATTGTCCAAATAATTTAATAGTTCAAACACAAAAATGCTGCCAAGTGGAGATGAAATTTTTTTCTCAAATACTAAATTATGAAAACTAATAATAAAAATCCTGAGGCATTTTTACAATTGGTTTCTTTGACTGTATGAATCTGTATCAAGTGAGATATATTAAGAAAAGGTTTGTGTGAAGTTCATTTCATTTGAGTACCCTAGTTGTTCAAGTTTGGCTATCTCAAATGAATTTTCAGAAATAATTTTAATTACTTACAATTTTAATGTAACTTGATGTCTCATATATCTGAATTCTCTTTTATCTATTAATTATACTAATTCCTACATACTCCTTTTTTTTTCAAATTTTTTTTTCAGAGTTCTTCCCCGGCAATGAACTCTCCCAAAGAATTACAAGTAATTACAGATCCTCCTGAACTCTTAAACCCGCTCCCCGCCACTACTCCAAGCCCTACCGCCTCCAATCAGTATTCTCCAGGTGACCAGACTCCACCTCCAATCCCCAACAAAAAGACAGCCCCCAGCCTCTCAGCCAATCCCACTTCCTCCCTTCCAACAACCCCTAACCAATCGCCAGTCAGGACGCCAGAGGCAATGATTCGCAGCCAATCAATACCCGCGGGTGTGATGCCCAACATTCCACAGGAATTCTCACTGGAGGAGGTGGAGCCAACCAGTATAGGAGAGGAATCGAGCAATGTGTGATTCGTGTCTGAAATCTTGTGGTCTTCATTTTGATTGGAGCTGCCATTTAAAAGACTTAGTTTTTAAACTTGATATTCGATTGTGATTGGTGCGACCACATTCAGGTTAGGTAATCCCTCTGTGAGGAAATGAGGCAAGAATACTTAATAAAAGGTACATAAGGATATTCAGGATCTTTTTAGTTGGTTTATGTTCAAATCTAGTCATAAAAGCAAGCATGAAATACATTAAATCTATTTATTGAAGGTACTTAAAATTAAAGATTGATTACCTAGTCAAAATATTTATAAGGTCAAAGTACTTTACTTTAAATTCTTTTTCATGGTTCAAAGATCTTTGTTTATGTGTTACTTATGTTTGGCTTAAAAACTAAGATGGGATGTTTTTTGAATGACTGTATAATAGCCAAAGCAAACTAAACAAACTGTCATTCTTAAGCAGTATTTATTTCCAGTTTCAACAAAATAATAACTATGCTTATTTTGTTTAAAGGTATATAACTTGCTTTAAGTAAAAGCCATATATTTTATTATTTAAGTAGCTGTCACATTTTTATGTATGGAATTGTTAGGTCCATGTTATTAGGTAATTTTACAAAATTGTCTATTTAAATGTACAGTTGTAAAAATTTGAAAATAGATTGCTTCAAAATTTTATGAAGCTTTTCTTCCAGAATATTCTTCGAATTAAAAAAAGTTGAATATAACTTATGTTTTATAAATTATTGCATTTAAATACTTCATAAGTGTTACTGAGGTAAATATTTGTCTAGTAATTGTGCATTTAATTATTTGTAGTTCATTTGCTAAGAATTCAAAATATAAGTGCAAGGTTTCTTGTTTTCCAAAGTTTGTAAAGTGCATTTTAAAATTAAATGTACAATCAGAATTAGACAAATCAATCAAAGAGATAATCAAAAAAGTGAACTTACATTAGGTTATAATACTTATGTATCTTAACAAATCTAAGTTTCGTAATTTTTTTTTTTTTTTTTTTTAATATTTGTTTCCCCTAACTATTTTGTGGAGTGTGATATTTTAAATTTCATTCCTAGAGTATCTCCATTTGAGCAAGTTTTCACTCATCATTTTTGTAAATCTGCTTATCAATCATTTAATAATCAATCAATGCCAAAGATTCTTCAACAGTATTCCAGATCAATGATTATAACTTTTGTAACTATACCAATAAAGGGTAATGTAGTACTTTTCATTGCTCATAGACTTATACTTTAACTGGAAAATGTACATCTAATTTATCCAATTTGGTATTTAAATTTGTTTGTGTCATTTAATGTGGCTAGATGTTTTACAAGCCTTACCCAACATTTTGAAACAAGCCTGTGTTTAAGAGGATAAGTATGAGTCTTTTATCTATTTACCTGCCACCACTTGAGTTAAAAAGTCTTAATTTGTCTGCACCTAGGGAGGAAAGACACAAAGCTGGTGTTTTATCGGAAAGCTTATGTTGGTGTTTTGTTAAAGCAAGTTAGATAAACTCCCAACAACCAGAATGGAGCAATTTCTGATGGAGGTGTTATATCGTTTAACACCTCCTGAAAGTAGAGTTAGAGCATAGTTTCCTTAGCTAAAGGCATTTGCAGTTTAACAAGGAAACTGTATCAAAAACACTCATTAGATATTGATTCTGTCTGGGCTTATTTTTCACTCTGCGACCCGCTTACTTAAAAAGCCCAAATTTTGTAATCAACCAAAAATGCCTTAATTCTTATTTGTGTTGCAATAATTTAAATAATAAAAATATTTTGGAAAAGAGCAAAAAGGTATTGTTTCAATTCATACTGTTATTTTAGTAATTGACTAGATTTGTAAACAAAATTATTTTACTTACCAATCTATGGAACTGTAATGTAACTCTGTAAACTGTAGTACATATTTGAGAATAAAAGCTTATATGCCTTCCTCTTTACACATATTAAAAAGGAGAGATAAATATTTTTGATCACCCAATTGCACACCCATTTCCTAACCGCCTTTGCTTATCAAAATAAACCTTTGGATCCTGTATTCTTTATGTACCTGTAATTGAGTAGGCTAGTCTCTTTATAGCAGTGTTACACTGGCACAAATGGTTTAAGAGTGAGACAAGAAAGCCAAAGTAGAGCAAGAAGTTATTGCAAGTGTGGTGCTTCACACTTGCTATTATTCATTTGTATGTGTATATGATTATAGATGTACAAACAGCAGCCAAGGTTGCCAGACTTTATATTTTGTTTTGTCTCGAAATTTTTTCTTTTGTTACAACCTTTATAGAATAGTCAATTTGTATATTTTTTGTAATCGAAGCAAGAGTTTTTTTTATGTATATTAGAACTGTAAATATGCTCTTGTATCTAGATATTAAGTAATGGGAAAATATTCAATCCCAGTGTAAACTGAATCATTTCATTTTAGTTGGAGCTATTGGCCATTTTTGTGAATTCTGTGTAAATTCCTAATTCCGCCGCTATTTACATCAGAGAAAGTATTATGAAATATATTGTCTTGTAAATTTCGTTGTTCTCAACGAATAAATATTATTAATTAAACAGTGAATAAATATTATTCAATAATAATCATTATTTTCAGCTGAATAAGTCTTACAAAAAAAGGTTTTAATTATTATATTCTTACTGTAGATTTTTTATTATTGAATGTCTTCCATTCTGTCGTTTATCATTTTATATTAAAACTTTCATTAAAATAAGATACATTTGCATTTTTTACATATTAGTATATCATTTTCTTTTCATTTTTTTTTTTTTAATTATATTATTCTCAAGTAATATTTTTGAGATCTGTATAATTTTAGAATTATATTCCTCCCATGACATTTTTATGCAACATAAACTAGTACCAATGAAGAAAATTACCATTCATTTTATAGTAATTTAATTAGTCAACTGCATTCTTGCATAGGTGTGGATATGGTTTTTGATTTGTGGACATTGCCAAGTGTAAAAGCCAGATGAATTTTGGTAAATATCGGCACTTAATACATTTATTCCTGTGTTTTTTTGCATAAAGTTTTGCTATTTTTATAGCTTTTTCGATCCAAATGGATTGCTTTGTCTCTTAGGTTACTCGATAAATTAGTTTAGGATTTTCACATATTGCATATGTGAACTTGTCTGGTACTTATTTGGTCTCGCATTGACCCTTAGAATCAGAATTAGGGATGTCCTCCAATTTCTAATTTCTGCTCTAATGCACTCATTTTTAGCCAAATTTATCCAGAACTCCATTTTACAATCCCAATACAAAAGTAATCTAATATGTTTTTATCAAATTGAAGTTATGTTTAATATAGGTGCATCAAATTTTGTGAGCTCTTTGTCAGATTTTATATATCTTTTTGAATTTTATATTTTACTTTGATTGCTTGCTTAATTTAAAATGTAGACTATTATAAACTGCTATAGCAAAATTAACAGTTTTACAAATTATGTATTTGGTTCCAAAATCAGTAAAAGAAAATCTACTACAACTGGATTTTTCTGCTCCAAATTTTGAATTTAGATACCCCAAAACTCTTGTATACAAAAGAGGTTTTTCTAATGTATCGGATGCTATTTGCAAAGTATTGAACACAAATGATGGATTTTTGATTGATTGAGATTTTGTTATTTAAACAATGCCTTTTGCTGTAGAATTAATATAAATGTTGATGCTTTAGATTTTTGGCTGATGTAGTACAGATTTCTGACAGTTAATCTTGCATCAATCATTTTACATTTTTTAAATGTTTTGGCAAAACTTTTGAAATTTTTTGACCAAAATATTTGTAATGACATCTTTTTGTCCCTGTAAAACTTATATGTCTGAAAACAGTTTGCTATTTGAATAATCAATACAATGAAGTGTGGTCAATTAAATCATTAGCAGTGTAAAATATTTTTTAAAAATCATCAACTTATGAAATTCACTCTAATGTATAAACTGGTTCAGCATTGTTCTTTTGTCCTTAATTTTTGTACCAGGGTATCCAACAGGGAAAATGTACAATTTTCTTGGAACAATGTGATTTATCTATACATTTTTTAAGATTTCAGTTGAATAAGATGTATTAGTTTTTCTTCATTCTAAAGTTATAAATCAATAAAAAGAAATTCCATCAATAAGCATTATTTTTAGAACTTTTGTAACAAATTAGTTTTTTATCCAATAAATGTCCATAAATTTAGTGTTAATTGGTTACTTTTACATTTTACTAAAAGTATGGTTAACTAGAATTAGTAAGGAAATTTAATTTATTTTCTCTTTGAACACCCTGTTTACATTTATTTATTTTTTAATTTATGTTCGTATGTATTGTAGATACTTGATCATTGGTACAAAAAAATCGATCAATCACATAACTATATTTCATCTCTTCAAATGAAATGATTTAGATTAATTTGACCTAAAATCAGATATTTGTGCATCTAATTATGTGCTTTTATACACTTTAAAAACTGAAAACTATTATTGATGAATGAATTGTTTTAAATATATGTTTTACTTTTTCTGCAGGGTAATTATAATTTTAAATTATGAAATATTTATTGTATGTTATATTTGTAAAAAGTTACTGTTTTATAACGATATTTTTAGTGATGTTATTTCATGTAAGTGCAATATTTATCATTTAAAAAGTTGGCTTCTTTATTTGTAGAAAGCTAATTAAAACCAATTTTATTTGTGTATCAATTAATAAACAAAAAATATTTATTTTAAATGATAACAAAAGTTAAGTATTGTCTAATAATAAATACTGTCAATAGGTTCTTATATGCTATTATTTCTCATATCTTGCTTTTGTTATACCTTGGTTAAGTTTGTTCTGTAATAGAGTAATAATTGTAATTTATCGACTAAATTGTACCGTTTATTTTAAAATCTTTTCCCTATTTTATTGTGCTAATCACCATAGTATATACAAAGTCTTCCGAAAGTTTAAAATTTTGTTAAATAAGCTAAGTTGTATTTTCTGTTTTTACTCATATCTGACATAAAAGTAGGGAAAGAAATGGCAAAAAATATCCATATTTTTACTATACTTAGGAATTATTAACCATGACCCCTTGGCTCACTTCTGGTTTTTGTGCAAATGATCTGCCTTACAACAGGTAGAAAGAAATACCCTGTTGTATATTAATACTTTATGGAAGGCTGAAAATAGAAATAAACTCATATTGTTAGGTTTTTGAGGAATCAATATCCTAAGGAGCGATGTCCAAATCTAGCTAAATTTTCCTCAGTGTGGGTTCTCGGGTGTATTAACCCTGACAGGGGTTGCATTTGCTCAAATATTCCTAATATTCCTTAAATTTTTACTCCTCCCTAAAATTTTTAAAATTGTACTTAAATTTTTTTTATAGTTCATTAATTTTTTTTTTAAACTTAAAAATTCCATAATTTTCCTCCAAAACCCACCAAAAATCCAAGATATTTCCCAGAGGAGAATATGTCTTTTAAAATTTAATTATTGCATTTTTTGCTGGTATTAAAACAAACTATGAAAAGAATGTCTATGTTTTAGGTTTTATGTCAACTTTAAAAAAATACCCCTTAATTTAAAAAAATTATCTCTAAAATTTTGGTATTACCCCTAAATTTTTTAAGAATTACCTTTACAATTTTTGGAATTATCCCTTAAATTCCTACCTAATTTTTTTTTAGAAAACTGCCTTTGGTAGTGAACATGTTAATATGACTGAATCTTCCCTTGTTAAATTTGATGACATATGATAAAAAAAAAACACATTTTTGGTGTTCTTAAATCCTTTATATTAACTTCAATTTTTTTGTGATATGGACTGGCAAAATCTTTGGAGGACTAATTAACCCACCATTAATTTAATTTGTTAACTTGTGCCTCCTACTCATTTCAACCTGTTGAAAATCCTCCTTCTAAGATGTCAACTAGCTAACAATTTGAAAGAGGTATTCTCTACACCTACCTCACCTGATATTTGGAAATTCAGAAAAGGTGGAGAAAACATGTTGAAATTTACAATAAAGAACAGCGTAATATAGATATAAAGTTATACACTTAAAAAGAATAGTGTCAGAACAGTGGTATATTAGAAAATTCAATTATTCTTTTTTTGTAAATTCAAAATTGGAATCAACACATTGAACCACCTTTAACCCTGCAGTGTAAATAATCTTATTTGTGCACATGACCAAACAGTTGCTTGAACTTTATCACAATGCATATATATTAAAAGAATTTTCAAAAGATAATAATGATACAGTGCCACTATGTTGATAGATGGAAAATCTTGTAAATAATTTTCTAAAAAGCTAAGGAAGTGATCTTAGGTCTGTTTGTGTTTTCAACCTTCCATATGTATTTGAAATTCACGATTTAATACATATTAATGTCGGAAATTATGTCCTGACTAGGATTTAGTTTATTTCTCTTTCCTGTAAAAAACAAACAAAAAAACATAATCATTTTATTCAACTTTGCTTTGAAAGCAGCTATAGATATATTTCAAAAAGATGCCCCATAAGATGGAAAGCAATTAATTTCTGTATCCCAACTCATACTTGAATCCATTTTGTAGATATTTAACTTTTTTACTTATTCTCATATGAAGGCAACTGAATATTGTGTAGTTATATATTGATTACTTATTTTTACTATAATTTATGTAAATACATTCGAAGCATCCTACAAAAGAAATACATTAATATTTGTCCAAACTAAGTAAGTTCTCAACATTTCTCGTGAAATCCTATTAACTCAGTATTATAATAATATTATGTTAGTCTTTATTTAAATAATTTTTCTTGTCTCCAATTGGATGAATATTATATACTACTGTAATAAAATGTAATTAAATTTAATCAATTTTGTTTTTAAAAAAGTTAATTACATATCAAAAAGATATTTATTGAATACATCGTTTAATGCAAAACAAATAAAAAAAAAACTAAATTATGCATATTATAATCTAGATTTAATAGAAATTTTGTAGAACATAGCGTCTCTCTATTCTTTTGATGCTACTAGATCTGAAATAAATATTAAGGATAAATATTTGTACTAGATTTGATAATTATATATATCTCTGTACTCATAACTGAACTTTAATATTAGTACAAATATTATCTGCTTTATAAGATACTTTTTTTATTTAAAATTGAATGTTTTAGACTGAAGTGATATTTTATGATGGTGCAACTTGATTGAATGAACAAGCTGACTTTTTATATGTCACATTCCGTTATGTGTTGTGGTGTCTCTATATACATCGTCATCTCATTTACATGTGATTGCTTTATGTTCAAAAAATAAATTATTGATAAATAAATTTTTTGAGAATTTGTCTAGTATAAATATACCTTTCAAATATATTATCAATAGTCATTTATCTGCACAGTTGAGACTTACATTCAATTTACTGTTTGCTTTGTATGAAAGCATGCTTCATATTTCAGAACTAACAAATCACGTTATTGTCAGAATTTGCTAATTTAAAATGCAAATTGTTTAATATCTTTTCTTCTTTTAGACAGATTACCCTATAAAACATATACAGATCTGATCTACATTTATTAAGAGATAACGCTTAAAATAATAGTCACATATTATTTAACCTTTAAATAACTTTATTTTCTTCTATGATTGCAATATTCTTTAGGGAATTCATATAATACTCCATATTTTTCTAGAAATATTTTTACCATATTTTGAATCTTACTACACTATCTTTCTCTGCCCTGATCATAACACCAGCAATATCACAAATAAAATGAAAGAACTGAAAAACTTACTAGTTGAACACTTTATTAATATTTTAATGGTCACTTAAGACCTTTGCCAAACGATGTAACTCACTTGCAGTCCCCAACTATCGCATGAACAGATGTGACAGACTGCGCCATAGAGGTGGTGGGCTGCAATATTTGCTGAAAGATCTTTCATCACTTCCTTCTTCAGGTCCTGCAACCAGTATGGGATGGAAGAAACAAACATCATTCTAGAACAGGGTTTCTTAACCTTTTTGGCCCAATGGACCGCTTTAAAAATTTTAAATATGTCACGGACCCCTCTGTGAAAAAAAAAATTGCTTAAACATCATTTATTACAAAATATATTCTGTTTTATTATTTTAATATTTTTATTTCAATAGTATAAAAAATTTGAAGAAATTAACATTTTTAATGTGAAGGCTGTTGCTGCTTTTCCTTGATTAACAGATTGAATTGAGGGATGGTTTTCGACAAAGCAACGCTCATATCATGTTCGACATTCGTCAATTTCGATGTTTTGTTTTTATTGTGACAAGTGTGGAAAATCCCTCTTCGCAAAGATATACTGTAGCAAACGGAATAATGGCTGCCATAGCTCGTTTTACAAGCAATGGGTAGGATTCTCTTAAAGAAGACTAAAACTCTCCAAGAGTTTTTGAATCGAAATCCATTTTTAACAAGGACTTTGTTTTCAAATCAATTAGCACATCTTTTTCAAGGTTCATGTCATCGATACAGTCAATATCACAAAGAAAAGGATTACGAATCCACAACTCATCTTTTATATTTATTCCATCCGAATTGAAATATTTTTCAAATGAAACTTGAAGTACTTGCAGGTGTTCACAGATTTAATTTTTCAAGTTATTCAATAACAAACTATCTTGCCGAGATCCATTTTCAAAAAGCACTTCGTCCAACATTTGAAAGTTTGCATATATCCCATTTTGAATTCTAATTTTCCAAAGTGACCATTTTCAATAAAAATGCCTGTAGTTTCTCAGTGGCATCCA
Source organism: Linyphia triangularis (assembly GCA_963978545.1). NCBI lineage: Eukaryota > Metazoa > Arthropoda > Arachnida > Araneae > Linyphiidae > Linyphia > Linyphia triangularis. The sequence goes on from OZ021729.1 coordinate 62,094,580, forward strand.
TAATTGTTGTATCAGGCCCTTGAATTGAAAGACATATATTGTTCATGTGGTTAAAAATGTCTGCCAGGTAAGCCAATTTACATATACATTTTTTTTTTTTTTTAAATATTCGAAGAGTGAGTTATCTTTTTCTTCTAAAAAAAGTTATACTTCTGTCTTCAACATGAAAATTTGTTTCAAAACCTGCCCTCGTGACAGCCAGCGCACTTCCGTGTGGTACAGAAGTACCTCATGTTCTGCGTTCATTTCTTGACTCAGTGTTTTAAAAAGACGATGATTAAGAGCTCTACTTCTAATAAAATTCACTGTTTTAATAACTATTGACAATACTTCTTTTAAGCTGGTTGGAAAAGTTTTTGTAGCCAGTGCATGTCTATGTAAAAAAACAATGTGTAACAATAACATTAGGAGCCTCTTTTTTTACCAAATGGGCAAAACCAGATTTATTGCCAAGCATCGCAAGTGCTCCGTCCGTACAAAGTGAATGAAGTTTTTGTTTCCAGTCGAAGTCGTGTTTGGAAAAGAAAACATTTAAAATCGCTAAAACATCAACTGCCTTTGTAGTTTGCAAAAGAGGCTCACAAAATAAGAATTCTTCTTTGATAGTATCAGCAGACACGTAACGAACAAAAACAAGAAGTTGACTACAATTCGAGATGTCTGTAGTTTCATCCAGTTGCATACTAAAGGGAAATGGCAATGCTTTCAATTCATCGATGATCTGTTTCAAGATATTGCAAGAAATTTCAACTATTCTTGAATGTATCACATCATTGGACAACGGAATAGCCTCAAGTTTTTTTCTCTGTTCCAGTCCACAAACTAATTCAACCATTTCCAGTGCACATGGCTTAATTAATGTCTCTTCAATAGTATGCGGTTTCTTACTTTTGGCAATACGATATGCAACTCTGAAAGATGCCTCAACCAAAGGTTTTTGTGGAATACCAAATCCAAGTTTGGTTAATGTTCCAGATTTCGAAAACTGGGCTTTCTTCTTTGTAAAAAATTCTAGATCTTTTAGATGCATTTTCAGGATGACGAGATTTGAGATGCTCTATCAATTTTGCCAGTTTCATACTGGCGTTTGCCAAAACTTTTCCACACAGAAAGCATTGTGGCTTTTCAACACAATCCGATTCCTTCATGCAGCAGAATCCATATTTTACATAATTTTCATCATACTTCCATTTTTTGGACATTTTGGGCTACAAAAAATATCAAATAATCAAATGAAACATTAAGAACAAACATTAAGACACAAAAAAACACTTGAAAAATCGGCACGGAATCTTGTATCGATGGAAGATATACCCTTATGTCTCGGCTTCAAACTCATTTGTGATCCACATTTTGGACATTTATACATCGATGAAATCATTCCCTCTTTCATACATGTCTTATCTCCATTGATGTAGAGGGCGCTGCTAATGTAATCCCCTAGCGGCGACTTCGTCACCAGAGAGAGAGTATGATTGAAGGAGTGAGGGTGAAAGGACGTGGAAGTAGCCTCTCCTAGTTTAGGTTTAAGAACCTATTTCTATCTTATGCACGAATAAACCTGCTGTCCATTTAATTGGCCTCTTCACTTTTACCCCTTCATCATACAACATGGGGGCTCGCCGTGCTTTTTACCCGCGAGAATACGATAAAAAAATATTTAAAAACTGCACTTCCACGCATACAGAGGTCAAACCAAAATCCTCTTCACGAAACAAAAACTATACTTTCACGCATACAGAGGTCAAACCAAAATCCTCTTCACGAAATAAAAACTGCACTTCTACGCATCCAGAGGTCAAACCAAAATCCTCTTCACGAATTACTGCAGCAGTCAGCGACCACCAGTGGAATCTACAAATAAAAGGAAAACTCATCAACCAGCGTCGTCATTATACAACTGCATAACACTCGCTTCGCCGAACAAGTCCCACTTCAGCCGTCAAGCAGAAGTTCAACGAAGCTAGCATCGTTATTCCACATAGCCAGCAAGAATTCAGAATCCTGAGCCAACTCGAACCTGCAACCACAACACTGTCGCTTCGCCGAACAAGTCCCACTTCAGCCGTCAAGCAGAAGTTCAACGAAGTCAGCAAAGTTATTCCACATCGACCAACTACTACGAACCAGAAACCAGAAGCAACGAGTACTCTTCGAAAGAGCAACAACATAAAACGGATACAACTCCAAAAGCGAAGTAAAATCAAGAAACGCAGGTAGGATCCATCTTATTATTAATTATGTTTAAAAATATCAGAAAACAAGATCTCGCATTTGTCGCCGCTGAGTTAGATATTGTTGTACCGGATGGTTCCACAATTCTAAAATTAAAAGACTTAATTGAAAAAAGTGAAATTTTCGTTAAAGATCCAGATTTCGTTAAAGATTTAATAACAACAGTTGTAGAGGATAGAAAAACCCCAGAGGCTAATGAAAAGCAAAAAGAAATCGAAAAAATTAAGCTTGATAAACAAAAAGAAATCGAAGAAGTTAAACTTGCACAGTTAGAAGCTAAAATAAAACTAGCTCATCTAAAGAACAAAATCCAAACTGCAGAACCCTCTGATATTATTTGTGCTAATTCAATAACACCAACCAATGTAAACGAAAGCATAAAAACACGAGACACACTTCCGATTGAAAACCAATTCGAAATCCGCACGGAAAAAAAATGCTATGTTGCTTTAAAAAAGGAGGAATATATCACTTTTCCTGCTGAAAGAAATAACAACATTTTAAATACTTCGCAAATCCTTCCGATTCCGGAAACGCAAGATGACACATGTCAAGGTCATACAAAAACTAACTCGACAGAAAATAACGGTTCTTCATTGATGGAGGCGGGGCTTAATGTCCCCATGAGAAAAGACGAACGATCATTGGAAGATCCCGATGAAGTTTGTGTTAGAACAGAAGACGGAGAAAAAGGCCCACCAGCTGAAGCACATGATCGAGAATGTAAACAAACAGAAACACATGTTGATTGTTTACCTTTTCTGTTTACGATTGGGGATAGCGTGAGTTTAAACGAAGCGGATTTCTTGCACATTAACGACGATAATTTACGGAATACTGTTATGAATATGGTCAAGATTTACAAACCAAAGAAAATGGAAAGTACAAATTTTCAAATGAAGCTTTTCCTACCAGTTGAAACTCCAATCTTCAAGCCAAAATACATCGATGGAATAATTTCCGAAAGTACTTATGACTTATGCAACTCACCATCTGCTATTCAAAGATTTATGCAGATTGTTTTTCGTGAACTTTTAGTAGCTAAAATATTAATCTTTATGATGAAGTGCTGGGAAGATACTTAAGTTTCTTCAATCTTCTTCTACAAGAACTTTTTACAGAAGAGACCTTTTTTTTTCTTTTTATGAACTTTTGAATGAAGAGACTTTTTTTTCTTTTTATGAACTTTTGAAAGAAGAGACTTTTTTTCCATTATACAAACTTTTTAAAGAAGATACTTTTTTTTTCTTTTTATGAACTTTTGAAAGAAGATATTTTTTTTCTTTCACACAAACTTTTTGAAGAGGAGACTTTTTTTTCCCTTTCTACAAACTTTTCATGGTGCAAGAACTTTTTGCACAGACTTTAAATTTTTAAGAACTACACGTTGTGATCTTCAAGACATTAATGTTGTTTAAATTTTATTATTGTGCTGTATTTTTCAATATCTTTATTTACAGGTTTGGTATAAATCAATGAGTCGGTGGTCCTCCTCAATCAGGATGGCGGAGTGTCTTATTCCCATTGATGTAGAGGGCGCTGCTAATGTAATCCCCTAGCGGCGACTTCGTCGCCAGAGAGAGAGTATGATTGAAGGAGTGAGGGTGAAAGGACGTGGAAGTAGCCTCTCCTAGTTTAGGTTTAAGAACCTATTTCTATCTTATGCACGAATAAACCTGCTGTCCATTTAATTGGCCTCTTCACTTTTACCCCTTCATCATACAACATACATTATTCTAACAACGCTTTCTTACCCATGACTGGTAAAACATTAAAATAGCCAACTAAATATTTATTTTTCGAATTCAAAACTTCAGCAAAAGCTAATTCCATAGTGAAATCAAGCATTTAGCAATAATATAAGCTAAGAAAAAACCAAAAAGATATGCTACTCACAAACAGATGAAAGAAAAAAATAAATGTACGTCTTACCTCCAGGGCAGATCCAACGGAAATAAAATCGTGAATCAAGTTTAAAATTATACCGCTATTTCAAACTCAAACAAATTATCGACCAATGAAAAGGCTAAAACAAAAGAGAAATAAATGAACATGCGCGAAAAAGCGCCTCAAATTCTCTTCTCCGGAGGAACGGAAAAGAAACAGGGTTGCCATACAGAGCGCGCTAAGGATGAAGTAGGTCCGGGTTACCACTGCTGGCTAAATATTGATGCAAACATTTAAAAAATTAGGATCAGTCGGCAGACCCCCAAAATATGACCCATGGACCCCCAAGGGGTCCATGAACCACAGGTTAAGAAACCCTGTTCTAGAAGATCCACGTATGTGTTTTCAATCCTCTAGAATATCACTAAGCACCACCTTGAGTACTTTATCCCATTCTCACGTCCAATGATCCTCGGAGGTGAGTGACACTCTAAAAACTCAATCTAGGGTTGTAAAATACTTAAAAATTTAATGATCGAGAAAAACTTATGAAATCTTTTTGGTCAAGATGGCATAAAGATTATTTTCTTAATGAGAAGAGATTGATATTATATTTTGCTTTGGTTAAATGAGTTTGGAAATAGGAAATTGTGTACTTTAAGCTTTTAAAAGATGTTACAGTTGTAAAGCAGGAACAAAAGACAAAGAACTGAAAGAAAGAGAAAGCCACTCACCAGAAACCGACAAGACATAAAAGTGCAGTAAAAAAGGGAGAAAAATAGCAGATTTTACTTGAGTGGGGCTGTTGGCACGTTCTTACACAGAAGAAGAAAAGGAATTTTATAAACAACGTTGTGTTCAAAGATTCGTTTTTGTTATTTCCGTTGTATCGCTTCAATTTGTTTGAGTAGAAATTTAAGTCATGCCATTGTTTTAATTGCAATTTATTCTATTATTACTGATAAAAATGATCTCTTCAATTAGTGTGTGATGTTTTTCGTGTAAAATTACGTGATTTCTTACGAAAGACTTACCATAAAACACGAAAAATATTATTTCAAAACAAAATTTTGAAATCAAAATTGCTTTGTATAAATTCAGTTACTATAGGATCCGAATTACTGCATTGATTAAAATCGCATCATATAACCAAAATTTTGTTTTTAATACGAGGCTTAGTGTATGCCATTCAAATTGGAACTACAATTATGATAAGTTAAACCTAGTAAATTGGCTGAATTTTTTTACTTGCTTAACTTTGCTTTTACTTGCCAGGTCAACGACAAAACCATTGTAAACTTGAGTAGCTTTAAAATCATTGCACCATTTCAACCAACATGTTACCCAGTATTCAGGAACCGATGTCCGGATATCTTGAATATTATTATCCCCAACACAAACATTCCCATCAGTGCTGACTTTTTAAATTAACTTTATTCAGGCCACCTGCTTGTTATTGCAGCTAGGGATGGAACGGATATCCGGCAAATATCCGATATCCGGCATATCCGGCTGATTTTTCAATATCCGAAACCCCGTCGGATATCCGATTTGAAATACCGGACATCCGATAATTTCATTCGGATATCCGGCTGTATATCCGACCACCAGGTATCCACAAGAAATAATTTTTTGAAAAAAATAATGATCTTTTTCGGACAAAAGGAACACCGCATCCTACCCTTTTTTTTCTATTTTTTTTTCTTGGACATAAATTGCAGTCAAATTAGAAAACGAAAACAGAAAGAGGCGCCGTATTATTGACGCCGAGTTGATAAGCAAAAAACCATTCCTCCAATTATTTTCCATACACATCCTTCATACGTGTTTTGCAATATGTTCTTTTCATTCCAAGTTTATGATCTGATTAATTCCAGATGTTATATTTGAATGCTTCTCCGTAAAACTCGAACCAAAATACTAATAAATAGTACTTTTTTTCCATAACATAAGTCTTCCCACTTCCTCCTTTTTTTCTGACATTTGCTAGCGAGTAAAAAGCAATAAATAGCCAATGCGCAATCCTCAATGCTTTTTTTTTTTGTTCTATCGACGATAATACCCTACCCCTTTATGCTGTGAATGGTATGGTCTAATTTCTGATTTTTCATTGGCAGAAGTTGAAAGTTGGTATATTTTTTCAGACGTAAAATGAAGTATTGTAATTTTTAGGTCTTTAAAGCAGCGCCACAATGTGGAATTATATTTAGCTCTCTAGAATGCATTGAATTTTATTTTTCTCCAATTACAATCCAATTTATAATTTTTAATAATGGCTCATTTAAAATCACCCATTTGGAAGTATTTTAAAATTAATGGAAATGACGAAAGCAAAGCCCTATGTGTTACTTGCTCCACAGAATCGTTTAAAAAATGTGCGCGTCAAAAGCACAAAATCCTTTTCCACAAAACCCTTATGGAACCATTTAATGAGTGTGCATAAGGAAATGCACCGAAGCTTAAGACTCACTAAATGCATCAAATATTGATGAACAAGAAAAAACAATTCATCAAAACAAGAAATGCTCGCAGACAACATTGGAATCGAAATTATTTGTACCAAAATTGTGGAGTTTAGATGATCCTAAAACAAAAGCCTTAACCACAAAAATATGTAAGTACTAATTTTGTTTGTTTATATTAAATATATATTTTAAATATGGTATAACATAATGTTGATGAATTTTGGGTTCGAAATTTTTTAAGTTTATATTTAAAGACGGAATATTCCGATAGATCCAATTTAAGTTTTCTACGAGATTTCTTTAAATCCGTAATGTTTTAGGTGCATTGCAAAAAAATATATACTTCAATTTCATAAAATATTTAAAATAAATCTTTTGTTATTAACAAATGCCTCCGGTATAATTTTGTAATCATTTATCAATTATAAACAATGCATGAAGTAAATTGAAAGTAGCTATATTTTGCACTTCAACATTGTAAAAAAAAAATTTAATATAATTTTAGGTGAGTTAATGGCTCTTGATGCTGAACCATTCTCCATTGTGAATAGAGAAGGCTTTGGTCAGTTAATAAAATACCTAGCTCCTCGTTATCCGCTTCCAAGTAGAAATTATTTTCGTGATAAAGCCCTGCCAGAACTATATGAAAAACTAAAAGTATCAATATTACAAGATATAAAATCAGCAACAAAGATCTCTTTCACTCATCAACTAAAGTTTAAATAAAAAAAATAAACTCAATGCGTGACAGCCCGTGTGGACTAAGGCCTGCTGGGCCCAGCTCAGCTTTCTCGACTGTGGCATTTGTGTGTCACATAGCAGATGTTTCAGTCAGATGGTCATTCTGACGCCGAACCCCAGTGTTTAGTTCCCAAGCATGCATGGTCCTCCTCAGTTTATTTCTTTCAGGTATAAACAGCTAAGTCAACCTTCCCCAGTCCGCGAATCAAACAATGGACCTGTGGCATGCAGCGCGGTGCGCTAACCACTAATTATAATTTACTTAATACTTCATATCATGACCATTTTTTTCGTATAGCATATCGTATAACTATTGTTTTTAGTATATAGACCGAATATCCGGCCGGATATCCGGTGAAATCCGTTTCGGATATCCGTATCCGGTAGACATGGTACCCCGGATATCCGAAATCCGGTATCCGGCAAAACTCACATCCGTTCCATCCCTAATTGCAGCCTTGGGTAAGAAAACTCAACGAGATGAATGTCAGATTGCTAACACCGACTGGTTACTTTTCCATAACAACTACTGCAGACCGTCTAATATCAATAGTGAAAATTGTACCTTAATGGCACGGGCAGTACCTATATCTGGTTGGTTGGTTGTTTTCAGATTATCTGGCGCCGTCAGCAACACGAGGGCTATAATGCGCCGAAACATTCGTCATTAGACAAGCCAACATACATTTACAAATACCCATGCCTAACACGGGACTCGAACCAGCAACCTCGCTGTCTAGAAGATAGCACGCTAACCACTATACCGTTTGGTCGGCAGTACCTATCTGTAGTCGGAATGCAATGAAATGTTGAAATTTTACTGTCTCTGACTTAGATGACTGTGTCGACTCCCTAAACACAAACTAAAGGAATCTCATGCCGCAGCAACCACATACAAGCCTCAGCGATGTGTTCTAACTGGGAGTCAAACTGGGGACTCCTAGATCAGAAGACAGACCCGCTAACCACTAGACAAAGAGATCTGTAGTGTCTAGGGTTGTATCTGTTATTTGTACTCGAGACCACCATAAGTCCTTTAAACCTGACTATTTGCTCCTCCCAGCAAACACACGATATCTGATTAAATATAGAAACTATTAGAAAATGGCAGTGCACATGCAGTGCAGGATTTACGTATAAGCTAGACAAGCTGTAGCTTAGGGCCCCTCGACTTGCTTGGAGCCCCCAAAAGATTGTCCGAGTGAGCAATGGACGATGTAAGTGGTGACGTCATGGTCGTCAAGTGAGGCTAAGCAATCCGTTGCTATACAAATTTCTATGCATTTTTAGACTCACTTTCATCGAGTCAATTTAGAATTGTGATTTAAATTAATACAGCAATATTTGGTCTTTTAAAACCTCCCAATAGTATAAATTAGATCTCATATTATGTAATGGTTACTTTTAGAACATTATTTTTTAATGTAATCGTTTGTTTTTATGTATTTTAAATCGCGCTTCTGCTATCCTGTGCTTGGAAATAAAGTAAGAGACTCAATCTTGGATAATTTAAGAACTGTATGGTACTTTAATTTATCTGTAGATTCCACTGCAGACTGGTTCCATATTGATCAGCTCACTGTTATTGTGAGGCATGTTTCAATAGATGATGGGCTCCCTATTGAACGTTTTCTAACTTTCCTAGAGATGGGCAGCCACACATGGGAAAATATGGTTAAGTTGGTGCACAACTACCTTACAAATGAGTGCAAAATAGATTTTAGTAAGTGTCGAGGCCAGTTATATCATAATTCTACCAATATGTCTGGCAAATACAAGGGTATGCAAGAAACAATATTGAAGATTAACAAATTCCATGTGCTGGCCATTCCCTGGATCTTGTTGGTAGAGCAGCAGTTGATTGTTGTTTAGATGCAGTAAACTTTTTTGGAATTGTTCAAGAAATATATAATTTCTTTTCATCATTTACATATAGATGGGCAGTACTCTTGTCATTCTTCAAAGATGATTCAAAAGTCTCAAAGTCTTTGTCAAAGACTAGATGGGAAGCACATTCAATGGCCACAAGTGCAATACTTGATAGTTATGATGAAATAATTTCTGCATTGCATCATCTGATGCAACAAAGAAAGGCAAAACAAGAAACCAAGCCTTAAACATTTTGAATAAAATGGAGGAGTTTAAATTTATGATAATGTATAATTATGGAGTTACTTGCTGTATGAATTTCACAAGACTAGTCAATCACTGCAAGACCCCCAAATTAGTCTAGATGTATGTAGGAAATTGTATGCTTCACTTTCGGATTTTGTTAAAGGTTCCAGGGATATGTTCGATCATTTTGAAGAAAAGTAAAGGAAAATAAATTGCTTGATATTGATTACAAGAAAAGGAAAAGCAGATATAGAAGAAGGCATATCAATGATGATGAAAGATGATGCTTTAGAGAACCTTGAGCCAGAGACAAGTTCAGAATCAAAACATTTATACTTGTGATGGATGCATTAGAGTCAAGTCTGGCACAGAAGGCCTCAGTATAGAATGATGCTGCAAAAAAGTTATAATTCTTAATAAAATTAGAAGCTACAGACAAAGATATTCACGAACGAGTTAAGTGCGTTATGCCAAACATTCCCTGAAGATTTGGACATGAATCTTGTAGGAGAAGTAAAGCATTTTCAACAATATGTTAGACATAGTCAAGCCTATGGTTCAGCGACACATGATAGTCTGACACAACAAGGTCTGTATACGGTAACATTTAACGATCGTGTCCAATCAGCATTCCCTAATGTAGAAGCAATTTTGAGATTATTTCTTAGTATGATGGTTGCAAATTGCTCTGGTGAAAGATATGTTTCTCAGCTGAAGAGGATAAAAAATAAATTTAGAACAACAATGACTCAAGATAAACTATGTTCCCTCAGTCTCAAGTGCATAGAAATTGACAAACTACGCAGTTTATCATTTGATGATGTCATCAGTGAGTTTTCTCTGGCAAAGGCAAGAAAGAAAATATTTTAGTTTAATTTAATTCCTTAATCCTTATAACATGTTTCAAGAGATTATATAATAAGCCTTTGTATATTGTGCCTTTTAAAAGAACTTTTGTTTCTTTTTATCAGGAGTTTGCATTTTTAAGTTTGTTATGAATAAAAATGATTTTAAGTTAAAGATTTATGATTTCACTATCTTCTTAATTGTATTTCAGTTTAACACTCTAGGTATCCGAAAATCATATTTGGCACTGACATATAATATCTGTACTTATATAGGGCACCATATCTGAAATAGCTTAGGGTCTTATCAAGTCTAAATCCGGCCCTGTGCACATGGGACCCAGAATTAAAAACACAAGTAAAACACACTTAACAGAAAAAGAACTGTCAAAGGAAAACAGATGCTCGCTGGATTAAAAAAGTCGTCTCCTTAGCTGCGGAAGATAACAGCCCCTGACAGATGTTCAAAGCACTAAGGAAAAGATAAGCTTATAAACAGACCCCTCCAAGTAGAAACTGGGTTACTCTGTGGCGAAGCTAGTTGATGCGGTCACCGGGCCTCGATCGTAGGACCTTTAGTTCTCGAGCCGAATATCTTACCTCAACTCCGCTGCATGAAAGCTTTTATCTGGTATTTAAAGGTGACACTACATACCCTCCGTCCAGGGACGATAGAGCGATATTGGTAGACAGATCAGAGCCTGATCGGAGTTGGAGGTTGGGAATGCAAGTAGCATCGTGGAGCTCCGAAGTTGCGAGAGCCCGTGTTTGGATCGCTTGCCGCGATGAAGTTTCTCCTTTCAAAAGCGCCGATAGATGGCAGCATGGTTCAGTCGTCCGAAATCACCAATGTGCCGACGCTGGTTAGTGCGGTCACCGCGGGCCTCGATAGTAGGACCTCGATCCTACGAAGGGGTCTACTATTCCCCTAGGGCCGAATATCTTACCTTTATGCAAAAGAGTACTCCGCTGCATAAAAGATTTTATCTGGTATTTAAAGGCGACATCACAACTCTATACCAAATCCAATATAAAATCTCTTCATTTACTGATTTCTTAGAACTGCATTTCAAGGAGAATGAAGATCTAACAGATAATAACTTCAAGGAGACTATCCGCAGTAGAATCACATCAACACCAGGTTTGGGCCCTATCACCAAGTACTGGCCATAAAAAAAAAATCAACATTAGAAAATTTAAAATACACAAGGCTCCATGTGGCGATATAATCGTAAACCCTGCTTTGAAACTTCCCTATGCATCATTAACATTAATTGTTAATGTAAACAACTTGACCCCAGTGGTAGTGCCAGAAATTGCCCGACATAGGGACTGTCAGAGTTGAAGCGGTCCTTGTCAATAACGTGACATAAAAACTTTTAATTAAAAACTTTTAAGTTAAAATTTATGAGAAGTTAATTAAAAGATATACTTAACTTCTTATAAATTTTTCATCTTACGAATTCTCTCTAAAAAAGATTTGAAACATAATATTAGCTAGAAAAAAATCAATGTTTTTTTATCGGTAGTTTTTGTGTGTTGGAGCGGAACACTGGTGCACGTGTATTGTGTTCTCCATCCGTTTCAAAATATCTTCATTCCTCCTTCGACATTATACTTTGACTGGCTGACTTCGTATGCAAATAAATAACCATTTACATTTTGAGTCCTGAAATTTTCATTTTCAAAGCATTTGCATTCCAATATGCATTAGTATGAATGAGTATGCGGTCAAAATAACAATTTTTTTTAAATTTACCTCGGAAATGTTAATGAATCTAGTAAAAAGTCCTTGAAGATTAGCATATTATCTTTGAGAAAAATATAGTTTTAGAGTTTAAATTTTTGAAAATCCAACGGTGGTCATCCCACACAATCGCATATACCTGTAGAACAGCAAGTCGGACCGCTACCAACTTGTCAGAATCCTGGATTTCACAGGAGAAGCATTTACATAACAAGCAGTTATAACTGCTCTCCTAATATAGGAGACTGCGAAAGCGTTTGAATGTGCTTTCAACAAGGAACTGCTTTTTAAACTGATCAGTTTGGGCTTCGCAGTTGATACCATCCATATAATAAAATCTTACCCTAAAGATAAAACTTTCAATTTCCACGTTGGTATGTTGTAGCAGGAAAGGCAGCGGTTACTATGGATAAACTTATTAGATCTCTATTCTTGGGCGCAGATCAAAATTAGGTCTACACATTAAAAGAACATGACTTTAAGAAACAACAATTATACCTCTTTCTTCTCAAACGCATCCTTAGTTGGGCAACAGCCAACCAAACAGATATCCAAACGTCTACATATAATGCTCATAGGCGTAACTAAAGTTGATGAATGGGGGTGGGTGGGTTAATTTCTGAAAATATGGATCGATACACCAATGAAAAAAAGAGGAGAGGGGAAAAAGAAAAATCCATCTTATTGAAAAAGTTCAAATCATTTTCCAAACCTGCGGGGTTAGGGAAATTTGTTAAGAATTACGAGAAAGAAAAGAAATAAGAAAAGGGGGGGGGGGGGGGAAAAAAAAAAGAAAAAAAAAAAAAAAAAAAAAAGTGTAGGAGTAGAAAAATATTCTTAAACTCATGGAAATTGAAAGAGCCTAATATAATTGTAAAATACATGGATACAATATTTTTGGAGAAACTTTTCCAGGCGCAGCAAACAAAGTCGAATCAGTTGGTGGGCCCCTCGAAATATTTCAAACATACACTGCCAAAAATAAACATTAAAGAAAAATCCCCATAAACATTCAAATATATTTTTTTCTAAATAGATGCGTCTTTTAATGTTTATGTTGCATTATTTTTTTATATACATAATGATACCAACATCGTCCGCGTCCGTAAATCTGAGGATAAAATTGATATTTTTTCTCCTTCATCAACTACACTATCTGTGGATTCTTTTTTACTTAAACAGTAATTTCACCACATTTTTCATCTTTTGTAAAATCCAAACAGTGATTCACTTTAAGTTTTGCTCTTGCTATACCTGCATTCATTTTAATTACTCAGGGTGGCTACAGAATTTGAGAAATAAAATTCTCTGACATTTCCCAGATTTCCAGAAGAATTCTTCAAAAATTCCCTGATGTGCGCTATAATTCAAAAAACCAAATAATGGAGAATTAAAAAAAACAAAAATTTAATAAGTAAATTTAATTCTAAATAGTCAAAATATAATTGCGCCTTAATAAATTTATGGTAAAAATCAAAAGAAACATCGTTATATAAAAAAGAATGGAAAACATTAATTAAAAAATACAAAATTCTCCAACTTCAGCCATACTTGCTAATTTCAAGGTAAGCAAAACCAGTTCAACACTTTCTTTTTAATTTGAAAAATAACACAAATAAAACATGTCCCATGGTGTTTCCTATTCATAGCATAATAGCTGCGCTGCTAAGTTATAGGATCATCAGAAGTCTAACAGAAATAATTGTTCCAGGCATTTTTAATGAACCCAGGCAATAAAAAAAAGAAAGAAAAGAAAAAGCGGAACATCAACAGGAGGTTATGGGCGGGATATCGATGGTTGCTGAGAGTAGAAAAAGTTCGGAATCATCATTCTCCCAAATCGGCCAAGTAGCCAGATATTGAGAACTTTTTAGACAAACTTAACAGTACATGAAAAGAAAAAATTTGTATTCAATGCAGTGGACATCACAGCATCCACTTCATGTGACGCGAGCCGAAGTAGTTATCCAAACGGGACATGAGAGAAGGGATACACAAAAATTTCAAAATTCCCTGATTAAAGGGTAATTTTACGAAATCCCCCGACATTTCCATGATTTTTCCAGAAGAGTGAAATTCCCCGAGTTCCAGGCTCTGTAGCCACTCTGTTACTTTCAATTACCTATATGTTAATAGCGGTTAAAATATAATTTTTTTTTTTGCATTTTTCCACGTTTTGGAACATCTTGACTGAAAAAAAGTGGTATTGCAAAATGTCTGCCAGTGTGTACAATTGTATGTAGTCTTGCAGTTTAGTATAGCTTTTGATTATCTTAATAAAACACTGATCTCTGAATAATCCCAATAAGGAAATTAAATGGATAATTTGATTTATAATCAAGAAAGAGTTGGTTGGGGGAAAAATGCAGTATATTTGCTTAATTTTTTTCTCATCCTAATGGGGAGAGGGGGGGGGGGGTGAACCCCCAAACCCTCTCTCGTTATGCCTATGATAGATGCTCAGGATAAGATCCTTAGAGAAATTGTTGGGGTCACCCGCTATATAAGAAAAACGCCTTGTTTCATAATAATCTAAAAATAGACAGTGGTGAGCAATTTCTTGCAAAGCAGAATATAAATTTCTATCAGAAGATTTAAGGCGAGTCCTTCATAAGCAGACATAAGAAATTCTCATAAGAAATTTTATATGAAGACAGAAAATCGTCCCTTTGCAGCCATTCTTCTCTCGGTTGCTGTGTTAAGAAAAGTTTTCAATCCTTGGGGCATGTGCGCACCCATTATTTGTTTCTTATTACACAAATCCACTACAAACTGTTTAGTATATACCTTCATTGAAAGTTGTTTTGTTCTGGTATAAAAGTAGCTTGTTGAGGGAATATGTACTGAGGGAGTATACATACATATTCAAGGAATTTCTATCATCATTATTATTTGTATTTTCCATATTACTCAAGTATCAGCCTTAGAGTTAAGATTGCTAATCCGACAAAATTTTTGTCCTGTTTTTTCGGTACTTTTTTCCCATATTACCCCCAACTTTACAGTTTAGTTAGAGCCATCGGCAACAAATCAAATGTTAAGGTAAACCTCGAATCGGAACCTAATCAATAGTGCAGTTGCATTTCCAGTGTAGTTTATCATATTTCACACTAGCTAAATACCCGTGCTTCGCTACGAAATTTTAACATGTGCTATACTTTAGCTAGCTGGGAGGTCTCGCGTTGTGGAAATCTGCCATTCGTGTATAGGACCCAGTTTTTGGCTCTTCGCTCGCAGGAAGGTTCATCGCTACGCAAAATCGAGCTCGCTTCGTTCTCTGAAAATTTCATGGACACATATAAACACAGGCTTATTTCACTCGTTAAAAGGTTCATCGCTATGCAAGAATAGGCTCGCTTCAGTCAGTAAAATCTAATTGCTACGTAAAGACTTAATATTGGAAGCCTCTCCCTTGTCCAGAGGAGAGGGAAAAAAAAGAAAGAAAAAAAAAAATCACCGTTAATACAATAATACAAAACACCCATTTTAGATTATTTTAACACGTGTTTGTGGAAAGCAAAATTAGAGGCTAAAACTACTTATGCTGAAGCTTTCAGAGATCTAGGCCTATTCGAAGTCGCATTTTGTGAAAAAATTAATTGAAAAATAAATTAAAATTTTGACATTCTTTTTGTCAGTCCAATTAGAAGGCCAAAACTATTTGAGTTGAAGAAAATTTCAGAAATGTAGCGCAATTACAAATCGTTTTGTAAAATAATTGTTATTTAATTAAAACGAAGAATTAAAAAAAAAAAAAAAAATTAAATTCTGTTTTTCAAAAATCCAATTAGAAGGCCACAACTATATATGTTAAAAATTTCAAAGCTGTAGCCCTATTTGAAATCGTTTTGTAATATATATATATTAATTAATTAAAAAAATTAATTAATAACGAACTAAACAAAAATTTAAAATTCTGTTTTTCCAAAGTCCAATTAGAAGGCCAAAATTACTTATGTCGAAAATTTTAGAGCTGTAGCCCTATTAGAAATCATTTTGTAAAATATTAATAAATTAATTAAAAAAAAACTTAATTAAAAAGAAACTAAATAAAAATTTAAATTTCTGTTTTTAAAAAGTCCAATTAAAAGGCCAAAACTACTTATGTTGAAAATTTCAGAGCTGTAGCCCTATTAGATATCGTTTTGTAACATATTTATTAATTAATTAAACAATTTAATTAAAAAAGAACTAATTAAAATTTTAACATTCTGTTTGTGATGTATACAATTAGAAGGCCAAAACTACTTATGTTGAAAATTTCAGAGCTGTAGCCCTATTAGTAGTCGTTTTGTAAAATGTTTATTAATTAATTAAAAAAAGAACAAATAAAAATTTAAATTTCTGTTTTTTAAAAGTCCAATTAAAAGGCCAAAACTACTTATGTTGAAAATTTCAGTGCTGTAGCCCTATTAGATATCATTTTGTAACATATTTATTAATTAATTAAAAAATAACTAATTAAAATTTTAACATTCTGTTTGTGATATATACAATTAGAAGGCCAAAACTACTTATGCTGAAAATTTCAGAGCTCTACTCCAATTTTAAGTCGGTTTCTATAGATCCACAGACAGATAGACAGACACACATCTTGTTTTAATATTATAGATATTTTTGAACGTTGTTTGTTAGTGCGGAGCCAAAACTCTAGAAAGGAAGGTTACACAAAATCGCAAAACCAGTTTACTTAAGTGATGCCATCCAAACCTCCGCCGAAATCGGCTGATTTCACGGCGATCTCCTTGAAATTTGATAATTAACGTTAATAAATAAAAACTACGACATTTATTAAGCCAATATATATATATATATATTAGAGTATTTTAAATCTATTCAGTTTTTTTTTTTTTTTTTTTTTTTGATAAATTAAGCAATAAAACTTAATTATTTTGCGTTTAATTGCAACTCGGTTGCAGATCCCCATTGATACCCTGGCTTTACCGCCAGCTTTGCCCACCCGCCCAGCCAGTTGCCAGAGAAAGTTTCAGCACTGCTTAGGGTAGGCATGCCCTTGTCTATCTATATGCAGCTCAGCAGATATAGTCAGCCGGAATCGGAATTCGAAAACAGGAGTTGCTTAAATAAATAGTGACGTAATTTTAGGTATTGTTCCAATTTCGTCTATCTTTTCCTTCGACTAAATAGAGCAAATCTGTGGAAAATAAGCTTTACTAGGTTGTCTGGATCGTAAAGTACACCGTCCAAGGTACAGAAAAAGATAACTATATCACAATTTGTCAACCTGGCCGTTTCATGTGGCTGCAACATAATGGCACCTGCAAAGGCGAAACTAAAAGCTAGTTTCTCTTTATTTTGTATTGCATGAAATGAATTCTGCGGACAGATGCTTTATACACACCTGGCTATTTATTAATATTTTTATTTTTTTATTTTAAATGATAAGATAAACTGTTATTGTACCGTAATTTTTTTAATTAAATTCAACTAGGCATAAATCAAAATCTACAAAAAATCGCCTGGTGCATATAGTGAATCTGCAAAGAATTATATTGCGAGTTATTGCTTGTAATTATTTATTTTTATAGCTCTTAATTGTTTTATTCTGGTATTGATTAGGTAGCTGTGATTGGAGCTGGGGCAGCTGGTCTTTGTGCTGGACGACATCTTCTTGCTGAACCTGATCACTTTGAGTTTGATATCTATGAACAACAAGATGAAGTCGGGGGTACTTGGCGTTTCTCCTCGCACATTGGTGTCGATGAATATGATCTGCCTGTACATTCAAGCATGTACAAAAACTTGAGGTTCTTATGCTTACTTTTTATGAAGTAAAAAAAAAAAAAATACTTGAAATGTAATGAATAATAATATGGTTCAATGCTGAATACCGAATACTTTGCTAATTGTAAAACCAAATGGTACTGATTCAGTAGCTGAACTGTTAGGTATGGGTGTTTGTAAATGTATGTTGGCTTGTCCAATGACGAATGTATCGGAGCATTATAAGCTCGTGTTGCTGACAGCGCCAGATAATCTGAAAACAACCAACTGGTAGCTACTATTACAGTGCCTTGGATGAAATAAGATATGTACGAAATAAGATATATCTCGGATGAATAAGTAAAACATGAAACAAAATATAAAATTTCACTGAAACATATAACTTATGAATTAAATTCTTATTTAATCTTTATATTCTTGTAGTAATATAAATATAAGGTGTTTTTTAAGTATTAACTTTTTATATATATTTATTTTGTTGTCTGGTTTAAACTGTTAAGAAGTTTCAGTATTTTCTTCAAATTATTAGATCAGATATTGTCTGGATGAAAAAAATATATCTGTAGTTTTGTATATTACTTATGGTATTAATTAGGAAAATTATTTTTTAAGTATAAACCTAAGATTATTAAAAAGTTAATAAAAATTACCACTAAATACTTCAGATTTATCAATACATTTATATTTTTTGCACAGATTCTGTGCAAAATTATTTGATCTAGGTATTTTTTAGCATAAGGTTGAAGGGAATATTTGGCTAATAAACCGAATACAGATAGCATTTTCGTTACTTTTCTTAATATTATTTTTACAAATGTACTATTCTGTGTGGGATTTTTAAAGATTTCTTTTTTGTTAAATTTCTCATCAAACATATACAATTTCCATGTTTTAAAGTGAGTTTTATGTCAACCATGGCATGTTAGTCCAATAATCGATAGCTATAACTTAACTTAAAAATGCAATTGATAAGCAATAAGATGCATTTCCATTTAATTTTTCAGAAAATTATGTTGAGGCTATACTAAATTCCAACTTAACTAGAGATCAGTAAAAGACGTAAACCGGTTTTCAGCAGCGGTGTGATTCCATTCTTATGTGACGTCCTCGAACTGCAGGGAGGTGGGATGAACCGTGTTGACAGATATGGCGCGATTATCGCCAAAATTTCTTGCCTAGTTATGTAAACATTAGAAAAAAGAAACCCTATTTTTGGGTGAGGGATTAGATGCATTTTCGCCGTATTTTTTCTGCGTTATGAAAAAGTACTCGTTGGAAAAGGATACTTTTCCGAAAAAAAATTAATACTTATATGTATTTTGTGTGAAGTTTTTTTTTTTATGGTAAAGAAGTTTATTACTGTTTTGTAATATTTTAGTTAAAACTTAAAATATTCGTTATCTAATATGTTTTGCTAAAATCTTAAGCTCTATTCTATCACTAAATCTACAAATTCTGCAGTTGAAATCATAACTAAAAATCTTTGTGCATTTCGAGTATTTTACCTGTAAACAACATTTGTCTCAAAAACTGTTTCTACAAAAGTATATATTTTTTTTTACTTTGAAACCGAAATTTTTTTACTTAAATATTACAAATTTGTTTTCAAGATTGCCAAGCACAACCACTGTTAAAACTCTTAGAGCAAAACTCAATAACCTAAATGAAGAATTCTCGCATTGAAATATTAATTTGCAAAGTTATCAACAGAACTCTAATATAAATTTCGACTATCCATTAAATTTTCCTGGCAACTTTTTATACGTAGATTTAGCGTCACAAAAACTGTAAATGATGGCTATGCACTGTATTAAAGATAGCACCAAAACTGGATATTTTGAAAGATTCTTGAAATATTTACATTTGTTGAAAGCTATTAAAAAATATTTTTATGGTAGTGTCATTATGTTGCCTTTTACACAACAGTAACAAAACAAAAACATTCATCACTATTCTTTTCGCATCGGATTTCAAAGGTTGGCCTTTTTGGTGCATTGTAAATACATAGCTTATATTTGAATTCATTATTAAATGTAAAAAAATACAGATTTATGAATAATTTCTAAGTAAGTTGATGATGAA
This sequence comes from Linyphia triangularis, assembly GCA_963978545.1. Lineage (NCBI taxonomy): Eukaryota > Metazoa > Arthropoda > Arachnida > Araneae > Linyphiidae > Linyphia > Linyphia triangularis. The sequence continues at coordinate 62,114,442 of OZ021729.1, forward strand.
CACTATTCAACTTGCAGCCTCTGTGCCAAAGCAAGCGTCGTTCAAGGAAACATTGGCGAAGTGAATATTCACGTGCCAATTCGAGTGACGCCAAGTGAGTGACGTCAGGGAAAGAGCTCGGCCTATGCATACGATTCACTAATACTTTTAAAATATTCTTGGTCAGGAGAGTAAAATATGAATAAGATTGAAACTCAAAAGCATTTATTTTCAACACATTTTGTAAGTTTAATACAAAACCATTTGATCAGGTTATTATTATTACTAGAAAACGTACGAGTTTCCCGGAACTATATTCTTTCACAGGAAGGATCCATACGATTCATCCTACAGCGTTATCAGTGTAGTCTAGTTAAGTTGAAGTTTAGTATAGTAGTCAAATGGAGGAATAAATTTTCCCATAGAATTTAGCATTTAGATGTAATCGGTAATTCCAAAATATAATTTTTACTAAACTGGTCCCTATTTTATGGTATTCAACAGAAATTCAAAGCTGCAGATTATGCATCTGCCTCAAATTATTTAATTGAAAATTACTAGTATATTTTTAAAACTGCAGTTTGAGAGTGATTGCAGAAACGTATTGAAGCCAGAGCTGCTTGGAGTTCACTGTAAACCAAATTAAGAATTTTTGGTAACTTTTTGCTGATACCAAGCACTGTTTATAACTCATATTACTTGTCAGCTCATGGGTTCTTCTACCAAATTACATTTAAGCCGTTTTTACTCTAAATAATCTGTCATATCGAGACTAGTGTGTCTAATTTAAGCAGTGAATCATTTAGGTTCTCTTCATGGTCTAGTTAGCTAAGTTATTTTAAGAATCAAAATTTTTATTTTTATAATTTCTTATAGGACCAATCTTCCAAAAGAAGTTATGGCATTTCCAGATTTTCCTTTCCAAGACTGTGAAGGAAAATCTTTCATTCATCACACACAAGTGTTGGATTACTTGAGAGCTTATGCAAGGAATTTTGATCTTTACCAACACATCAAAGTAAGATTTAAAATAATGATTCCTAAAGCCAAAAATCTGCATCATTTTTGTCGCATAAAATAAAAGAGATGTTGCTGCAAAAAATCAGATTCTTTTTTGCGTTTCCGCAAATGGCAGGAACTCTGAATCAGATGGGAAAAAATTGCTACTTAGTTTTCTGATTTAATTGTACTAGTTAATTTGTATTTTATCTTTGTCAAAATAATTAAATTTGAAAATAGGGTGATTCAAAATTTTAAAAATTAGTTACATAAAAATCTAATAAGATAAACATATTGGGTAATTCCACATCAAATCAACCAATGGTCAAATCGGCAGGTCAATGAATTTTATTCATTTTTGGTGTAAAGGTAGTATTAGTACATTGAATTAAAAAAATCATATTTTGAGATTTTTTTCAAAGTTGTGTATTTTTGAAAATTTGAAAAATTCACAAATTTTGCATCATTTAACTATCTTTAAATAGTCGTAACTCAAGAACTAATCAACCTAGAGAGCTGAAATTTATGTCAGTTTATTCAGTTTTATATTGTCTTTAATAAAATATATAACACATGACAAAGTGTTTTTTAAACTATATTTATTTTTTTAATTAAAAAAAGTTTTTTTTTTTTAAATTTAAAATCGGAATTTTAATTTTTCTTGAAAAAAATATATTATATTTAACCATCTTTTAAAAACATTCTTGCAAAATTTCAAGATGGTACTCCCATGGTATCATAGGGAAAAAAAATTCTGTGAGTAACTCTCTGGCTGATGCACGGGACATTTTGGCTCTTTTTTCTACTCGTAAATTGATAAGATTTATAAAACTAAGGTGAATCTAATAGTTATGTTTTCATTTTATATTATATTACTTGGTGACAAAGTTATATGGAAAAATAATTATTTTAACTAGGTCAAATATGCATTTATATCGTCTGACGCACAGGATACGGACGGGTCCCGTGCGTCTGACGATATAAATGCATACGTGACCTAGTTAAAATAATTATTTTTCCAGGTAACTTTGTCACCAAGTAGAGCTACATAAAACAAAAGCAAAATTGCTAGATTGATAATGATTTTAGAATTCTAATTTATGAGTAGAAAAAAGAGCTAAAATAAATGTCTTGTGCTTAAAGCAGAGAATTACCCATGTCTGCACAATTTTTATATGAAAAAAAATACATGTTGTTAAAAAGCAATTTAAGTATCGAATGTGGCCCATTTGAGTGTAAAATACTGTTTTCTAGTCATGTTAGTAAATATCAATATTCAGATGAAATAATAGTCTGCCATTTGTTACACTATTTGAAGAAAAAGGTGTCTTGTCGATTCCAGTCTCAAAACTTGGTAAAAGTTTATCTCCTCAAACAACTATTTCAGTAAAGAATTTTTATGACGATGATGAAGTAAGCAGACAAATGCCTGGGAAAAAGGACTATGTTTCTGTGGGGAAGGATGCTTTAGGTAAGACAGTTCATATACAAAAGAGACTAATTTTGGGAAACTTACGAGAAGTTAATTGGTTTTTCAAAGTTTGCAGAGTTGAGACCGAAAAACTGTAAGATTGCTGGTGTCAGTGGTACACATTTTGTGTGTGTCTGCATAGCACACCATAATATTAAATTGATGATTGCTGCAGGTAATTTAAGTAAAATCAAACTACCTAAATCTGATAATCCTCTTACAACATATAATGAATGCATGGCTAACATTATGTGCAATCCCCTCCAGAACAGTCATGGGTTTTAAACAACTATGAAAACTGTTCCAAAATTGATGATTTTAAAGAAGCTCTGATGGGATGTCTTGCAGAAGATATGAATGATGAAAAATATCACGTATAAACAATGGTTTATTGTTGCACCTTTGAGACCATTGCTAAACCACTTGAAGATTTTAAGTAAGAAATTGGTAACCAAATAACACATCTAAAACGACAATCAATTTTTTTTTTCTGAAAAGAATTGTCAATGGAAAAAAATTATTCTTTTAAAAGATCAAGTTAAAGAAGAGGTTAAAGTTTCTTTCCTTCATCCAAAAGGACCAACAATATCATTCACATATCCAAGAAAAGCAGACCATCAGTTCCAAAAAACTTTATTTTGTGTAAATTGAATCCTATTACTGCAACAGATTGAACATGCTAAGTCCCGAAACAGGAGATGATAAGAGCTACAAAAATATTGCTCCAGAAAAAAAATATACTGTTTTAAGATGGCTGCTTCATTGCAGCAATGTGGAAGTTTAACTTAGCAAAATATAGCATTAGAATGTAAGTAAACGGTTTATTTTTGAAGTTCACCACCTTATATTGTTTACCTATTACAACTCTTAAGTTAAATGGTAATGTGCAAGAGTTTTACAGAATTTACAAACATATAGAACAGATATTTTTACTACCGTAGAATAGTAATAAAAGTATTGTAACTATCAGATAATAGTTTTTTTTTTTTTTTAAAAATACCTAAACCTACATACAGATATAATTTTTTTTGTTTATGATAAAATAAGAGTACCATCATGAAATTTGGTGAAAATGTTCATAAGAGATGGCCAAATATATGTTTTTTTCAAAAAAATTAAAAATTCCGTTTTCAAGTTTTTGAAAAATGTATAAGACAAATTTACAAAAAAAAATATTATTTCAAGTAAGTTGATCATGTTATATATTCAATGAAAGACAGAAAAAAACTGAACAAAATGACACAAATACCAACCCTTTAGGTCAAATAGTTCCAAAGTTACAGCCATTTAAAGATTGTGAAACTATGCAATATTCGGGAATTTTTCAAAATTTAAAAAATTCGTAACTGTGGAAGGAATCGACAGAATTTTTTTTTAATCGCATTGTTTTCATCTCAGAAGTAAGTTCAACACGCAGACAAAATATTAAAACATTCCTACACATTGAGTTGAAAAATTATATTTTTATTGGTTGATTTCGTGTGGAATGACCATATATAAATATGTATATATTCTCAATTTATTCATTAGGAAAAGTTATTCCTTAAAGTTTTCTTGAAATCTAAGATGTTCAGGTAGAATATTGAAATTATTTGGTTGGTTTGGCATGGAATGTTCCCTCTATGGAAAGTTCATATTTTGCCTTCAAGTAAAGATATTGAATTAGAATGTGGATATTTAATGACACGTTTTCTCGCCAAATTTGACTACACTTTTGTTCTTAAAAAATCCAAATTGACTTTTTAAATCCTTTCTATTAATTTTGATTTTGTTTGTGTCTGCAAATCTTCAGAGAGTTGATTAATGCACTTTCTGTCATCCAATCAAGCTGAAACTTGTCAGATAGTGTAGTTAGATATAACAATGTATTTTATCAAGTTTTAGAGGTTGTCATTAAAAGGCTATTTTTATACATGTTTCTATATGTACTTTGAAGAACTAATTCACCCACTTGATGTCATTCAATCAAGCTGAAACTTGGCAAATAGGTTCGTTGTTGATGATAATACATTACATTTAGTTTTGAGGGTAGAAACAAAGTTAGTCAATAGTACAGTATCGATGGTTTATTTCGTATTGATCAAACACTATGAAAACTTGATCTGATATCAAAATGGCTTAAGTACATTCCGATTGCTCATAAATGTTGACAATACATATAAAAGAACTTTAATAAAAAAAAAATCTTTTTCTTTTTTAATGTTTTTATTATGTCGAACTTTAATAGTAATTTCAGTCGCAAATTACACATTGGTATCTAGACTAATGTACTGTAATAGAAACATGTTAAAACGGCCTTTTAGTGACAGTTACTGTTGCATTCAAACTTATTTTTACTTACATTTTGCTTATTTCATAGACTTGTATGAAGACTGTTTCTTATTATAACTTTATGAGTATTATTGGAGATAATGAAAAAAAATATGTTAAGTACACATTTTAATTTTTAATTTGATTTTATAAATTGTTCTTTGTTTTACTTTTTAGTTTCACAAATTTATTGAAAATATCCGTCCTTTGAAACTAGAGGGGGATATTATTGAGTGGTCTGTCAGTTTCAGTGATGTTGTCACCAAAGAAAAAGAAACTTATATATATGATGCTGTAATGGTGTGCAATGGGTAAGAATAAGTATTTTAGTCGATATTCGAATGCATTTGGGATAAACTAGTTTATCCCTAAAAATGTTTATGTTGAATGTGGTTAGGATAAAATAATTTTTTCAAAACCACATTTAACCCTTCCTTCAAAAGTAAAATTGAGGTTTATGATCTATGCATTTAAATATGCTTTTCATTCTTTCTTACCAGGTACTTAGGTAATACCTCGACTGGTTTTTCTCTAACTAATTACTGTTTTTCAAGTATTAATTACTTCCTTTAATCAAAAATATAAAGAATAATTTTAATTAATGACAGGTTGTTACATTTTCATTTGCATTATGTATGTATGTTAAATGTCATGTTGATGGAGCATAAAGAAGTGGGTTTAATTGCATCGATATAGATAAACAACTGGATAGACTGCTTAACGCTGGGGAAACGAGCCGTTGCCACCGCGGAAGCGAGATGCTTGGATGGAGGAATTTGTATTGCTGATGTGGATTTTCTTCGATATTTATGGTATATTCGCGTTACTTTTGATATTTGGCAAGCAAAAATAAAGAAATAAGAATAAAAAATATTTGAAGAAAATAGTTTAACCAATAAATAAAACTGATCAAAATAATTATTAGTATAAGATTTGTATATTCGGAACAAACATTTGAGATTAGTTACTGTTGATATCTGTAAACGTGTTTTATCTTTATTGATTTGAATTTAATTCTTTAAATTTTAAGATACATAAATTAAATGTTTTAAAAATAAATTATTATCTACAAATTATGAGAATACAGTAAACAAATGAAAATAAACTTTAAAAGTATATTTATTTTAGAAGTAGAAATCAAAGATAATTGAAGAAATATAGTAAACCAGTTGAAAATAAGTAATAATGAGATTGCATTCTCAATATTATTATATAACTAATGAATTTAAAGGCACAGGTTTTGAAACTTGTTTATTGCAAGTCAAAGACATATATTTGATCCATTAATTCTCAAGTGTGTCTGAAAAAATCTTAATTGTAGTACATTAATTAATAAAAATTGGGGTTTCTTGTAAAATAAAATTGACCAACTGGATTACTTTTGGTACCATTTTAGCTTAACCTTCTGAGGGTCATGGGCATATATATACGTCCTTTGATCCCCAGTTTTTCCAGCAATACACAACCTTTTTAAATTTATAAATAAAATGGAAAATAAAATAGTTTTAAAATCTTTTTATTAGGATGATAGTTTAAAACAGTGTTAGCCACTACGCCGCCCGCGGGCCGTATTTGGCCCGTGGCAGATTTTTCTGAGGCCCGCCGACACCACAAAAGATTAAAAAAAATTAAAAAAAATTCACGCTATAGACTTTTTGTTTTTTATATTTATCGGAAATAATATGAGTTAACTATGTAGGACAGAGTTTTCCCCTGAAGAAACTATATGAAGAAGCTTTCAGCAAGGTGGTTTTCATCAAGAGTAAATATAGGAATAACTTAACGGAACCCCTCTTTCTCATTTGGACAACTTATTAAAATTAATTGCAACAAATACTCCAAGAGAGATCGACTCATAAAATAAACTGGACGATTACAACCGTCATCTTCTCACTATTGATGTCGACTAAAACGGAGTAATCTGGATGCACAGTTTAAATACTTTTATTAAAAGTTAAGTCAAGTCGCATTGTCAAAATGAAACAAAAGATTTCTCTCTTTTTCAGACTTTGATTACTAATAATAAAAACTATTATCTTTTTTTAATTATTTGAAGAAAAAAAGAATCAAATATGAATTGCAATTTTGTTGAGATAATTTTTTTGTTGTTGCAGTTTTCAGAAATGATATATATTGTTAAATCGATAATAATTGAAGATACATATTTTGGTGTATAAGGCCCGCGAAAAGCTCCAACATAAGTCATACGTCCCGCCTCTAAAAGTAAGTGGCGAACGCTGGTTAAAAACCTACTTAAGACAAAATAAATAAAAAATAATTTGAAAAAATTATATAGTATTTGAATCAGAAATGTAATTTAAAAATTATTGCAGGGAAAACAACTGTATAATTTAGCTCATTCCTTTGATGCTCAGAGGGTTAAAAACTAAATCAAAATTATTTGCCAATGGAACAAATTTAATCAGTTTAACATTTACTCAATAAATCTGTCTAATATACAACAATCCGTTTAAACAAGTATAGAGTAAAATCCGAATGTGTTTTACAATAAATAATAAAGTGTATTTTAAGAGATGAAATTTGAGAATTAGAAAACTATGAAGAAATCCGTGCCTTCCTGACACATAAACACTTTACTTTCACCTAATTTCATAAAATCATTTTAATAAATTAAAATAAAATAAACTTCTTTAATTTAGTACAATCATTTGTAAATGATTGCAAGAGGAGACTCTAATATTCAAAGGTTGCATTTATAAACAGAAATAAAACTGAATTACAAATTGCTTTCGACAGTTTGGTGGGACTTTGAATTCTAACAAACAGTTAAAAAATATCTAGTTTTTAAAATTAATATGGAAGTAATAAAGAAACTGATAAATTTTGCCATTTGCAGTCCGCAGTTTCATTATTAAATAAATTTAGAACAGAACACTAGCATTTTGAATTATTGTTTGAATTTCAATTCCATCCTTTTTTTTTTTTTTTTTTTTAATTCAATTACTAAATGTTTATGAAGACGTATAAAAACATAGATTAAATAAAACATATCTAAAACAAATTATCCAGTTATAAATAAACAGTAATTATTTTAGTTATTAAATGAGTGAACCAGTAGAGTTTTAATTTTGCTTTCTTTTCCCATTTCTTTGCCAAATGCCCTTGAAAACGAATAAAAACAAGGATTAAATAAATTTAAATCAAGTGTTTTATTCTAGATCATAATACTATTTGTTCTGAATTTAAAATATATTATTTATGGGGGATGTGAATTGCCATATAAGAGATCAATCGTGAACCATGAGTGATCAATGTTAGAAGGGTCATTTTAGATATTTTTCAAAAATAAATAATAAAAAAACCCTACATTATCATATTTGAATGACTATTTTTTACTTGCTGGTGAAAACTATTATTTATATTTTTCTGATTTGCGCTGTTGTTGCAATTATATGCAACACAGTAATTAACCATGATTCAGGAAATCGTCCTACCATTGGCAGGGAAGCAAATATTTCTGCGTTTTTTGCCTTGCGTTGCCATCGGAGCAGTCTATCCAGTTGTTTATCTATATCAATGTTAAATTGATTTGAGTTTTTCAGAGTAAAGTAAAGGATGCAAAAATAATGTACATTTATATTTAATGCTATATGTATATTAAAAAAAAAAAAACAGCATTAACTTATATGTGCTATATGTATTAAAAAAAAACTATCCTAAACTCCAACTTAACTTGACATCACTAGACGATAGATCTTCACCGTGCTCATAGGTAGTTAATCCATTTTAGCGGAGTGAAGACATAATTCTCGCCAAACCTTATAGCCTTTTGTTGTTTACAGGGTTGTGGTTTGGCGAACATTATGCTTTCACACCGCCAAAATAGATTAAATACCTATGAGCACTGTGACGATCTACCGTCTAGTGATGTCAAGTTAAGTTGAAGTTTAGTATAGTTACTTACACTACTTCTCTATAATAAAATTTATAAATCTCTTTGTCAATGTTCTCTTTTATCTTAATTATGCCATTTTGACCTTCAGTTTTTACTAAAAAGATTGAATTTATTTTTGCTGATACATTTTCTAGAATTAAGGGAAAAATTGTATTTTCTAGGCATTATTCAGTTCCATACTTTCCAGAAATTGAAGGTTTGCATGATTTTGAAGGCATTATGATTCACAGTCATGATTATCGTGAACCTGAAAACTTCAGAGACCTCAAAGTAGTCGTTTTAGGTGCCGGAGCTTCAGGAATCGACATCGCTCTTGAAGTGTCCAGTTTTGCAAAGGAAGTAAGTTAGTTTTATTAATTTTTATGGATTACATTTTGTTTTTTGTGTGTACTTATGTGGAATGTGCATCCGTATTACTGTCTAACTTCTTTTCTCTTTGACTACCTCTTTCACCACTACCTTTGCACAATCCCTGGCAATAATGTATGTTGAAAGGTTTTGTGTTGATAAAAATTTCAGATTGTATAGATAACGTTGGGGACTGTAAAAAAGGAACCTGTTTGGAATGATGAGTTAAATCAACAAATTCAATGAATAAAATAGGTTTCAGTGTATGTAAAAGTACAGAGTTTATAAGTGGACCTTATAAGCATGTTCATTCCAATTTTTTGTAGAGTGGCAGTAGCTCTCGCAATGCATGCCTACAGAACTAACTCCAATTAGATGTCACAGGGTGTCGAAGTTTGGAAGTTAATTACCTTGAAACTTAACTTTTTTAATCTTGCAACTGCCCTTCAAAAATATTAAGTCTGAAAAAATATTGATTTTGGGGTTATTCAGTTTTTCATATTGTGAAAGTTTGTTTGTTAGTTTATTATTAAGCCACATTAAAATTGACAGATGTTTATAAAATTTTCAACAGATAATTAGAGTATCCCAAAGGGAGATAGCTAGAATTTATAATATATATAAATACAATATATACATGGTTCAATTTCCTGGCACAGCACATATATTCTGCTTTATAATTAACTGACGTTAATTATTCACCACTACTTAATTGAGGCATGAAGATAAAAAGAAATTTCACCATTTAGTAGATTCTGGTGATGTTTATTAAATTTAGTAAATTAAGGATGATTTTACATACTTTCCTATACTTTATTAGTAATCTCTAATGATTGAATTGTAACCATTGGTTAAGCAAAGTTTAAAGTATATAATAATGCAATATCGAAGCTGAATATGCAGAGTATAGCAATTTTTTTAAGAGCCAAGCATTGGCCTCTGTTGGAGCCCCTGATTAGGATCTGCTTCTTTAATGTTAAATAGGCAGAATCAGTAAGTTTAATGGCCGAATAGGAAACATGCACAACTTCTTCAAAAGTATGTTATTTTCGACTGATTAAGACACCCCAAGTAATGAAATGTTGCATCCAAGGAAGTAAATAATGTACATCTCTTTGTTAATCAGGCAATTTAATGTTAAATAATATACATTATTTATTGTCCTGATCATTAATTTAAGTCCTATTATAGTCATCCAAACAGATAATATATTTCAGTTCCTCAAGGATATTGCCATGAAATATAGTGCCCTTTTTTTTTAAAACATCAATCTCCAAATTCATGTGTAAAAATGGTGACATCACAGCAAACATTTTATTGGTTTCTGGCTATCCTAATACCCTTGTTATTATTGCAGGTGATACTCAGTCACAACACTCCTCCAAAGCAATGCCCACTTCCAGACAACGTCAGGCAAGAGAAGGGCTTTAAATCGGTCAACAAGTCCTCTGTAGACTTCATCGATGGAAAACGGTACGAATGTGATGCCCTCATCATTTGCACTGGATACCTATACCACTACCCATTCCTTGACTCCAGCTGTAACGTTGAAATAGGAGATCAGAAGGTCTCTCCTCTTTACCTCCACATGTTCCTTATCAATTATCCAAGCTTGGCCATTTGGGCAGTGCCAAAGTTAATCCTACCATTTCCCATCTATGACCAACAGTGCAAAGTGTTCCTGAAGTTCTTGAAAGGTATCATCAAGCTTCCTAGTCAAGATGTCATGAGGGCAGAGATGGAAATGGATTTCCAACGCAGGATGGAGGCAGGCATGAAGTCAAGACATGCTCATTTGATGCCTGGACAGTGGCAGTGGGATTATGATGATGCATTAGCAAAGTTTGGTGAAATTGATCCAATATCTGATGCAGTACGGAATTTGTTTAAGCATGTGCATCATATTAGGACACTGGATATTATCAATTATAAGAATAGTAATTTTAATCTTGTTGATGGTAAAACGTTTGTCCAAATTGAATGAGTTTGTTTGGATTGGTTGTTTGAGAAATTTGTAATTTTTTATTGTTGTCAAAATGGAGTTTAGCAATTATTTACTTAGGACTTAAAATATTGTCGAGATGAGAAACTCTGTAAGTCACGTCACTTAATATTGCCTTGATTGATTATAGAAGTTTACATTTATTAAAGAAACCCTATCCTCTACAAATGGCTTTCTTGATTACTTAAAAGTTGTCTTTGATTGATTTAAATGAGGTTTCAAAATAACAAATCTATTTTTAAAGTTCATTTTTTTAGTCTCAAAATTAGAATAAAATGATCAGATTGCAAAATGACCACCCTCCTATTGAAAGGAAACAAAACTGTTTTATTCTATGGTAAGAAAATGCAAAGAGAAAATACTAATCTTGAGAGTTCATCTTACACGCATACATAAATTTACTAGCTGCTAGGTTCCTCGTTACAGAGATCCATCATATTGTGTATAGGTACCTGCTTTTGACGCCTCACGAACCAGGCTTGCTTCGCTCATAAAAAGATTCATTGCTACACAAGCTCGCTTTGCTTGCTACAAGTTACTTTCATGTTTGTATTTTTGTACCATACACTTCTCTTAAAAATTATTTTTTAAACTTATATATACTTTATCAAGATTGTTTTATGAATAGACAGATGCAGATTTTATAAACATATATTTTACAGTTAAAATAAAATTATGCTGAGTAAAAAAAATCAGGTGATGTTAGGGCAAACAATTTTATGTTATTTTTATAATAGTTTTTAAATAATTTTATCTAGTCTCAATTTTAATGTATGTATCGAATTATTATGTATATTTTAAAAGTTAAAAAATATTTAATGTCTTCAGTTTTTTTTAAACTAAAATGTTTAAATAAATATTTAAAAATATATATTAAATGCCTGTTAGTACACTATTTTGAATTGAGTATTTTATTTTTGTAGTATGTAGGTATTATTATTATTTTAGAGTGTTTAGTATTTTGTTATCATATGTTATATATATATATATATATATATATATACAGATATATATATACATAGTCTTTATATATGTGTTAATATTTTACAAAAAGTATATTAAATTTTGTGAATTTATTATAATTTATATTGAAATAAAAGAAATTTCAAAACTGGTATTTGATTCTTTTATCATTGTTCATTTTATCAAGTGATAATTCTGTTGCACTTACTTCTTAGTGATAAGAAACATTCTTATGTTATGGTAACAACATAATGGGTTCTTAAAATTGAAACAAAATATGCTGATTTCAAGTATCATTTGCTAATAATTTGAACATCATTTGAACAGTACATTTCAGAATTTGCTATGCACTCATTGATCAATAAATTAGAAACCAGTGATTATTTATGCAAATATTTGTCAAAGGTGTTATGTAAAATTCCAATTTTGTAAATTCCAAATATTGAAAATATTTCAAGAGATATAAAGCAGAATATTGAAAAGCAACAGATCTCTCTCTGTTAAAGTTAGACATCAGGAAAATTAAATTTTCGTTAATGAACAAGCAGAGATTTTATGAAATTTCAGCCATTGCTTAGACTTTTTATAAACATGACTGCAATTTTCTTGCTTGCATATGACTACTTTCTGAACTTCCACTTTTGTTGGATTTGGGAAAATAACTTTTCCTATTTATGTACCAACAGTTTCCTCAAAGTCTGTTTGAACTAATGATGCAATGGAACCCCTGTTGAAGAGATCAGTCAGGTTTTCATGTTCTATTTCCAAATTTTCTTATGCTATTTACCTTACAGTATAAAGATTTGTATTATTTCATTTTTTGCATAAAATGTATATTTACATGGCTTTTTTTTTTTTTTTATTTTTTTTAATTTTTTTTTTTAATGTGATTCTGATATTTCTTTAATGTAATATATCTACTCCTTCTGCAAGTCTAGGTAACTTGATATTATTTTCAGTCGGAATGTGAGGCTCGTTATGTGTAAGAAACACATAATATCTGTATATAAAAGCCTTCACTGATTTTGCTAATTCTTCTACTTTCTCATGTAGCTTCAACCCTACAACTCCGAAATTTTGTACAAATGTCAGCAAGGAAGTAGAAAAAGTAAGCTATTTCAATCTTGATTAACTACTTTTAAGGGATTTAAAAGAGGTTAAGCATTCTGGACAAGTAATATTCCACTATCAGTGTATTTATTACTCTGAAATTTGATACACATGTCAAAAAGGCTAAACAGAAAAAGTTAGCTATTCCAATCTTAACTAATTTTTGAAGTCAAAGGGAATAAACTTCGAATATCTCTATGTCCCTCTTAAAATGTAGTCACAACATTAAAATTTTGTACAAATGTCAACAATGGCTAGCACTGAAAAATTAAGCTATTTTCTACCTTTAATAGACCACTTTCCAACGAGGTCAAACGTTTCAAATGTAGCGTATATTATCTCAAAAAGCAAGAACGTTGAAAATGATGACAAAACTGAGCATATTAAAATAAAAAGCAATCATGGTCTTGTGAATCACCTCCCTTTAGAGTAGAAAAAGATGTAATATGTTTCAAATATGGAATATCCCAAAATGTCTTGTTTCCCATTGAACTATATATAAAAAAAAAAAAAAAAAAAAAAAAAAATTATAGTTTTTTCCAAATTGTTATTAAAAGTCAAAACGTTCTTCGGTAACCATTTATGGAATCCTCAGTCGCAACTTTATGTTAAATTTTATTGCTACTAATATCGATGAAATCTTTCATTTGACAAATTAACGCGTGAACGCAGCATTTATTGTAGTTTTATTTTGGAATGTTATCTTCAGAGTAAACGTGAGAGACATGTAATGTTAAATTAGGATCAGCATAGAAAAAGTAATTTTCTCTTATCTCGATTAGTCGAATTTAAGGAATCAAACAATTCGAATGACATTTTTGATATAGTGATGTTTCCCACTTTTATTTACTCTCGTACTAAGTTAATTTCATTACAAAAAATTCATTCTCGGTCTGTGGATATGGCAACGCCGCTTCACTGTGTGTAATGTATTTATGTATTGTGTTTACGTTTAGCTCTGGCACGTGTATACAAATACTAAGATTGGAATTCGGAAACCTTAATCCTTAATAAAAAACAATTATATTCTGAAAAATAATACAGAATGGGAAAGAAAGACAAGAAAAAAGGTAAGGGAGCTGAAAAAACAGCTCTCAAGACAGAGAAAAAGACACTTAATAAAATTAAGAAAGAGTTAGCAGCCAAAGGAGAGGTATGTGATTCATAACTTTTTCATTAACTGACGTTTGAGCAAATAATTTACTCTTCAGTTTAAAACAGTGTAATAAAACTTCGCTATGTGATTCGCTGTCACTTATTTGTCTTCATATTTTCTGCTGTGGGAAACACCCACTTTTTAACTACTTATGAAAATTAGCAGGCATAATAGCAAGAGCAGCACTCTCACTTTTTTAACTATTTATGTTTTTCAAAGTTATGTTGTTGAAATTGTCCTATTCCCACCCTCTTTGTATCCATTTGGTTTCACTGTGTACGAACACAGTAGTACTAATTATAAATAAATAAATAAATAAATAAATAAATAAATAAATAAATAAATAAATAAATAAATAAATAAATAAATAAATAAATAAATAAATAAATAAATAAATAAATAAATAAATAAATAAATAAATAAATAAATAAATAAATAAATAAATAAATAAATAAATAAATAAATAAATAAATAAATAAATAAATAAATAAATAAATAAATAAATAAATAAATAAATAAATAAATAAATAAATAAATAAATAAATAAATAAATAAATAAATAAATAAATAAATAAATAAATAAATAAATAAATAAATAAATAAATAAATAAATAAATAAATAAATAAATAAATAAATAAATAAATAAATAAATAAATAAATAAATAAATAAATAAATAAATAAATAAATAAATAAATAAATAAATAAATAAATAAATAAATAAATAAATAAATAAATAAATAAATAAATAAATAAATAAATAAATAAATAAATAAATAAATAAATAAATAAATAAATAAATAAATAAATAAATAAATAAATAAATAAATAAATAAATAAATAAATAAATAAATAAATAAATAAATAAATAAATAAATAAATAAATAAATAAATAAATAAATAAATAAATAAATAAATAAATAAATAAATAAATAAATAAATAAATAAATAAATAAATAAATAAATAAATAAATAAATAAATAAATAAATAAATAAATAAATAAATAAATAAATAAATAAATAAATAAATAAATAAATAAATAAAACGCCACAATAAGTGTCTATTTGGATATAGTTCTGAAACCAAGCTAGTTTTTGCTGTAGCCATCTTCTGTAAGAAAATAAATAAATATTTTGGAAAACCTAACAATGCAATGTTATGATATTCTTTTAATACCGGAAGGTTTGGTAAGGTTAAACTGAACTATTGTAAATTTACGAATGTTGGTGTATATACCTTTGGTGACTTCCAGGTGTTAATCTTGATAGATTTATTAGTGAAATTCAGAGAATTAAAGAGATCTTTGAATCAATATTAAGATTGGTATTTACCAAGTTGTGTATTAGTGAGAAATTGCATTGGAATGCCCCCAGATTCATGTACAACTCTTCAAATAATGTTTCTGTGATGATTCATAGCATTTCTAACATGATCAGCCATAGTATTTACCAATTTTCAATAATAAATATTGTTTTTCATTCCAGCAGTGTTGTGAAACTACTGAAGCATTAATTATAATGGAAAGTAATTTTAAAAAGGATTTTTGTCCACTTGTTAAAAAACTTGAGCATCTTAATAGAATCACTCCTCTGAAAAGTTTAATCACTAAATTAATTATAATCTTACAATTATTTTAAATTTATTTATTTTTTTGGTACCACATTATTACCTTAATTCATTTCGTGTAAATTTTCAACAAGAAAACAAAAATTTAACAAGATGTTATGTGCATTACTCAAAGTGGAATTGTATGTAGTAAATGATAAATGTGAAAATGTAATGGTGTAGATATAGGAGACACAAACTATAATATTGTGATAGTAAAAGTAGTAAAAAGTAGCTAATGACATTAATTGCCTTCCCGAATTGCCACAACTTTTACTACATTAAAGAAATTTTTATTAGCAATAGAAAGTGTCTAAAGATTTTGTTTTGGAGAATCGTTCACTTTATTTTAGGTCTAATTAACTTTGCAATATTTGTTTTATTGATACAAAGTTAAAGCAATGGAATTTATAAAAAAAATTAATTATAATGTTTGATTATGGCTTCAACTATCAAAAATTGAATTTCTGAACTTTTTCTAGTGTTATACTTGAAATTTAAAATATATAAAATGGTCAGTTAGAAATACATTAACTCGAGAGTGGTACGGCAAATCTGCCATTTTAATTATTATTATTTTTTTTTAACAGGATGATATCCAAAAGCTGATTGCAGAGTACCAGGTGAAAGGTGCAAAAACAAAAGTAATCACTGAAGAAATATGTCCACAGCCTTCCCCTAGGTAATAATCTACAGTTTATATTATTCAATACTTTGTAAATATCAATAACAAGTTATGTGTTATTGATATTTAGCTAAATATTCATCTGAAAAATTCATTGTAATTCAGTTTCATGTACTTTTAATTTGTTCAAGAACTTAGTTTTATTGGTAAAATAAATATTTGAGCTTATTTATTGATAAAATCATAGCAAAGGAAACAATGGGTCTTGTTAAGTTGTTGAATTTTACCTACATACCCATATTTGTGGTTTTGTACAATTCTTTTGTAATGTTCATATTAGAATACCTTAAAATGTCCTACTCTTAAAGCTAGAATATTATGAAATCAATAAATTGGTTTTGTTGTTTGAGACTTTTTAATTTATATTTATATCCAATGCAAAGTCTATTTATCACACATGTTATAGACATGTTCCATAGTAATGCTGATTTCTGTTTTTTTTTTGTTTTTTTTTATATATATTTTTGTTATTATTAAAATTAATGCATTACAAAAATAAAACTATTACAAAATTATTTCATCCTGTGAATTTGTGCTTTTTTGTTAGGGAGAAAGAACATGTCTGATTTTACTGTTTATAAATGATGATAAATAAATTTAAGCCAGTTTCTATTTAACGTAACTTTATTTGTATTTCAGGAGTGGTTTCAGTTTTTGCCCCCATCCTGATAAAGACGAGTTGGTATTATTTGGTGGGGAATATTATAATGGAAGCAAGGTTGGTCTTTAATATTCTTCTTGTTAATTAAGTAACTCGAAAGCAATTAAAAATATAAATGTTTTTTAGTGAACTTGAATTTTATTTGTGACTGCACTGTTCAAGTAAACACCAGAAGTTTATTCAGGGTTCCCACGGTCATTGAAAGTCATTCAAAGTGCTTAATATTTTTGAACTTGTTTTCAATGCCTTGAAAGGGCTTGAAAATGCTTAGAGGTCTTTAAAAGTCCTTAATTTTTGCGGATGTTGTGTGCCCAAACTGCAAATTTATTAAAATACAACTCGGACTTGCTATTCCCACTTAAACCATATGGGAATTCTCCAACATATTTGTATTAGGCATCCACCAACTTGTAACTTTTTTTGTAGAATATACTTTATTAAAACTTAATATATATAGACATGATGCCTGAAAACAAATTTTCAACGATCCTTAAAAACATTTTTTAGGTGCTTAAAAGTCATTAATTTCATTCTGTGATTTGAGTGGGAACCCTGTTATTTTCTAACTGATAATGCATAGCTTCAGCAATAGATTTATTATTTGTGTCAGTTTAACATGTATACTTCTAGAATTAATTTCTTTGGGTTCAAGCTTCCTCAAAGTAACCTAGTATCCTATTCTACCCTAGTTCTTTATTTTGTACAGTAGGCAAAAAAAAAAAAAAAATAATAATAATAATATTGATTTTTTTTTTTTTTGAAAAAAAGTTTTTGATGTTAATTTTCTTTTCAGACTACCATGTACGATGATTTATATTTCTATAGTATAAAAAAAGGTCAATGGAGTCTATTGCAGTGTCCAGAAAAACCACCTCCACGCTGTTCACATCAAGTTAGTAACTTATTTGCACAAATAGTTGTTTTGAAACAGCTTAATTAGATGAGAAAGCAATTTGTTTCAAAATAGTTTATTTAAAGTAAAATTTATTAAGTTTTATGAGCAAGGTGTTAAAAGCAAAATATTATCGTTATCTGCTGCAGGGGTCTATCCAGGTTTTTTTTACAGTATCCTGCTTTTGTGAAAAAAATTTAATTTTGTGAAAAATTTCTAATTTTTTATATTTTGAGCATATGGTTTGGCGTCCATGACGTCACTTCCTTCAAACCAACATGTAGGCACGCAAGCTGTTTACTCCTTTTGACATAAAATAAACTTTGTGATTTTGTTATTGGTCTGTTTTCAAACTGGAAATATTATGAAGATTCCGTTTTTTTACATGGCATTTTGTAAAAGGTCAGTTTGTTGGACATGGAAATTTGTGAAGGGTCCTTTTGTTGATTATGGAATTTTGTGAAGGGTCTGTTTTTTGGACATGGGAATTTTGTGAAGGGTCCTTAAAAGGACACACATTTCTTTTTGCCTAGACCCCTGGGTTGGGTTTATAACTAAGCATATTTTAAAAAATATGTACTGCTTATACTAAGGATATTTGCATTTTAATGTAAATTACTAGATTTATTGTTTGTTTGCTATGAGAAATTGAAGAAAATAATTTGAAAAATTTTGTTTTTAAATTTTTTTATTGATATTAGAAAAGATATGTTTCTGTTACCAAGTATGAATTGACGTGTAACATGAGATTGTTTAATTAGAAATGAAAACAATTCCTAATCTTTTAATATTATTGATTAAGGAGGTGTTTGAACAACTTGATTTACCCAAATGTTTAGCATTCTATGATATCAAACATTTTTTCCATAGTCTCAACTGATCTCTGAACTGATTTCCATCTTTAAAGTTGGCTTTCAAAGATTATAAATGTAAGGGAACAATCAAGGATGTCATAAGAAAATTAATATTTATGGTATTAGCGCTGATTACCAGATTTATGGGTTAGATTTCGGAAATTTTAATGACAAAAGATTATAGGATCAGAAAGTTTATTTATTTTATTTTTTTATTAAATCATTTCAGAGCCTTTTTAGTTCTGAAAGGAAGGTTAGTTCTGAGCAGGAAAGACCGGCAAAAATTAATAATAATAAATTAATTCTGTGTTTTAGGCTGTTGTGGTGTCTCAATGTGGTGGCCAGATGTGGGTGTTTGGTGGTGAGTTTGCCAGTCCATCGCGTTCCAGTTTCTACCACTATAGGGACCTGTGGGTGTTCCACTTCTCAGAGAAGAGGTGGGAGCAGGTCAAGGCTCCGGGGGCTCCGACCTCAAGAAGCGGACACCGCATGGTGGCATCGAGAAAACAGATTGTGCTGTTCGGGGGATTTCACGAGAGTCTGCAGTAAGTGG
Source organism: Linyphia triangularis (assembly GCA_963978545.1). NCBI lineage: Eukaryota > Metazoa > Arthropoda > Arachnida > Araneae > Linyphiidae > Linyphia > Linyphia triangularis. The sequence continues at coordinate 62,133,946 of OZ021729.1, forward strand.
ATGAATTGGAATGCTTGCAAATGCTTTCATCTGTATTTAAGAGAATTTGTAGTGTTCATGAGTGTTAAAATGTATTTGAGTTTCCTGATATTTTTTAACATCCCCAGCTACCAAAATTTATATAAAAATATGCTGAAGCATGCAGTGTAAAAAATTAGCTTTTTTAAAAATAAAAACCTTTCCACAATAGTACATTTAAAATTAAAGCAAAAAAAAAAAAGTAATTCAAATATATATTTTCTTATTTTTCTGATTGTTTTACTTCATTATAAATCTTTTTAATGAGCCCGGAGAGGGATTTGAGTTATACTGCCTGTCATATTTCTTTATTTTTAATATCATTTTCCGCAGCACAGTGCCTATGCAATAATGGTAAGCCAAAGCGACAGGTTTCAAATAAGGAGGGCTAATGTAATGTAAAAAGAGGTGTTATTTTTTGTGATGTTTTGGTGTATTGCTCACGTACTTTTGTTTATTGCTATTTACGGATGGTAAGATGTTGGTAAAATTAGATGTCATTATTTAAAAATATTTTGGGTATTATGCTTATGTGAGGTTCATTAAGGGGTTTATAAAATGTATGACTGCATGAATTTGCTTTTTTTTTGCTAAATATCCTTTACAAATCAGGAGAACCTTTTCCTGTATAAATGACTTGCTTTCATACATTATAATTAAAAAAAAAATAAAAAAAAATAAAAAATTGCATAGTATGTCAAAAAATCCAGGGCAATTTTTGGTATAAAAAAAATAGAAAGTGATGTTCAGAATTAACATTTAGAACATGAATTCATCATCCTCAAAAAGGACTGGAAAATTATGTTTCAAAACTCCATATTTTCTTATAATTGTATATTTTTTCAAAACTAAAAAGCAAATCTGTACTTAATAGCACTTTTCAGAAAACAAGTATATTTAGAGAACATTAGAAAACAAGCACATTTAGGGAATCGAAAAAATTGATATGGCCCAGTGTTACAGAAAATCTGTTTAAGTAAATAAATTTATTTAACATGATATCCATTTGGTGCGTGGAAAATTATACCTTCTACAAATCTTCAAATGCTGGTTTGTTTTAAATGAAATTCAGAAGATGTAAGTTATTAGGTGTCTAATGGGCTGTAAAAGAAATTTAGACACATGGTGCATTCCATGTAAAACAGTATATGGGGACTAAAATTTAAAATCTATTCTAACCATGAGTGTGATATATCAAAATTTAGATAAAAATCTATAGATTCAGAATTTATACGTAAATCTTAATTTTGTAGAATAAAACTAAATCGAATGTATTTTGAAATAAAAGATTTTTTCTTTGCATATAAACATAGTTATATTTATATCCGACAACAATTTTTTTTGACGTATAAGAAAGAATTTTCGTGATTTTTGTGTGCATTCTAAGAGCTAATGTCTTCAACTTTAATATACACGAAGCTTAAATTTGTCAATTTAATTCTATAATTTATTTATATTTTTTAATAATCAACAATTTTTATGTCACACCTGTAACACAAAAGATAAAAAAGTTTGATTTTCTAAATGAAACACTTGAGTTACTGAAAATTGCTTTTGAATTCTCTTAGTTAGACCTATTTATAACAATGTACTATTGGCAAAATTAATTAATTTGTCTTGTGTTTTCTTTTATTCTTGTTACGGGTGTGACATTACGGGCTTCTCTGCGTGACAGGTAATTCAAGTTCTACTTATGTAATCAATTTCTAAATACATCTGCAAATAAACTTCAGATAATAATACACTGTAATGAAAAAGGATGTAAATGTTTTAGATATAATGCACTTTTGACATAACCTGGATCATTAATTGCAAATTTTTTAGAATATCCTTTATATGTGCAATAACTTATTGCATACCATATACAGTGCCAGCACTATATATGGTATTCTGAAAGCATAGGAAAAAGATGTATATAATCACAATGCTTCATGATAAAATGCGTCTCTAATTTTATTACAGTGCATAATTAATTATTAAATACAATTCTATAGTGGGAAATGGTATCTTCGCGTGCAAGAGTAACCAAATTTTGGGAGAAGTTAAAATCTGACCCATAAAAATTAAGAGAGCATCTTGCGAAAGTGATTACGAGACAAAGGATGAAGGGAAAACAAGAAAAAGATTGTATCACAATTAACATAAGAGAGAATGAAGGTATTAAAACTTAAAAGAATCCTCAATTAACAAATGCTCAGATGAGTATTATACTGACGAGCAGGCCAATTCAATAAGATGATCTTGCCAATTCAACCGAAGTTTTGGAAAAACAGTTTGCTAAACCAAGAAAACTTTGCCCACTAGTCATCGTTGTTAAAAAAAACAACTTGTTGCTGATGGCGCCAAACATGTTTCACAGTGTGCCAGTATGTTTACAGTTGTCAGTTTTGTCAATCAAAAAATAATTTACAAAATAATTAATTTTTAATACAGTGATGAAAGTGAAAGTAACCTGGAATGAAAGATGTCATGTCTTTCAAAAACAGAATCATGGGAGAATCAGATTTGCAGCAAAAATACTATTTGTGAAGCCTGCAATGTTTTATGGAGGAGGAGGAACCAGATCCCTTCAAATTCAAGGAAGATCGAAAAATGCCAAGAATACAAAAATATTTTATGCAGAAGTCTTGGTTGGTTGCTTTCGGATTATCTGGCGCCGTCAGTAACACAAGGGATATAATGCACCGAAACATTCGTCATTTGACAAGCCAACATACATTTACAAACATCCATACCTTACACGGGATTCGAACCCGCAACCTCGCGGTCTAGAAGCTAGCACGCTAACCGCTACACCGTTTGGTACAGCAGAAGTCTTGGATATTGACATGGACAAGTCAGAACTGATGCTCAAATAAATGAATCCAGGTGGATAATTTACTGGATATAGCTCGAGAATAATGAATCATCATGCGAAAGTATGTCTGTTCTAATGAAAGTTGAGCCTCCCCTTAGTCAACAATAGAGGCCGTTTCCAGTTTCGATAAACAATTTACATCATGGATGTAATATTTCTGGTTGAAGTTTAGTGGGCAAAATACAGTTTAAGTCGGTTGTACTACCTATTGCAGTTTTAGTATTGTAACATAAAGAAATAATTAAAAAACATTATCAAAATAGAAATATGATAATTTCTTATTGGCAAATATGCCTAAATATATTTTATGTAAAAAGCAATTGCATTAATAATTTTCTTTTTCAAAAATAATTTTTAAATACAAGTCAACTGCATGTGAACGTGCACTCAGTCACACCCGTAACACAGTTTTTAAAAAATTTCCTCAGAAGATTTATCAATATAAAAATTTAAAACAACATACTAAGTTAAAGTTTCAAACCTAATCTTCATATAAAAATTTTTTTTAATGAAAAATACCTATCAATTCACAGAATATTGAAAGTGTAGTTAACATAGTTTATTTTTGAGGAAAAAAACTGTCACACCCGTAACAAAACATTTTTTAATTTTATAAAATGTAAGCAATATCTTGGGATTAATGAAAGTCGTCATGGTGCTTTCCCTTAGTAGACTGCTTTCTTTTTGTTAAAAGAAAAAATATTTCCAAATTATATCTTGCTCCCCGCAGAGCCCTAAATGAGTGCAATGTGTCACACCCTTAACAATGGAATTGGCCACATGCAAGAATTAGGAAGCTGAGAAATCAATATTTTCATTCATTTAAAATGGTAGCTATGAAGGATGTCATTGCAATAGCTAAGAAAAACAATTAGAAAAAGTTAAAACAAGTTTATGCCCAAAAATAGTTAAACTTCACTTATTATTTCAATTAATTTCAAACTATATTTATTTAATTTCTAGCCGAGTTATATTAACCTCTGTATGTATACAAGGTTTAAATTTTAAGTCAAAACTACAGTGGACAACAGTTATTTTTTAAAAATTGATACCAAGGCTATCAGTTTGGCTATATTTATTATTATTATATATATGCCAAACTTCCTAAATCAGAAAGTTTTTTTGTTGATGTCGGCTGAATTTTTTTTTCTTAATAAATTCTTAATATGTTTTATTATTAACTTCACAACATTTACTGTTTCTTTTTTAAAAAATATGTTAATCTCTTATCAATCTCACCTTCAATATTTTGTTTTCCAGAGATTACAAATATTTCAATGACACTTACATCTTCAACCTTGAGTCTTATTCATGGAGCAAACTTGAACCATTAGGCAAGATTCCTTCCCCTCGCTCAGGATGCCTAATGGCTCCGTTGACAGACGGACGCATTCTCCTGTATGGTGGATATACCAGAGAGAAGGTGAAAAAGGATGTTGATAAAGGAATAGCCTATACAGACATGTATTACTTGCAAGTGGATGGTAACTTTTGTTTTCTGTAATGTCTCGAATTTAATGTGCATTTTTTACTTAAATTTTTTCTCAAGTGAAGAAAGTTATAAAAAATATTTTTAGTATAAAATAGTGTGGTTTAGTACAGATCAGCTTATTTAAAAAATCTTTGTATAAAAATATTAAAAAATATTACATAAAAAAATATCGAGGAGAAAAATTATGAACCTATTTAAATAAGATTTGAGAAACAGCTACTGTGTTAACGCTTCTGCATATCCAGTAGACTCAACATTGCCAAATTTATAAAGTTTAATGAATAACTCTTTCCTACTTATATAAAATTTCTTCCAAAAGTCTTTGTACAGTTTAAATATTTGCAGAAAATGTGTTGTAGTTTGGAATTGAATTTGAATATTAACTTTAATATTTTTTGTAGAATCTATTTAATTTTAAATGAAATTTAATATTAAAAAAAAAGTATTAAATCATTTTAATTTTATAAAAATATAAATCTATTGAACCAGAGAAAAAAAATACAATAAAAGTGTTCATACACTCTAACATTTTCTGATAAATTCGTTAATAAAATTATTTTCTGACACTTTTTTTAACTTTTTGCATTATGGTGATATTTAAAGCTCTATTGTCTGTAATATTTGTTTTCTCTATTTATTATGATCGATTTATTATTTAAAATGGCTGGTAGCAGTAAAGAAACCAAAACAGCAGTCTAAATTTGTTCATATTTCATCATAATAGTAGTAAATCCATTTGATGTATTGCTGATATATTAAACTTATTCCATTTAACTGTTTGGTTTGTTATAAAACATTTTATACAAGAAAATATAATCTAATATTAACCAAGGAAAGATTGTCCAACAGTTGAATGTGAAAAAAGATTTATTATAAGAAAATTTGAGAAAAATTCACGTTCGAGTGTTATGATAGATTCTTCAGAGGGGCAAATTTTTAACTTCAATTTTATTTGAAACTGTTTGGAAAGTAGTCAGATTAGCTGGTGAACTTGGGTTTTCTGCCCTAAGAATTTTTTTATAAATGCTAAAAATCAAAAGTTTCTTCTTTCCTTTGCAAAGGCTAATGATAAATTACCCAGAAACATATTGGAATCTTCTCTTATTTGAAGATGAAAACAAATCAAGCATTTTTGGTTTCAGTAGGTGCATAAATTGTATGAAGAAAATAAAATGATGAACTTAATTCCAAGTACTTTGTTGGAACAGTAAAGCATGTCATGGTCTTTGTGTGTGGGTGCTTGTCAGCATCAGGGCTTAGTAATTGGATGTTTCATGATGGTGGAATAATGAAAAATGAACTCTATTTTTAAATGTTTTGAATGATACATTAAGTTTTCAGCCCAAAATTGGGGTATTACAAATAATTTCATTTTTATCAAGATAATGTTCGGAGCACACAGCATTAAATGATTGCCTCAGTTGACTCTATAATTACCCACAAAATCTACTAACACCACCTCAGTCGAGAAAGATTTGAACCCAAAAGAACAGATTTGTAGAGAATTGGAGACCAGAGTAAGAAGAAACGACATTAAAGAGAAAAACCAACTAAAAACAGCGACGATCGATGAGTGGAAGAACATTAATGCAGAAATTACAAAAATATTACTGATATTTATGCCCAGATTCTTAAAAGTTGTTAGGAAAGCTAAAAATATCCTACAAATTACTAATTTATTAAAATACTGCAATAAATACTAATTTCTAAAAAAAGTTGCAAGTGTACAAAGACTTTTGGGAGATATTTTATGTGTTACTTTTAGGTTAATGATTTTTCTAAAAAAAAGTTTTATTATGCATTAAAAATATTTTATGTAGTTTTATTAAGTTAAAATTAGAGATATTATTAAACAAATCCTATTATGAAATATTAATTTTTGAGATGAATATTGCAGTATCTGATTGAAATTTGTTAAGTGTATGAACACTTTTAGGAGCCACTGTATATTTAAATTTAGATTTTTTTATACAAATTGAAATTTTCAGTTTTTTTTAATGATTTTTTTTAAGCGACCGATTGTTAGTTACCAATTATTGGCTCGCTTAATTTTAAAGAAGCTTGCAGATTTGGTTGCAAGCAAAAAATTAATTAAAATGTGTAGTTATTGTGTCAAAATTCAAAAACTAAAATATGAATGAGACTATGAAATTCTAATTTTTAAATTCCTGGTTTCTCAAAGTAAGTTCAAGTGGAACAAAATTCCATTTTCAAAAAAACAAATATAGGAATGATTCTGTATAACCTTGAGCAATCACTTTTTAATTCCAAATCGAACCTTTTTTTCTAAGTTGGAAGTGGATTAAATTCCAAAGTTTTTTTTTCATTTTTCTCAAATGTTTAACTCTTGAAAAGTAATTTAAGAAGGAGAGGGTGTGCAATTTCTATCTTTTTTAAATTTTAGACCGAACTTCGCCACTAAAATGGAAATGGGTCCAGATAAAGCCAAGTGGAATGACCCCCTCTGCTCGAAGTGGCTTCTTTGCTGCTGCCGCTCCGAACGACATTCTGTATGCATTCGGAGGTGTGCACGACGACCATCCAGATGAAGAGAGACTAACAAGTGTGTTTCACGATGACCTTTTCTTGCTCGAGTTGGAGAGGGGAAGATGGACGAAAGCAAACTTGCATGGGAAGGTGGCAAAGGGGGTGGTGAAAAAGAGGAGGAGGAGGGGAAAGGAGGAGGAATGTGAAGAAAGTGAAGAGGTGGAAGAGATGATGGAGAAGACGATGATTTGCGATGAGGATATGGCGGAGGTGAGTTTTGATTTGAGTTGTGCTTTGATGATTTGGGGTTATTCAGAAAATAATGACTTTCTTTATAGTTCGAGAAGCGACTGCAAGTTTAAGTATCCCATCAAACATCATTCTAAATTTTTTTATAGAATGCTGAGATAATTTAATAGATTATGAATCCACTGGTCTGCCGTAGCAAAAATGGCCGAAACTGGTCAAAAATCGACTTTGAATTAGTTGAACTAAATCCAATTGCCAAATATGCAATAAATATTATATCACTGATAACTAACTAATGTCGCCAATATGGTCTTCCTTTAAAATATGCAACTTTTCGAGCCAGAGATTAGAAATCGTCTGTGCCCCTTCTCATTGAAAATCGAAGTGCAGTGGGTTACCAGACGAAAAAGTGTTAACTTTTTGGCAAGTTATGACATATTTGGTTGTCGGATTTAGTTCAACTCATTCAAAGTCTATTTTTGACCAGTTTCGGCCATTTTTGCCACCACAGACAAATGTATTCGTAATCTACTAACTTATTTTCTCCATATTCTGTAAAAAATTCAGAATAATGTTCCATGGGTTACTTAAACTTGCAGTTGCCTCTCAGTCTGTTATGCAAGGAAAAGTGATGAGTTGCTTTATGATTACATTTTGCTTTTTACTGTAGAGGGAGAGGTGGACAAAATTGATTATCAATGAGAAGATGGCAGAAAAAGAGGAGTAAAATAAGGTGATGAGGGAAAAGATGATGATGTGTATGGAGAAAATGTTTTTTGGTTTGGATTGCTTGGTTGCTGGGCTATTTGAAGTATGGAATTGCTTAGATGATTACTTTGAGATGGTTGTTGGAAATTGTATGTGCAGTGGATTAGAGCAGCCAATTTGGGATTTAAAGTTCTTGACAAAAATTAACTAAGTTTTATGTGCCACCATCATCTTGAATAATGAAAAACAAACAATTTTCCTCAAATAGTTTAACTTTAAAAGCAATCGAGCTTTCCCAACAGTAGCTGCAATGGTACTCAAGTGCCTAAGAGGATTTAGACTTGTGAAGGAAACTGCAGACTCAACATCAGGGTTCCCACGGTCATTATAAGTGCTTAATATTTTTGAACTTGTTTTCAAGGCATTGAAAGTACTTGAAAATATTTAGAGGTGCTTAAAAATCCATAATTTTTTCAGAAGTTGTTGTACCCAACTGTAAAATTTATAAAAAATACAACTCAGACTTGCTATCACTGCATTACCACCACATATCCACATCGTATCAGAATTCTCTGACATATTAGTATTATGCATGCGCCAACTTGTAACTTTTTTGGTAGAAAATACTTTATCAAAATTTATATATAGACATGATGCCTGAAAACAAATTTTCAAAGATCCTTAAAAAACATTGAAAAATTATTGATTTTCATCTGTGATTTCAGTGGCAATACTGAACATATATTCAAACGATGCTTGTTTGATGTCTGAACATACAAGTTCAAATTTTCTTTCATAATGGTTTATGAAAGAGAATTTAAGACATTGATTAAGAATTGTTGAAAATCTAAGATAAATTTATATTTGAGATTTACTCTAATTATATTGCATTAGTTTACCTTATGTTTTAAGTAAATATATTATGTTCCGGACCTTGTGTTCCGGACATAGATATCTCCTCGATGTCGCATAACACATGTCTTGGGCGTTGCATAGTAATATCGTTATCTTTTTACTGCAGACCGCACAGTAAATCACGGTAGATAAGTATAATATGTCTCTTATTAACTTTTTTTATTGAAGTTTCTTTAAGGGAGTATTCTACTGTAGAGGCATGAATTTCGCCCGGTTTTTGAAGCGCTGTACAAAGGAAACAAAAAATATTTTTACTATCAATTTTTTTATCATTTGTTTATTGATGTTTTATTATTACATAAAAAAATTATTAAAAAAAAAATTAAAATTGACAAAGTTATGAGCAGTCAAAGTGGGGGGGTCAAAAAAAAGAGGGTGTCCTGGCGTGCATTATTCCAACCCTCCTGGTGATCTGAAACATAAAAAACAGACGGATTCTTAATTATTATAGATGCCGCTATCGTATAACCCTTGGATAAGTTAAATTTTTTTTTTTTTTAAAATAGCGGCAGTTTGAAAAAAATAATTTCAAGCATTTTTTTTTCAAACTGCCGCCATTTAAATTTTTTTTTTTTTTTTAAACTTATCCAAGGGTTATACGATAGCGGCATCTATAATAATTAAGAATCCGTCTGTTTTTTATGTTTCAGATCACCAGGAGGGTTGGAATAATGCACGCCAGGACACCCTCTTTTTTTTGACCCCCCACTTTGACTGCTCATAACTTTGTCAATTTTAATTTTTTTTTTTAATAATTTTTTTATGTAATAATAAAACATCAATAAACAAATGATAAAAAAATTGATAGTAAAAATATTTTTTGTTTCCTTTGTACAGCGCTTCAAAAACCGGGCGAAATTCATGCCTCTACAGTAGAATACTCTCTTAAGTACTAATTATCTTAGATAATTCTTAAGGAATGAATATTTATAAAAGAAAATAATTCTTCAAACCTTTAAGCAAATTATTTCAATTTAATATCTTCATGTGTTTTGTGAATTTTAGCCCAACAAATTTAACTTTTTTTTAATACTACTGTAGAAAGAATAATGGTAATTTCCTTCTGCTTTACTTACTTAGATTTTGTTAATAATCATCTCTGTAATTTCTATAACTGACTTACGGTTAAGAACACTGTTTGTGTTATACAAGGTTTATGCAGTCTTTAATAAATTATCTTTATGTGTATCCTTATCAAGGAAGAGTTTGCACCTTTTAACAAAGTTAAAATTCTATTTTGCTACTCCTGATAATTTGCTTTCAAAATTATTTGTTATAAAAATAAAATATAATTTATCCTGTAGTTTAACAGAAATTAATAAAGCTAAGAAGTATATCACAGATTGAAAATCCAAAGACAGTACAGTGGTTTCCTGTTGAAAAAGTTACTGTTCTGTCGTTTTTAAATTTAAACCCATGCTTTTTTAAATTTCAAATTATATATTATTATGTAGTTTCTTATAGTTATAAATATCCAGTAAATTGTATTAGTAAAATTTTATCTTCGAATGCCGTCATGCCACGTTACTTCATTTACTTACTCATACATCCTTTTATAGCAGAACACGGTGAAAACATATGACGACAGTATTTTCACAGTCAAGATTGGACCCTCCACCTCAAAAATGATGACATCTGAGGTATCTACGTCTGGCGCAGCAGCAGCTGATGAAATCTTTGTTCCACCTGCAAGAATGAGTGCAAGTATGGCTGTCAAAAATGGTGTCTTATACCTCTATGGCGGCCAGATTGAAGAGGAGAATCGGAACTTGACTCTGTCCGACTTTTATTCGCTGGATATTCACAAGTTGGATGAGTGGAGGACCATCGTTCCGTTTTCCACCAGTGGACTCGAATGGATAGAGTCGGACGAATCAGATAGCGAGGATGATGATGATGATGATGATATGTCTGATGAAAAGAGCGAGGATAGTGCTGAAGGTAATAATTTTATTTTTTTTGTCTATACTAATATACTATTTTGCAGGTACAAACTCTACTCATGGCTCATAGGCAGAATTAACGCATGGCACCCCGCTTTGGAGTTCTTTAATCTCTGATTTAAAAAATAAGTACACATGATGATAAATGTGATGGGCTTGGAAATATATTCTATCTCCAATCATCAGGCTGCCTAATGGAAGTATATTTTATTCTTTCCTCAGGTGATAATATTAACCCTACTAACAGATTTCCTGTAGTGCATTCCCATGTAAAATTGAGAATCATGTTGTTCAACATGGTGCTATATAAGGACTATACTGTGTTAAACATTGTTACGTTTAGCACAATATAGTACTTGTATACAGGGTTTCCTTTGGTCATTGTAAATCATTAAAAGTGCTTAATATTTTGTAACTTGTTTTCAAGGCCTTGAATATGCTTAGAGGTCCTTAAAAGTCCTTAATTTTTGCGGGTGATGTTGTGTGCCCTACTGCAAAATTTATGAAAATACAACTCGGCTTTGTTATCCCCGCATGGCCGCCACTTATCTGCACGCTATCGGAATTTTCCTGCATATTATTTGTACTACGCATCCACCAACTTGTAACGTTTTTGGTGGAATATACTTTATTAAAAATTTATATATAGACATGATGCCTGAAAACAAATTTTCAAAGGTCCTTAAAAATATTAATTAGGTCCTTTAATGTCATTGAGAAGTCATTGATTTTCATTCTGTGATTTGAGTGGGAACCCTGGTATAGCTCTTGCATTGAAAAAAAAAAAAAAAAATAACGGCAATCAACCTACAAAAATTCAAAGTGAGCTAAAAGTCCCAGAAATATTTTATTTTCCAATCTACATTTTAGTGGTGTACAAGAGTAGGGTTTGCACTGAAATGCTTCTCATAAGCAGAGTTCGTCCTAGGCGTTTTTCGAGGGGCGGCTCGCCCTGCCTGCCCCTTTTCTTTAATAATAGCGCCCTTCCTGCCCTTTTTCAGAAAAAATCGCATCCTGCAAGAATTAAAAAAACTTTTGTTTTCCCCCCAACAGTACACAATATGTGGATCACCCCTACTGAAATCGCCTGTCATGTATGCCCATTCATGTTCAAACACGCAACGTATAGATCAGGGACTAAAATCATTGAATAGATGCCCACATAATGTGCGTCTTTAGTAGATGAATTGTAGGGGGCTGTCTTACAATTTCCCAAGTGCTCATTAGTAAATCCAGATGGCCATTTTGTATGTGTTTTGATTAAGCGTATTTCGCCGGATTTTTACCATGCCTCCTTCACAATAGAGAAGACAGGAATTTGAAAGGCTTGATTAACTTAAAGGTGTATAACCATCAAATGTTTACACTAAGAATTTAAAAAGAATATTTCCGTTTGGACTAGCGTAATCGTGATGCCCTCTTGTTAAATTTAAGGGGTGTTTTTAGTAATTTGCCTGTTACCAATTAATTTGTAAACATCCCTTTTGTATTTAAAATTAAACATCACAGGAATGCAATCAAAATCCTGGATTATTTCCGATTTAAAAAAAATAAAACTTCTATTACAGTCTACATAATAGCAGCATGCACAGCAAAGAATCGCTGTTTTAACGCTGAATTTGATCCGATTTGGAAAATAAAAAAATGCACATATTTTAGGACATAGTCCAAATTCTTTAGTCAGAAAACTCCTTGTGATATCCCACAATGAATAATATTAAATTTGGAGAAACCCTATTCTTTGTCTGACAATGTCAAACCTAAGAAATAAAGTTTAAGGTTGATTCAGTCAAACTTTAAAAAAATTTGTAAGGGGATACATTGTGAAAAGTTCCATTCATTACATCAAAACGTTCTTATCTTAATTTTACTGTATTATAAATTGATAATTTTATAAATCATTCTCATTCCAGCAGTAGTAGGACTGAAGCATTTTACCAGTATTTTGATATCTTATGACTTTCTGAGCAAGTTTTTGATTCCAAGTCTTTTGTATTATTATTATTACTATTATTTTTTTCCAACAATCAAAAATTTAAAATCATTTATTGTGGTGGAAAAGTAAAACAATATTGAAATTGTGGCAGAAAACCCGTATAAAAATTTCTGCAATTTGCTAGAAAAGTGCCCTCGTAGACAGGAGTTGCCCTTTTTTGGAAAATAGCACCCTGCCCTTTTTCATTTCTAGGATGAATTCTGTCATAAGGCAGTTCCAAATATTGCTGATAGATGATGCTGTGCCTTAAAAAGAGCAAACAATGCATTAAGAACTCAAGACAATCATTTACAGATAATTTATTAAGTCAATAGCAATTGCAGATCATTTATTTTGTTTAATCCTTTCATACTTCATCGCTTGCACTCTTAGTTTGAACCCCATCCAAACACTTCATTCTATAATTTATGCTAGCAAACCCAAGGATAAATTACGGAATAGACTGAATTGCCTGTGTGAGTCATTTTTCGCACTTCAATATCAGTTACTGCAAATGCATGCACTTTGTTCTTGATATATCTCTAAAAGAAGAAATACTGAGAGCTCAAGCGTGGGAAACAAAGTTGCCATTACACTGGGCCATCTTGTCCAGTGTTTAAGCTGGGATGCAAAATTTCTTTAGCAAAAAAGTTAAAATTAAAATGTTCTTTTTTACAAAAAATTGCTAAAATGGTTAAAACATTCAATCTTAATGTGTATACTAAAACAATTAAGAGATTTTCTACTACAAAATCAATGCAAATTTAAAGTATAAACTATTTTATACCAAAAATAAACAGAAAAATTACTTTTCACCCGACAGCTTGTTCGTTCATTTAGGTTGGCAACTAATCTTCCTTTAACAAAAATGGTGCTTTTCTAAATTTTGTGGTTTAATGTTTTAGCAAAAGAGCCAAGTTACATCTTCTAATTTTAGCATTTAAGTAAATTCTTCAGCATTTTGCTAAATAAGCATCCACAGCTTAATCCTTGATTTTGTCCAATCCATCATCTCATGCAAAAGGGTCATTCTCCTAAAACAGGAAAAATACATGTCACACATTATACCATTCTGAAGACAAGTACAAAAATATTTAATAGCCTTTTAATAACTTTTTCATGTTTCAGGCTAACCATCTCGTCAATAACATATTGGATTTTTCTTATATGAATGTATTTAAAAATATATCAAACGTCCAAAAGTCATTATCCTGGCTTATAACAAGAGCCATCTATGCTGTTATAAATGTTAAGTTAATAATGTAACTCATTTTCCAACAATTAATTTAATGCATTTATAATGAAGTGTTTTTCACTATGGAAAATAATTTTAAATAATTTCATTATTTTTTCGTAATTAGAAAATTATAAAACATTTGTCACTAAAAAAAAGCATCATTGTGCTGGTATATTGTGTTGCACTCAATAATTTAACTATAGATGGTAGCAGTGCTCTATTTTTTATGCCAATTCCAAGAACTTTTATTTCTTTAGTAAGTTGTATGAATAATTATTCCGATCCGGCACTATTTTCTTTTTGTGGAATCGTGAAGTACTTTGCCATCAGTGTTATGTTTAATTAGAATTATTTTCTAGGCATCTACAGAAAAAAAAGTACTTAGGACAGTTCAATTACAATATGGAATATATTAAAAAGTTTATTTTTATAAAATGTATACATTTATTTTAAAACTTTAAATAGAATGTGCCAGCTTCTAATTATGTAAGTTTCCTCATTGTCCTGGCAAATAAAAAACACAATTACAGCAAACCTGTTTAATGATGCTTGTTATTTATTCAAAATATAATTAAAATAGACATATGTAACTAACACTATTGCTGTAATTAAATTTGCCATTTTTTTTGTTACTGTAATTAGCATTTTTTTTAATCACCTCATTAAAAAAATTGTCATATTATGAGCACCATTGTCTTGGCATAGGGATTTTTTAAAATATTTTGTTCCTACTTATAATTGAAATTTTTTTGCTCTACTGCTATTTTTTCTTGTTGTGTAAAGCCTAAATAATAACAAAAAAATGTTTAATATGCATTTATGACACCCTCTTCTAAAAAATGTTTTAATATTGAAAAGTTGCCTGTTTTAGAAGAATGACCTAAAAAGTATCTTACAGTACACTACTATTGTGGAATATTGCCCCCCCCCCTTCCCCCCATTTTTTGTGTGTGGATATAAATAGCAAACTTGAGAAACCTAAAAATATTACTTCATGTGTTCAAGTAAACTTCTTTTGTAATTATAAGCGCAAGAAAGAATTACCTATTGACATTATTAAACATTAAACTGCCACACACTAACTTTTGGGCTATCTCGGGTTTTTTCAACATGGCGCAGGTTTTGCAGTCCACTTTTCCTCATGTTGTACCTGTTAATCTTTCGAGACACATGAAAGTTGCTTCATTTATAAAGATAATTTGTTGTAAGATGTTTATCAAAGTCTATTTTTTAGAACTCAATTTTTAAATATTTTGCTTATCATGCTGCCAGTTATTTTCAGGATTTAAAGTACCATATATGACACAAACGGTAGCAGTGTCCGTTAAAAAATCAACAATGCATCTCTTGAGCAGCATATACTTCTCTCTCCCATGCATATGGGTATAGTTCAAAAGATCATTGCAATTTTTTATTACTTTGCATTTAGCTTTGAAAACAAATTCTTTTAAGTTTTTATTTATATATAGTTTTATTTACCACATTTTTATAAATTTATCTCAAGGAACACGTGTTTTACAGGGTGTCCACAGATCGGGAAAACCGGGAATATCGGGAAAAGTCAGGGAATTCGGTATTTCGGGAAAAATCAGGGAATTATCAGGGATTTTGTCAAAAAGTTTAAAGGAATTTTTCGAAATTAAAATGAAACTATTAATTTTGACAATTAAAGAAACACTGCTACCAAAAATACAAAAATAAATTTGAAAAAAAAAAAAAAAAAAAAAAAAATAGAAAAAGTTAAAAAAAAAGTTCGCATTAAAATTTCCTGACAATCACTGAACCTGCTTGCTTTCAGATTTGCCTCAAATCTCATTTTTCTCTCATATTATAGTAGTCTATCGGCATTATTTACGTTGGTATTTGATGGTCATTTTTCTGAACGTTACGATGGTAAAATGGCCGATATTTTCGTGATTATAAAGGGCAAGAAACACGTTCTTGCATGCTGCTCATTTTCGTGATGTGTCCCTGACGCTATTTCAGAGATTGCACCTGTCAGTCATGGTATAGTTCTGCTTTTTTAGATTTCAGCGTTTTTGGTTTTTTTTTTGAAATTTCCATCATTCCTGAGACGGATTCAAAACTGCATTACAATTTCATTGGGTTTACTTGCTTGTCTGACAACCAAGGAACCTACATACTTTCAGACTTCCCCAAACTTGTGATATAATGACCATTTTTCTTGCTGATTGCCAGCATCTATCGATGTTATTTATTCTGGTGTGTGGTGGTTAGTTTAGCCGAACGTTACTCTGATGTTAAGCTTGTTATTGCCGAGATTTTCGCTGCTAAGAAGGGAGCTTTCACCGAGATTAACATTCTTGTGATGTTCATTTTAGTCCCTATTAATCACTATTCTAAGGTTTGCGCCTCAATAGTTGTCTATATCGCCGAGATTTACGCTTGTGATTGTCAATTTCGTAGATTGTGACGTCGATAGAATCGCGTCTATTTCATCGATTTTCATCGATATATTGGATGCTAACGTTGATATTTACTTTGGTTTGATGGTCATTTTTGCCGATTGTTGCCTTAATGCAGGGATGTGATTGCTTCCGCCGATCTTTCCACTTTCCTGAACTTTTCTTATTTTTCCACCTATCAAATTTTTCCTCCCACAGCCGACCAAACGGTATAGTGGTTAGCGTGCTAGCTTCTAGACCTCGAGGTTGCGGGTTCCAGTCCCGCGTATGGCATGGGTGTTTGTAAATGTATGTTGGCTTGTCAAATGACGAATGTTCCGGCGCATTATAGCCCTCGTGTTGCTGACGGCGCCAGATAATCTGAAAACAACCAACTTTTCTCCCACAAATTTCTCATTGATCTCGTGGAGATTAAAATTTCCTGACAATCATGGAACCTGCATGCGTTCAGTCTTCCCCAAACCACCATTGGAATTATTATCCCCTCCCACCTTATTTTTCTGTAATGTTAGACTCTATCGGAATTATTTACATTGGTATGCTATAGCCATTTTGCAGAACGTTACGCTGATGAAATGGCAGTTATTCCTGTAATTATGGCGAGCGTTATCGCCGTTATTCCGTTGCTGCGTGATACTCATTTTCGTCGAGTTTTACTCCAAAATAATAGTTACTGACGTTATTGCAGAGGTTTGCATCTGTCGGACATAGTACAGTTCAGCTAAAACGCGAATTTCGACTTTTTCTTTTAATTGAAATTTTGATCATTCCTGAGATCGATACAAATCTGCATTACAATTTTGTTGGACTTACAAGTCTGACAATCACGGAATCTTCTTACCGGGCATTTTGCCTGCACCGGTACGGGCATTTTTGCCGATTGTTGGTTTAATATAATTGCCGAGACTTGCGCCCGTACGGCGGCCGCTATCACCGATATTTACGTTGAAGTAGTTGTAATTTTCACTTAGATTTAAGTCGTTTTACCTGAAGTTATTGGAGAGATTCACGACGTCGTTTTGGTGTCATTCGCCTAGACCCAGGTAGCACAGCAGTATTGGCCAATGTCGGAAACCGGAGCTCTGGAAGATTGGCCAATCCTGGGTAATGTCGGAACGGCCAGCACCGAACGGCTAACATTTTTGCAATATTGGCCAATATCGCAGTGCGGTTTTGGCCGATCTCGATGCGTAGTTTTGGCCGATCTCGATGCGTAGTTTTGGCCGATATCGATGCGTAGTTTTGGCCGATCTCGATGCGTAGTTTTGGCCGATCTCGAGGAGTAGTTTTGGCCAGTATTGATGTGCAATCTTGGGCAATATCGATGAGCATTGGTTTAAACCAAATGTTTTTCTTTTCCCTCAGAAAAACGAAATATTTTTTTTTAAAGAATAATTTAAAATTGTATTTTTATATATAATTAGATTTTTTAAATTATTTGATGTTGTAGATGACTTCTATTTTTAGCTGAAATACAATATGTTCTAATGTATTTTAAAATAAATCTTCCAATTAAAAACTATTGAAGTTTTTATAAGTATCAAATGAATCGAAGAGCAATATTCTATGTATTATGTAGTAAACAATTACTATTGTATATATTGAATTTAAAAAATAGTACCTCTAAATAAAATATTAAAATTTAATGATTTAAATGTCCCCATAAATAGCAACAATTGTTTATTTACTTAGTTCAAATTACTTTCAAAAGGAATATTCATTGTTTATAAAACATAAATTATTCTTGTTTATGCTAAATTTTATTTATAAATATGTATACATGTAATTAGAAAAGGATAAAAAAAAAAGACCTCTGTTTAAACCAAAAAAACATGTTTTTTTCCAACCCTGAAAGAGCAATTTTAGCTACTATTTTTTTATTATATCACAGAGCAGTTTAGGGTAGATTTGCCACTCAACATATCTGAACTTTCTTTTTAGTGGAAGAAGTGGTTGCAAATGATAATTCTTATATGCGTTTAGATTCAATTTTGAGCTGTTCAATGTTTAGTAACACATTGTTGCCCAAAAACCCTTAATAATTTGTTAAGTTATACTTAAACATTTGTAAAATAATGTTTTCAACTCCCCTACCAAAAAAAAAAACATTTAGATAACAAAATGTCTGACATTCAAGGATTTAGAAAGATACATGCAGTTTTAAACTAGAAAACTAACAGTAGAATTTAAAATCCCTATTGGTCAATCAATACTCATTGAACTTTTTATGCTAAGGTTTCATAAAAATAGAAGGTTGAATTTTAAACTTGTGAAGTATATTTTTTCTGCACCGATCAACTTCATTTATGAAGTCCCTTTTCATTTTTAAAACATAATTTTTCTCTATGCATTAAGAATCAAATAGATAGTAAATAAATCTCATTTTAATGCTTTAGTTCATTCACTTCAATCATAATATTGTAAAAGCAATAAAGTGAATTAAATTGCAGACCCCCCCCCCCCCCATTGAAAAAGTTTTCTCATCCAAAAATTATTTGACAAAAACATCTATTATTTTAAAAAATCCACAATAATATTTACATGAATACCTCGTATAATGAATAATTTTTCATACTTTCATTCCTATTTTAATTGATTTTTAATGACCGATAATTGAAACCCAATATAATTTAATTGATATTTTATGGCTTAAAAACCATGCACTCTTAAATTAATTGTCACTTTCTGCAGTGCATATTTATAATAAAAACATAAATTTAATACAAGCTGTTTATTATAATACATATTTTATTTTACATATTTTATCTTCCTTTGAAGTTTCTACCTCGGCGAAGAAAACGAACCTGAAATATAAAATTATTCATTTCTGTTTTCATTAAGATTACATTAAAATTTAAAAATCAAATTATTGCATCAAACTTTTTCTAGTCTTTAGCTCTTTTTATTTTATCCAAACTCTTTTTGTTACGGAACTGGAATTTGTTATCAATAAAAGAAATCATGCAGTGCAGCATTTACTGCCCATTAAAAAAAAAAAAAAAAAATTGCAAAATGAAAAACACAATTTTGCACAAAAGCATAAGATTATTAACATTTTGTTAAATTGTTATATCAGAAAACATTTTCTACTAACATTTAAGAAAATAATTTTAAACTGGTATTTAAATTTCAATTGTATATACTGAGCTTGTATGAATTTAATTTATATAAAGTTCTCTGCAAATACGTTTGCACCAACCTCAACCAAGCACACAAAAAAACTATCAATCACGAAATAAATGCTAATTCTGTTTTTTTTTATAAACTCGTTCATTTTTCTTTAGCCGTTTAAAATTGTAATAAATAATTTATAAGAGAGAAAAATCTCTTTTAAACTGTTAAATTAACCACCAAATAAAATCAAAATAAATAGTAAAAAGTGTTGTTGAAAAGTCTGTGATAAAATACACTGTTGCACTTGAAAAGTTATAGGAACTAATTTAGAACATAGTGTTTTTGTTGTTTTTTCTACTGAACTAATTTCTCAATTATAAGCATATGACAAAGGTGATTTGTTCAAAATTGTTTAAAGAAACAGATAATTTTTTTTTTATTTGAAAGACCAGAGATTCTCCATTGCTTATTATATTTTAAAATATAAATTATTGTAACATCAAATTGAAATTGCTTGGATCGTTACCTAATTGATTATCATATATTCTTACCTGGTAGAGGAAGTTTTCACGCTTTTTGGTTCACAAACAAGTTTTTGCTCGTTTTTTTGTGGGATTCCAAAGAAGGGGGATCGTCTTTGAAATGGGCTGGAATATTAGTTCGGCTTTTCTTGGTTAATAAATTTTCATCTTCTGAAGAATCACTCCCAATTGAACGAGCAAGCTCAGCTTTATCTTATGCCTGTTAAAATGAATCTAAATAGGAAAATTATGGATATATGCTATCTCAAACTAGTTGCAAAACTTTATATACAATTTATTTATACAATTAAATATCTTATTTAAAGCACTTTTAATATAACTCACTAAAAAACCAATCTTCAGTTTGAGAAATTAAAATAGAATATTATTTAAATCTGTTAATAAATATCTGTTATTCATGTCCACCACTTCAAAAA
This sequence comes from Linyphia triangularis, assembly GCA_963978545.1. NCBI lineage: Eukaryota > Metazoa > Arthropoda > Arachnida > Araneae > Linyphiidae > Linyphia > Linyphia triangularis. The sequence continues at coordinate 62,154,325 of OZ021729.1, forward strand.
TCTACACCATCAAAACTTGAACTGATAAGTAGATCAATGACTTATGAAACATTATTTGTGATACCTTGAATTATTTGTATATACTCTATACAAAAATTGTAATTTAATTACTGTATGTACAATAGATTTTAAAATTAAATGTTTGCCATGTTATACTTGAGGGCATATATTCTTTAATCATGTTCATTCCCCCCTTCCCCATTTGTTGCAAACTACCAAAGACAACTTTTGTCTGAGATGAACCAAGATGAAGGAATTACTTCTACGGGTTCTCCATTTCCATCAATGAACCCTACAACAGTATATTTCTTTATTTTAAACTGAACAGAATAACAAATTAACTATTGAAAGGCCATACTGGCATTTTACTGCCAAGGGAAGGAAGGCTACAACTATTACACTTTTCATTCCAAGACAGAAAATAGCACTAACAATAATACTTGATTACAATATTTGATGTTTACTTTTCAAATGGAAAGTCTTTTCTTTAAATGAACAAAACATTTTTATTTTATAAAAACAACATCTTTGCATAGTATGTTTAAATTAACACAAATGAAGTTAGGCATTCAAAATATATTTTTGTAGATATTTCAAAAATTTCCATTCATTGCTCTTTTCTGAGAAATCAATAATTGCACAAGACAGACCTTTTAAATAGGAGAATGTACATATACAGTAAAACCCTGTTAACGCTAAGTCGATCTGGCCACTGAAATTGTTCGCTTTAACCGAATTTTGTGTTAAATAAATTAACGTTAAGTTTTAAGTACGGAGAACTGCTTTTCCTTTGCATTAAATGTGATTTTATGCTAAGCAATTTTGCGTTAACAGGGTTTGCTGTATTTTTTCAAAAATAGGAGGCATAATAACATTAGTTATACATATTGTTAAAATTGACATTTTCTAGAACATTTACTTTTTATGCCAAGCGGTTGATTGAGATAATGCACCCTATTCCACACCACCTTTGAGATTGAGTAATAGACGTGTTTTAATTTAATGTGGTTTCCTCAATATGCCCAATTCACAATATATTCTATTAACAGAGCTAATCATGGAGCTTGGATATTGAATTTTATAAGCAATATAAACTAACGATAACAAATATGATAAATAGGAAGACAAACTAGAATGTAACATGTAGTATAAGTATATTTCAATGATGAGCATAATTTGAAACAAGCAATGGAGGGGTAGGGGGGAATGGCTAAATGAGTATTAGTTTGCATCCGTGTATGGATGAGATAAAAGTTGAAAATCTTGTTTATATTTTAAACAGCAGCATTAAATAAATAATTGAAACCAACTCGATTCCTAATCAAGTTTAATGTGAATATCAATCACCTTTGTCAACATCGCTTTTGTAGATCAAACCAAGTCGGCAATCAAGTATCGTTGAAATTAACTAAAACCAACTTAAACCAATAATGTAATACGTAGATACCCCATGAAATCGACAAATTATTGTGACAACACTTACCAGTAATAAGTTTTCGATCCAATTTTAATGTTACTAATGACCGTCGCGCCGGCGACATAACATAAATAAACTTAGTAAACACACATCCGGGCACTTCAGTTCCTTCAGCCACTCGGTGGCGATTCTTTTTGAGAAATTCTGCGCATCGTTTTAATATCGCATTCGGCCAGTTTTGGCCGTAAGTCGAGATCGTTCCAAAATACATGATTTTTTAAAAAATGCTTAAAACCGTGGCAAAAATATCACAAAACATATTAATGCAAACCTTCCTTTCTTATACATAAAATATTTTAATTTTAAAACTGTCGATCAACCTTTCAAACTTTTGAGTATCGTCTATCCAATATTGGGCGAGATTGGGCAATATCGGCATCGAACGGCCGATTTTGCGCCATTCCACATCGGGATTGGCCAATGTAGGGCTGATATTGGCTGATATTGGCCAATGTAGGGCTGATATTGGCCAATACTGCTGTGCTACTTGGGGACTTCTGCTGATGTGAAAGCCGCTATGTACGTTATTAGTGTGTATGTGAGGATCGTTTTCACCGTTTGGTTTGAATTAATGATGAATGATTAGAATTTTAATTTAATTTTGCACAAGAAATTAATCCAAATCTTCCCAGTTTTTATTATGTATCCTTATTTAAAATTGTCATTTTAACTGCTATTGAATGTAAAATTGTTTATTTTAACTTGAAAAACAATTTTACATTTTAACTATAGATGTAAGTAATAGTTTAAAGTTAAAGCAATTTTTTTTTTATGTATAATTGTTTAAAATTAATTGTCTGGGGAAAATATGTTTATTTTGTAAAAATTTTGCTTGTTTATTGTACTTAAACAAGTGGCTACAGCTGATCTTAAACAAAAAAGAAAATTTCAAATAATGCATATAAAGAAATTGAACAATTTGGACAACGAAATTATGCAAACTAAAAAGCCAATGAAAATGGTGTAACTCCCCCAATCCAACTACATTTGAAGACAGTTTTTTTTTTTTTTTTTTAATACACAAATCGATATATAATTAGTAAAATATAAAAATTTTACTTTACGAAAATATTTTAAAGTAATTATTGATTTTTAAAATTTAATTACAATTTCAAGTATTCAGAAAACAAAAATAGTTATTATAATATATAGTATTTGTTAAATGTGTGTGTGTGTGTTAGATCCATTTTGACATGATTTATAGTTTGTCTTTATTTTTAAAATTTTACTTAAGAAAACAGCTTATTAAATCTGAAATTTAATACTCGAGTCCTCTTTTCTTGAGATTAGATTGTAATGTAAAAAAAGTGTGATTTTAAAGTATAATTGCACATGCACAGTGCAGGTACACTATACATACACTACACTAAATGAAGCAATTTGGTATTTGTGTCATAAATGTGTAAAGATAAACAGTACATGCATCATAATTTTCTTTATGATGGTGAATTTGAATGTTCTTTTACTTGAAAGTTTATTATTTATATATATTTTGTCGATAACTTATAATCAGGGAAAAAATTGGGTGTTACAGGGAATAATCAGGGAAATATCAGGGAATTTTAAAATAACTTTTCTGTGGACACCCTGGTTTTAACTTTAAAAAAAAATGCCTTTTACTTTCTGAAAACTTGCATTTGACACCCATGAAATATTTTGCTTTTCTTCAAATTCATATAATATAATTCAATAGTGATAAATATTTAAAATAAGTACCCAAGGCGTTTATAGCCATGTGTTAAATAAAGTTTTATCGTTTATGATAACAAGTATTGTAGAGTCAAGTTAACCATAGTAGTGCTTAACCGCACTGCAAAATTCAAGAGCTATTGATCAGATTGTAATTCAATTGGTAATAATATTCTTATTAATTTAATTTGCAAAATTGAAAATTATATAGTTTTTTAAAAAAAATTGTGCTTAAAATATATGTCTTATGTTTTTGCACCTTTGTTATTTTCATCTCCATGTAGCATTTTAAATAAACCTAATTATAATAGAAAAAATAAAAAAATTTGAGAGTAATAAAGTATATACATATTAAAAAAAAAAAAAAAAATTGAAAAATATGACAAATTATATGTTTTATCATTTAAGCAGGGGTCCCAGACTTGCTCCAATTGCACCCAACAGCGCCAAATGCAAAAATATGCTCCAAGCTGCTCCAAATGCTTTATTTTAGCCATATCTGCGCCAAAACGCGTTTTTTTTTTTTTTTTTTTTAATTTTTTTTTTTTTTTTTTTGCCGGCCGAAATTCTATATTGTTCGCCGCTATAATATCGCTATTGTTGAGAAATATTCCTGTATATTCGGCGCTAACGCTGATATTTACGATTGTGCGGTGTTCGTTTTTTCCGAGTGCTATGATGATTTGTGACGCTAATGCTGACATTATTGTCAAGTTTTACGTTGTTATGAAGGTCATTTTCGTCGATTCTTTCATAGATATAATAGCTCTGTAGTATTGAGTATTGCTCCTGTTAATTCGACGCTATTGCTGATATTTTCGTTGGTATGATGGTAATTATTGCCGAGTGCTGGGATTTCGCAATATCCGAAATTAGCCCCGATATTACTAAGAAAATGTCGATGTTACTGCGATGGTTTGCGACGCTAATGCAGATATTATTGCAAATTATTGAGATGGTCATTTTCGTCGAGTCTTTCACCGATATATTAGTGCTGTTGAGAATTGCTCCTGTTTATTCCTGCGCTATTGCTGATATTTTTGCTGGTGTGACGGTCATTTTCGAAGAGTGATGCGCTTTTGTTAACATCCGATATTACCGACATTTGTGCCGATATGTACGTTTTAGCGATGGTCATTTCTGCTGAGTCTTCAACTTACGTAATATCCTTTGTCTACATTTTCGACGGTATTGTAAACGCTTTTGCTAATATTTACGCAAGAGTGGTAGTCATTTTCGCTGAAGTTTACGCTGTTGTAATAGCAGCTATTGCCGAGATTTGTGACGCTGTTTGGTGACTTAAAAAAATACGATATTACTGGGATTTTGTGGCGATATTATTGAGATTGCAATGGTATGGTGGGTGCTATCCACAATATTTACGTTGGTGTTATATTCGTTTTCGCCAAGATCTATGGTAATGTAATAGCAGCTATTGCCGAGATTTGCGACGCTTTTTGGTGACTTATAAAAATACGATATTACTGGGATTTTGCGCGGATATTACTGAGATTATGATGGTATGGTGGGTGCTGTACCGATATTTACATTGGTGTAATATTCGTTTTCCCCAAGGCCGATGGTAATGTAATAGCAGCTATTGCCGAGATCCGATTTAGTGACATTCGTCTCAGGTAATTCTGCTTCAATTTTTTTTTTTTTTTAATTTATCGCTCTGGAAGATTTATTTTTCTGCTACAATTTTTTTTTTTTAGTTTTTTTTTCTTCCTTCCCCTACAAAAGTTTCTATTTCATGCTACAAAGGGCATTTTTCCTGCTACTAAACTTGTTATTACCTGCTCCGAAAGTAATTTTTCCTGCTCTGAAACTTGATTTTTCCTGTTCCAAAAACTGCTCCAAATCTTTCTGAGTGAGTGGGAGCCCTTAAGTAAATATAGATGGATAAATGTTATCAAAATTCAAATTGCCTTAATTGGAAGATTCCTTATAATTTTGAATGAATGTTTTTTAACTTTACAATCATTTCAAGAAATAAACAGTGTATAATTTTGATACATTTAAATGTGCTTCCATTTTTTACTTTATAGTTTAATTGTTATATTTAATAGAAATGATTTATATACTATTTAGTGATAGAAAAGGATTTTTTTGGTTATTTGAATGATTTTTTTTTTTTGTAGTTTTCTTTGCTATAATCCCAAACATTTTCTTTTCAGAAATGGACACTCAATGAGATGAACATCTTCAAAATGTTGAATTCTGTGTAACTTGAACTATAATGAAAAATAGTCCTTGACATATTTTGTATGTATAATAAACTGTAAATACTTAATTTTTACTCCTATATTTATATTTATTGGTGTTATTTTACCTACAGTAGTTGAAGCTCTCATGCTTAGAATTTAATGTTCAGAATGAGTTAATTTTTAAAACTTCATTCATTTCATCCTCCATTTTTTTTTAATTCAACTTTTTTATGTGTAACATCCACATACATTCTTATCCTTTTTACAGGATGAATACCGACCAAATTTAACCAAAAAAGTGAAAAGTGAATAACTTGCAAAATATTTACTAAAAGAATGATGTGGTTTTCTTAAAAACATGCAAAAAAGAAATGGGAATTTCTTTTACAGCTGATACATTTGTTGCCATAATATACATTGACATTTTTAATCGACAGGCATTGTTGTTCTAGGTATAAAGATCAGTGGACCTGTGCTTTGAAGCCGATCTGCTGACTGATAGTTTAAGAGTGTCTGACCCAAATGTCCATAATTTGGAAAGGCCACTATACTTAACAAAAAGTTAAAAAGTATAAGAAAAATATAAAATTAGATAACGGGTCTCACAAAGTTTCTAGAAAAATTTAATGCACCTCCATGTGTGTTCCTTTAAGGCCCAAACATGCTGTCCCGAGATAGCCACGCCTTTTATAGCCATGAGGATATCCATAGGTTCCAGGTATGTTCGCTGTAGTATTTCTGTATTCTCAAGAGTAATAGGAGCGGTTATTGAGGTACAAAGGTCTTTAACATCACAGATGTTCCTTGAGTAGATTTTGTATTTGACGTAGACCAAAAAGAAAAAATCCAGAGGAGTGATGTTTGGAGATCTTGATTCTAGACAGGCAATTGGACCTTCACGTTTGGAACCACGAGCTGGATTACATCGGACCCGAAAATAAAAATTTTCACCAAAATCTAAGAATTCAGCAGCTAATTTTGTCTAATACTGCAAAGGATCTCTAATAGATTTTTTTAATTGACTGTTGAGTGAGGAACCTTTGATTCGGACACCCTCTATATTCAGGGATGAGATTTGTCCTCCTTTTGAAGGTTTTCCTTCTTTTTTGCTTTTTATGAAAAATTTTCTTCCTTTTTGTCGCTTTTTCAAGAATCCACATTTTTCTGATCTGAACCAGTTTTTCCTGCAAAAAGTATACTTTTCCTCATGTCTAAACAAAAGATTTTTCCTCTTCACTCCCCTTTCCTCGCAGATTACTTCATAAGCTCCTCACGACCTGGGTACACTTTGTACTGTCACTATTGTCTTATCCGCTTGCTTTTTTTTAACGAATTTTTAGATTTCCTCCTTTTTTGCTCTGGTCACTCTCTTCCTTGTATATTGTTGAAAACGCTGATTAATTACCCTTCACCAGGTTTAAAGTTTTTGTTGTGAACACGGAAGTTGAGAGAAAAATGCATAAAACGATTTACAAAAATTTACTTATTGACTAATCCCACTACTGAAAATCTCACCTTCTGTTTATTTCTGTGAAAACTTTGTCATAAATATTAATTTCTAAATTGTGGATTTTCTTAACTCTCTGTAACTACTGGATTGCTATGCATTATTTATGTATAAATTTACCGGTTTTCCCCCATATGAGATGCTGATGCATTGCATTTCCATTTGAAGACTTCCTGTATAAAACCCCCTCTAAGAAATTAATATTTATTTGTCAATGTGTGTTACGATGATTTGGTGCAGAAAGTCTCTTGTGTAGCAGTTACAGTAAAGAGACCCATTCAACTAATCAACAGGCTTGCTAGTTTACTAAGGAAAAAACACTAATCTTAACTAAGAATTTTTTTTTTTCTTAAATTTTGTGAGTAAATTTCAAATAAATTTTATTTCTTTAGCCACTAAAATGTGTCAGATTGCAGTATTAACACAGGTTATCAATAATAGAAACTTAAACTCAAATAAATTATGCTGGACACACTTCCCCTTAGAGTGTTTAATAAAAAAATTAAGTTAGAAATTATTAAATAAGTGTATTAAATAGGAGACTCTAAAATAGACTTGTGTTTCATAAACATTATTTGCAAAAAAATTATTATTGTAATCAAATTTATTCCAAAACCCAAAGACATTTTGCAGCCATTCATCTAGTGTTTTAGATGTAAAAGTCAGCAATTTTTCAATTATGACAGTATTAGTGTGTGGTTTGTACAGTATTTAATTGAACTAAACTTTTTACATATTGACCAAAATTTTTTCCTATCAGTATTTTTTTTTTTTTGCTCAATGAAAATTTTACACGAACATGAACTGGGGGTTGCATGGCTCTTTGTTGCCAAAGTTAACTTGTAAATTCAGAAATTGAATAAAAAAAAAAAACCCATATCATTGGAACATTATGCATAACAAATAAATGCAAATAATTGAGATGAGAAATATAAAACTATGGAAACACCCAAGTGTTAGGTGCATGTATTGCTGTGACTAAACTGTTTATCCCTGAACAAGTAACAATTATCTACATAAAAGGAACCATCCTTATCCATCAGTTCAACGGTTCTCAACCTTTTTCGCCCTGTAGCCCACCTATTTTGTAAAAAAAAAACACCTTTGAAGTTCACTAACTACTTTATAGAGTATGTGCATCAGTAATTAGTAAAACATACTGTACAAGAAGGATTTAAAAATATTTAAATATTTTTTATAAAGAAAAGAACTTTATTCTATTCACTTTGCTGTCACAACTATATAAAAACTAAAAAACAAGTGATCAAAGTTAAAAAAAAAAAAAAAAAAAATGGGATTTGTGAAGTTGTCTGTGCCACATGAGATAGTCAATACATGGTTTGAAACTGGATAGTTTTAGCCATGCTGTTGAATTCACTTGCTAAACCATAAAAAAAATGCAATCGAATAATTTAATTGTTGTTAACAATCGAAGAATTGAGTGACTTGATTTTTTCTACCTCTACCTGTGAAGCTTCGATAATATTTATCTGGTTTAGACTCTTTACCAGCTTCCACGACCCAGTATTATGCTACTTGCGGCCCACGGGTTGGGAACCGCTGCATTAGTCTAATTATTACTTATAAAATAAAATTCTAAACATTTATTTGTAACTTAAGGTTCATAGGTATCTTCTTATTAAGTTCTTAAGTAAAAATAATATTTTTGCCATTTAATCAAGAAACCTCAAGAATATAATGCTGTGTAGTGTGGATCAGCAAATGGCAGCTATTTCCTCTATGGACCACATTGGGGAAACGTGAAAGAAAGTTTTTTTTTTTTATTAACATTTTTAAAGCACAAAATAAAGTGTTCAAGACGTTCATGAACAGACATTCCTTATCAATTGTAAATGGAACTTCTGATACTGCTGACGAAAAATATTCTCTGAATAGGGACATAATGACTTTATTATCATTTGAAGAGAAGTGTGTTAATGCATAGAAATATTTCTGTTGCAAAAAAAATCTGTGTTAAAAGCATTCGATTTCAGGAATAGTTTCAATAACTGATATTACCATGATATTTGATTCAACGATTTATTATCAGCCTTTATGATTATATCACCTTCAGAACAGATGGTGCTCGCAACATATTAGCAAAGTAAAAATCAGTTTGGTCGAGCTTTGAAGAGTTATCATTCGCAAAAATTCATTTAAGAGTTTGCTTTCGAATATTGATTTTTTTTTAAAATTAGAATCTAGGTTTGTGTTTAGCGGCCAAACTAATTTCCATCTGGATTGCCTCATTACTAAATTCTATTTTGTATATTTCGTAAAGAGAGTAAATTAGTTTTATTGCACTTATATCTGTACTTCTCAATTTATTTCGATTTTTGAGGTATGATTATGATATGTGCATTTTTCGTTTTCCTACTATAGATATAATGCTACTTTTTAATCATTAAATGACTAATAATCATTAACCAGTGGAGATAATCATTTTAAAAGAGAAGTAATAAAGAAAAGAATAGCAGTTTCTTAACTACATAATCAACTCTCCTGTAAAATTAGGAAAAGTTTAGGTAGTGTGCTTGGTACAAGTATTTGAAAATAAATTATCCTGATACAAATTAATATAAGATCTTACATTCCAGTATTATAGGATAAATTATGTATATGATACTATAGCCATCCACAACGAAAATCCTTTCAGAATGTACGATTTCATTCCTGATTGTTTGCATCGACTGACTATCATATCTAATGGATTTTAGTGCTAATAAAGGCTGATTTACATGTTGCCAGCGTTACTGACTGGAACACCATCTGTTAGGTTAAGTGGAAGGCCACAGTCATGCTTTGATTGGTTCGACCAAACGGTATAGTGGTTAGCGTGCTAGCTTTTAGACCTCGAAGTTGCGGGTTCGAGTCCCGGGTAAGGCATGGGTGTTTGTAAATGTATGTTGGCTTGTCAAATGACGAATGTTTCGGCGCATTATAGCCCTCGTGTTGCTGACGGCGCCAGATAATCTGAAAACAACCATGCTTTGATTGGAAGCTAGCTTTGTGTTTACACAGTGCCAGCAACTAGAATTACTCAGATATTAAGTGAACATTATGTCATCGGTCGGAGGTCAAATTAGGCATAGGCAATTGGATGACAGGAGTTAACACACCAGTAACTAGAAAATTTTGATGTACTGGAGTCGCCAGTCGAAAGCGCTCATAAACTGGCTTCTCCAGTGAGTGAATTGAAGCATTTAGACAATGCTAGTCACTGGCATCTAATGACATCCTCAACTAGTACGCCTAGTGGTAACGTGTAAATCAGGCTTAGATTAGATTCCAGGGTGGCAATACCAAGCGTACTTAGACCAGGTAGGCCCATTGTATCTCTCGTACTCAAAAAACATGTACTGCCTATGGCGTGCTAAACAGTGCGGTGGCCTTGCAAACAATCTGATAAAGAAACAATGCAGAAGTCATCAGACTTGATGTGTGTAACACCACAGGTTTCAAATCTTAGTTCCCATGAATGATTGGCATTTGCGAAAAACATATTTCAGTTGAGTTTTCACAGCCTCTGCATAAGTTATTCTCTACAAATTTCATTATTTTAGGATGATTTCAGAGACGCTGACCTGTCATCAAACCATTCATAATTCTTCAGGACTTTCTGCCCAGTCTTAGTATAAGTTTTTGATGTTGCTTTTATGACGTGTTTGGATTGTATACCCTGAGACAGACCTCTCCCACTCTAGTTTAGTTTCTTAAATAGGACCTGTCCTGAGATATCCCCTGACCTCAGTTTGTGGGATTTAAGTCATCATACTTAGCGATCTAATTTCTTATGGATATCATTTCCTTTCACTTAAATGTGGTTGTATAAATAAAAAACTCAAAGAGACAATCTATAAACAAACCTAATTTATTCTTACTCAATTTCGTATAAATCACAGTTACCTACATTCCATTTCACAATACATTTTCTACACATAGGCACAATAATCCGTTGTCAGTGTATAGCACCATTGCTTTTCAGTGGTTTTGTTCAAAATTTAATACATTGCACTTTTTTTTATTCATTTAATGCTTAAAATGCATTTCACTATTCGTATTAAAAATTAAATTAAAGCACATTGCGCATATAGTAATAGCATATTAATCACAAATGAAATACATTTGTATTTATTTTGGGTTTTCATTGGAATATCTTTTAAATAAATATAAATTACAAGAAATTACCAATTTTTCTTTAAATACTAGATAACAATATTCTACAAACACTTCAAAAATACAAATAAACAGTTGAAAATAACACTAAATTCATAGTAAAGGCACTGTTGCCAAGTTGTCCAATTTTCTTTTCAATAAAATTACTAAAAAATTTGGTAGACATTGGTTGGTGTTCACTGAATGTACACAAGTATTCGAAATTGCTCAGTTTGTGTAATGTTGACAAATCTATTTTAATCATTGTTTTGTTAATTTATGGAAAAGCGTAGATGCGGTACAAAGACTTGACTTTCTCAGTATAAATTCCATAACTTTTTCTAACAATTTCTTGTAAAATTAGAAGATAATAAATGGTTAATGAAAATACTATTGGAATTTGTTATTTTGCAAAGCTGCGAAAAATATTTTTCTAAATGTACTATTTTGAGAATTTTAATATTTGGAGGAAGCACAGTACCATAATTTTTATTGAATATAATATTAGCCCAAATTTAAAAAAAAGATAGTTTTTAAAATACCCAGATTGTTATTAAACATTAACATATTTTTATAAATTATATCAATAGTACACATAATTTTGCTTTATATACTATAACATCTTATAACCTGTTTTGGTTAAAAAAATTTGCAATATTCTAAAAATTAACATGTTTTCGTAAATTTATTAGTTATTAACACATGTATTCAGATTCAAAGTACAAGATATCAATATATTTCACATTATTTAATAATGGTATAGTTACAATATACGTCCCCCCCCCCCCATCTTTTATAACGAATTTTACAATTGTTTATTTATTCATTTACTCCCAAGGTTTTTTTTAACGCTTTTGAACAAAAAGTGTGCCATTTTTGGGGTGTAAAAATCATAGAGAAAAATATTAGTTTTTCAAAAGTAAGATTGCATTTACAAAAAGTCTTTATTACCCTCCTTTTGTATAATATTAGATTTAATAAGTTGAGGACTTATAAATAATCCGATTTATAATTGAAATTTTTTAGTGAGATGAATTTATGTGATCAAGCATAGTAAAGATAAGGATTTTGAAAAAGGTCATATTTATAAAAAGTTTTTAATACCTTAGTGATATATTGAATTAGTTAAATTATAGCTTCATATAATACGTTATTTAAATATTTTTTAACGATAATTATTTAGATCAATTTCGCGTAATATTTTCTTAATTCAGAATGTAGATTTTTTATATAGTAAAAATTATTTCTAACGACGCTTTTTTGGGTTGTATAAAAATAGAATTTCTTTTGAAATTATTTGTTATTGGATATTTTAATATTTTTCTGTTTGCATATGAAGGGTTGGTACACCTTCTAAATTATTATTATTTTTTTTTTTTCAAACTACCAAATTTTCTATCCCTGTGCGAAATATAGTTTCGGTAATTGAGCATAATGTGAATAATAAGTACATTTTTATCGTTCTTCAGAATAATAAATTTCCACCTTTGATTTTCAGATGCGTTAAGCGAAAGCTCCTTCGTTTAAATGGGACTTAATTTTAGCACATAATGAGTGGCAATAACAGGAATTGGAATTTTATTAACTTTGAAGCAGTGAAAAAGCCCATTTAAAAAGAAATCTTTGTAATGTTCTCAATTAAAATCGAATGGGAGGTATAGCCAACTTTTCCAGAGAACATGCGCTGAGTTGGCTTGTAAAGAACTCACTGTTCTATTTTCGAAACACGCGGAACAGAAAATCCTGCCAAACGACTGTGTGAGCAATTCGATGAAGGCTAATCTTTGAGGTCATTTGACTGTTTTAGATGCTCTTCAAGATTCCTGAATGGTTTGGGAAAAGAGATCTGTTTCTTATTTACAGAATGATTGGTAGCCTTCTATCCTTATATTTCTGATGCTATATTTCCAGATTGTTATATTATGCGAAGATAATATATATATATATATATATATATATATATATATATATATATATAATGAGATAATTTTTATAACTATTTTTAAGACGATTAAAAGTTTAATGCTTTAAGTTTAGTTCATCAAATGATTTTATTTAATCAACGTATGTTTATTAATAGATAATTTTTTTATTTTATAAATAAAGCATGTATTAAACTAAATCTTCGGCAAAATATAGAGTTATATGCATAGAAGAGGTTGATGGCAAGGCGTTCTTCACAATTAAGAATATGTTAATTTAGAATGGGGAAAAGTATGTATTAATAGAAATAACCTTTTACCATTGAAATTTTCGTTTTCGTTTATTAATTAGAAGAAATTTTGAATTAAAGATGTCTACTTTCAAAATAAAATTCTAATTTTCTTTAATTTTGTTTCTCAATTTCTTAATTTTCGTTAGTAAATTAGTTTAAATTTCCATTTAAAATTAAGTAATTTTATAGTTTTCTCTCACAGAAGTATAGAAATAGAAACATTAGTCAACAATAGGCAACTTTCTTTATGAAATTTCTTTCTAAGAAATTTATAAGCAAAGGCTTGTTTCAAAATACATTACTTTAAGTAAAATACATTAGATTGCATTTAATTCAATTAAAATTCCAACATTCGCGGGTATTTCGAATTCGTAGTTTTTGGTAGTACTATTCTCTAAATAAAATACTGTTTGATTTTGTGGTGTTTGAAAATAAATATTTTAACAATTCTAAATCCATCTTTAAGTGAAATAAATTTAGAAAACGATAACGAAACGATAAACGATGTAATTAAAACATTAAATATAAATTTAAATTATAGCTTAACTTCATGGAAGCCATTAAAAATAAAAAATAAAAAGTTGTTATATAATGCTACTTCCTTGGTTGAAATTTTATTTATTTGAAAATGGGCTACCATATTGCCTTCTCAGTTTGACGTCACGAGGAATAATGTTTTGTAACATTTTCTAACAATGCAAGGGAACTTAAGAATAAATAAATATTATCAAGCATTACATAAGCATAGAATAATTGGATGCTATGTTGTATATAACGTTAAACATAACTAAGTTGGATGGATACTGGTAAAGTTATTTCAAAAAAGAGATATACATAAAAAAATCCCCATTTTTCAAAATATTTTTTTTTCACTCAGTAATAAAGAGAAATTTAGTAATGCTAAAAATTCCAACTTGAACCTATAAAAGGACTATTTTAACTGGACGGATATTTGAAAGGCTAAACGGGACAACTTTGGAATAGGATATAGTAGCCCAAATGCAATAATTTTATAAAGTAATTTTCTAAGGACCTTATCGATATTTTATTATTCTTTCACAGCAGAGCTTTCAAAACAAAAACCTAAGGGGAAAAACCTAAATTCATAAGCAACAGTGAAGGAAAATACATCTAAATTTGGACGGACAGGACTTAAAACATGCTAATAAGACTTGCCTTGCGTTGAGGTGTTAAAGGTTTACAACGAGTTCAAACCGATTCACCTTTGCTACTGTAGCATTTAGCAGAACAAGGAAATAATTTAAGACTCCACAGCTTTTTCAAATCTTTCACCATATAAACAAAGGAATTGAAAGTTAAAAAATCTCAATAGTGTTCTTAAAAACATGTGGTATATATATCTTAACTAACGTATATATATGTACAATATATTTATAATACAATCTCAACTAGTCGACGCTAAAGATGGGCTTCGAGAACAAGCCTATTTCTTTTGCAATTGTAAGGACATCCGGTGCAAAAATTCAAGCTACTATGGGCGGATAGTAAATTGAAAAAGAGAACCCCCACTTCACTAGCATGAATCGTCTGAAAAGCTACATCATTGTTCGAGCCATTTTGTCTGGGTGTCTTAGATGTTAAAAAAAGAATTTAGTTCTGAAGTGCATATTATAATCTCGCTAAGTAGAATATATATACAGTTTAAATAGTGAAATTAATTCCGGAATATTAGAAGACGTTTGCGATTTCTATGTAGGATTTTGTGCCCTTTATCATTTAAAATGTCACTTGCGCCTTATATTTATTGTGGTGGTTCATGTCACTTGTATGTAAGTGAAACTTACAAATTTATTTTTTATGAATTAATCTGGATAATAAAAATTCAGTATAGTTTGTAAGAACATTTTCTTTTCAAACTCAAGTCGATGAGGATATTTTACCATTTTTTTTAATTTTAGAATTACCGCAAAATCAAGAATTTTATAATACCTATTAAGTCTTTGAATTATTTTCGTATTCGTGATTAGTATATTTTATGTTGATGTACCGTTTATTGCTAGATTTAGTAAAAGAACCTTTCTTAATATGAGAGGAGACACCGACCCGATTAAAATTTTTGATTTTCTTAAAAAGATGATTTCCTAAAATGCGACTTTATTAAATAAGCTAGTGTTTATACTCTGTTTAAAAATATCCAGTTTTATATTTATATAGTTGAAGGAAAAGAAAAGTACGAATTCATTAATTTAGTTACCGATCTTAACCTTCCAGTGTGTTTAAAATTTGACTTTACTGAATTATCAACTAATAAGATTTTTCTATTTTTGAATCTGTAATTAAAAAGGTTTCGATTTTGATAATTTTTTTTAATTTTTTGTTACTATTGATATTTCTAGTGACATGCTTTTATGAATAATACTGAATGACTCGAACGCTCATAAAGAAGGTGACAAAATAAAAACTGCCAAAAATATACGCATATCATTTTATGGTGCTTTAAAAGTTAAGTACGAAATATGAAATGTATAAAAAGTTTTGCTTCAAATTTCTGAAAGGATACGAGAGAAATATGTGAGAATTGCACATCGGTCAAACAGCTTTCATGTTTCCTTTGCGATTTCGCTTAAAAATCAATTGCGCACTTGAACATTGAGCGCCGACATGCTGTTTTAATAAACAAAAAATATATGGAGTAAGGAATATACAATGAAGCTCTATAAAGCCGAATAGTTGATTTCGTGCGCACGTTTACTTGTACGTATCAGACTATGTTTGCAGTTAAGCCGGATATACACGCTACCAGTCGGGGTTCCAGTTTAGATCGCCACTCTGTGACGTCACTTTGCTACTGGCACCAGTAAAACATTTTCTATTTACTGGAGCAGGCAACTCCCATCATCCAATCACGTAAGCTCTCCCGTGACCACCGAAAGACGGCGCAGCGGTCGTTTCGCTGACGTCATGGAACTGGCGATCTGAACTGTAATCTCGACTGGTAGAGTGTAAATTCGGCTTTATATCTGTAAAATCGATGTAAAGTTCCCCGTCGATTTTTTCTCTGAAAATAACTTTCGAATATCGAATACATCGAATTACATCACAACGGTAACCACCACCAAGGGAAGTGCTGACCACGTGTCCAAACTTGAGGAAAGATGTAAGCAGCTTTATAGAGCCTCTCATTAAATCGTGTATTCTATACCCTTTTGAGACACGTAACACCAAACCAAACTTTGTACATGTAATTTCAGCACAGACAAACGATTGAAAGGAAAGAGGAAAAAAGTGCTGGCACTTCTTTTTTGCGAAGACGCTGTTGCCACTGAACACGACACAAATAAAACTTCCAACTGCGGTAGAAAATACGTGGCCTGTGCAGCGACAGGCAAATATGGAAAAACAAGATTCTTGTACAATAACCACAGGTCATACCATATCCGCCACGCTGTGTGACACTAAAATTTGATTTTTTTTTCTTTGTCTCATATCACGGCTTTCCCCTGTGAAGGGAGTGGAGTACAAAATACGGCTGGTCCACAGCTAACCCTTTCATCACCACCAGCACATAGTGAAGTGCTGGACCAACTCTCGACAACAAGTTGGTCGGAGGAATAATGAATTTGATCGGAGATTGATCCACGAAGAAGAGGTTACGACAGCAGCTTGTAGAACATGATGGCCAGGCTAATGTTGATGAAGAGAACAAGCATTATCATCTGCTGTCTGGAGAACCAGTCCTGAAAGGGAAAAAGCGGAAGTGGTTAGATATACTGAAACTAATAATAATATTAAAAAAAAAAAGACCGAATTTGATTGTAAGTACACAAAAATATACATTTATAAGTCTGAATTTGGATTGGGACTGTGATTATCATTGAAAAGCTGTTTTTACTAATATTTTCACAATGACAGGTGGTCAACCAGGAGGAGGGTTTTGAGTGTCGGAACCCCTTCCCCCTCATTACACCCAACAACGTGACGTTTTGTTAAGAATGAGTAAATAATTTCCAAAGCATAAGTTTGAAATTTACCATTATTCAGACAGAATAAGTTTGTTAAATCAGGTGATGCATGGAACTTTGACAAGTGGCAAATATGGGATGAAGAAATTCTGCATAGCCGTTGTTTTTTTATGCATAGAAATACCGGAGCAAACTTAGTGTTTGATAAAAAATATTTCCAAAGAAATTTTCTGGCTGCATTCTTCGTGATACAAAATTAAAATGTATGAAACTCCGTAAGGGATTTGCGATCTCACTATCTTATGATAATGAGATAAATGAAATGAATGAGAATAATGAGACAAATAATGTTTAAACAAAAAGTTATATTTTTATTGACCTTCATTCACGCTAGTAATTCGTTTCGTCGTTGTAGTTATAAAACTAGTGATTTTTTATTTATAAGTTTATTTTATGTTTCTCTACAAGTCTGATCGTTTGAAACATATTTCGTAAGCTTCAGAATAAGTATTTCAGTGGTAGGACCGTTTAAGAAATTCCTTGTATACCAATTGACGTTTTATAAAGTTATTAAGTCTCCTGAATAGTTGATTTTTTTTGGGTAATGAGGTATTAGAATTAACTTAACGATTTGCTGGTTATGTTTAAAAGTTGTTAAGCTCCTTTCCATTGAAAATAATCCAATCTTGATCCAATGATACTTATTATTTTAGAATAACCTATGCAATGCTTGTTTTGTATTAATTTATATTTTAAAACTTTAAATTGAAATAAAATAGCTAATGAATGATAAAGTAAGTGCTGAGAAAAACTAAAATAGTCAATTTCGGATAACGACCATTATTGTAAGTACCTTTGATGTGTGTTGTGCAATATTTATTTATTTTAATTTTCCTTTAGAAAATTTCCATTTCCACTGACTAGCCCAATTTTATTTTCGGATAAAATAATCGAGGTGCGTATAAAATCCGGGGTACGTATTTAGAAGTATATTAAAACCAATTTTAACATTACACTCAATTCCTCCTACACAAGAACCAAAGAAAAAATTGGCAGCCTCCATTCAAATCCGAAGCAGAAACGATCAACCAGCAGAAAAGAACGACTTCCAACCACGGCCATCTCTTTGTTGTAAAGCGGCAATCACGTCCCAGAGCGTACCGGGAAGGGGCGGAGGAGGGTTAATTATCCTAAAAGCGTCAGAAAACACCCAATCAGGGACGGGAGAATGGGAAACGTCGGTCGTTTTTCTGGTAAAAGTGCATTTCTATGCAAATTTCGGGATGAAAGTGGGCAAATGGCTCGACAACAAATCGTGGATCGGTGCCAGAAGAAGCGCATAAAGCACCTCGAAAATAAATCAGGCGTCAGTGCGAAAAACTAAATTGACGCCATGAACAGTGTTCGACCTCATTGGATTGCTTGAAAACTGTAAATAGAGAAGCATAATTGCCAAAACAGTTTAATATCGTACAATAGATATCTGTACTTACATAGTCTCCATTTTCACCTTTTTATTGCTGTAGTAAGTGGGTTTGGCGTTCTTTCAAGAGGTATATCGCATACTATGCCTTGCAAAGAAGGCATTAATTTTTAAAGTGTAGCAAATATCTTTAACAGAATATCAGTTCTCAAAAAGTTTTTCTGTGAAAAGCTTTTCTGTAAAATTAGGAAAAGAGGTAATGTCTCTTACCTCTAGGATACAGAAGTATGGAAATGAGACGGTAACTCAACTTGGATTCGAATAAAATTGAGAAAAATGAAATACGTTAAAAATACCTTAAATTTTGGCTCATGTAATATCTCAATTAATAAATTCAGATTTATCATAGTATTTTTATTATAGGTGATAAAACTACATTAAAAGCTATTGAGTTGAATTGACTTAAGTTGAATTGACTTAAGTTGAATGCCTTACTAAATTAAAATGGCGGTAATATTTTTTTTAAGACGTTCAGCATAATCACAACTTTTACTAGGGGTGTGGAACATCGCACAACCTTCAATTACACTATAATACTGACGTGGATATGTGTCATTTACCGTTTTTATATTTTCATCATTCATTTAATAAAAATGGCCAGATTGGTGATATTTTATGCGATAATTCTTGTATGGGTCTTTATAAAAAAAAAAAAAAAAAAAAAAAAAAAAAAAAACTCCGCCAAAATGATGATTTTGATGATCGTTGATGAGGTATGCTCAAGGAAAGCGAACTCTTTTTTAAAAAATTCATTTTTAAACTTTTTCGCCATTAAAGGTAGAGAAATGACCACAGCGATCTAAACAAAAGTGTTAGAGGCCGTTTTTTAGCAATTCCTGAAAAACATGATTTTTTCCGCTACTCAGTACACCAAATTTGAACATCGTAGATCACTTTGTTCGGGAATTATGCTAACCACGTACACACAGATAAACATTTTTTCTAGATCACTTGTTTGAAATAAGGATGTTCCAAAACGTGGAGAAATGGAAATAAAAAAAATAAAAAAATTCGACATTTTTTCTTTTGACAGAATACTATACTTTCATTACCTTATGTATACATATGGGTAATTGAAAGTAAAAATCCCAACAAAGAAACTCTGTCATAAAACTATGATATTTTTTTTTAAAATTCTGCCGTGTTAAATAAAACATATCGCACCGTTGTGAGAACTACAACTCAAAATTCTAGTGTAAAGTGAGTAGTAAAAGTGTGTACAGAATAGTAGATTGCATGTACTAACTCTCTAAGAATGGCACATGTGAGTTTCGACTTAAACTTTAAACCAATTTTTTGTCGTTCAACCAGCATCATATATCACTTTAACACAAAATAAATTTTGAATTAATGTGACTTCACTAAACTCAACTTTGGTTGTGTTACTTTTCTCACTCGGGTGCGTTATGTTAATTGAAGATATTGTATGTTTTGCATAACCAATTTTTATTGCAACGTTTTGTAACAAATAAATTCGACTATCCAATCTAATGCAAAAAAGTAACATCTATTTAAATGACATTGAAGTGTAGATTTTCATAGTCTTAGTAAAGAAATTACTATTAAACATAACTGATCTTCTGCTTTCAAGCAGAGATACTGTATGCGTTTGTGTTTGCTTTAGCTAAGATACGCTGACAAAGATGTATTTTTAAATCGTTATAAGGCATCTGTTCCAACTATGATTCATAAATAAAGAATTTTTACACACACAAACAAAAAAAAGGTTGTCTTTCTTCAAAGTAACAATTCTTTTTAATTTGTAAAATAATTATCAAAAATTTGGTAGGATTTTGATAATTCTTTCTGACGACAATAATAATAATCTTAAAATTTAGATACTTTAGATATCGGATTAATGAATCGAAGTAAATTGAAATGAACTCAGTTAGTGCATACATCTATTTAAAATTACAGGAAAAAAAAATAATAATAATAATATCGAAACGTTGAAATTTTTATTTTTGCTTTTAATATTCTTTAGCCATGTGGCTACCAGTGTTTCAAATGAAAAATTACTCAAGATAAAATTTTAAATATATAACATATGCTACTTTTATGAACTTGTTTCCGAACTAGTTCCGAAACTTCCAGAAAT
Source organism: Linyphia triangularis (assembly GCA_963978545.1). Classification (NCBI taxonomy): domain Eukaryota; kingdom Metazoa; phylum Arthropoda; class Arachnida; order Araneae; family Linyphiidae; genus Linyphia; species Linyphia triangularis. The sequence goes on from OZ021729.1 coordinate 62,175,079, forward strand.
TGTCTTTTATTGATATGAATACCATGTAAAAAAGTGTTTCAAATGAAATATATATATATATATATATATATATATATATATATATATATATATATATATATATATATATATATATATATATATATATATATATATATATATATATATATATATATATATATATATATATATATATATATATATATATATATATATATATATATATATATATATATATATATATATATATATATATATAAATATATAAATATAGTTTTCAAGTTATCTTATGGTGCTATAATGGGAATTTGTTTTTACTTCTTTATAAGGCTCTTTTATATTTTCTTTTAGTTTTTAAAGCTAATTCTGCACATTTTTAAAGCTAATTTTGCTTCTATTGCTTATTGAGGACTGAATAGAAAAATAAATATTTATTTCTTATATTGGACATTCATTTCCTGTGATCTTCTCTCAATTATTGGTAAATTGCTTTTTAATAACTAGGCATCAGATATGAGACCAATTTTTTAGAATAGAATTGAGTATTTCCTACACTGCTTTTAATTTTATTTTTGAATAATTCTAATTAATTAATTTCTGCAACTTGGAAGCAATAAATTGTTGCTACTTTGGTTCCGTTGTTTGAAACATTGCCTCTTGGAATGCCATGGGAACTTGTTGGATGATAAAAAAAAATAAAGAAAAATAAGAAAATCATTAAAAAACGATATCTTTTGTATTTTTTTGATTTTTTCTGAGAAAAACGTTTTTTTCGCACTTTAACATGGTTGCGTCAATTGTTGCAACTATAAATAAAAATACAGAGGAGAGGATTTGAAAAATATATACCATGAATTTTTAAAAAACTTTTCAAAAAGAAAATTAATACATAATTATTAATTAATATATCCTTAGGAAATGCAAACAACATTTCTGAAATTTTATCCATCTGAAGAAAAATTTAGCTCTCTTGCATCCTCCTGCAAATAATCCTGCAGGCAGCGTCCATGGATTCATGACTACGAAGACATTAATTTACTCAAGTTTATAGAAATGAAACATTAGTAAGATATTAACCCTATAAATCCCATTTAGAACAGAATTCTGTTACCTGATGGTATTTTCTCCAAAAATAAACAAAATCCAGCGTTATTTGTTTATAATATGTATGCTATGGAACACTCGGTAGAAATTTCGAAATTAGCCCTTTTTCTACTAAATGGAACAGAAATAGACTCTCCTTCTTTCCAATCTCCGAGTTCATGAAATAACAATACTCACCTCACCTGGAAATAGCGCCTTGTTTTTATTTATGTATCTTGATGAGAAATTATTTAAAAATAAACACCCCCATCCCTCTTCCCCCTCAAACGAACTGAGTAAGGTTTCCATTTTGGGATCTTTCTTTATTTTTATTTGTTTGGAAGAACGTTTCAGGATTTTTTTCTTCTTAATTCTTCGGAACAATCACTGACGGAGCTGACACCTCAGCTCTGTCATCGCCTTTTATACAGAGAAAAGAAATGACTCGTTTTGCTTGTTTTTATGTCTTTCTTTTAAGCCCTTGCAGTACCAACGAAGGCCCTGGCTTTGTGATTTAAGTCCCTTTTGATGACTTGTTAGAGAAATTGCTGGAGCAAGAATTGAATTTTTTTTATCAATTTTAGTTTTTCAGTCTTTTTAGCGGAAATTTCACTCAAGTTGATGGAAAAATGAAATATATTCCAAAATTTAAAAGAAAAATAGTTTTTTTTTTATTACAATTGAGTCGTGATGCAAACAGATTTTTTTTTTATGATGCGTGAATAAACTGTCTAGGTATTTATGGATGAAAAGTATTCAGTTCTTTTTTTATTTAAAGAAGAAATATATTTTTGAGAAATATATTTTTGAATAAATATATTTAAATATATCATGAAGCATAATAAGTATCTTCCTGTCTGCGTTCCATGTCTGTCTGTTCTAAATATTAAAAATGTTGGAAGAAAAATGTTTTTTTGTTTGTATGATATTTTGACACGTATCAATTAGATAACTATCAAACGTATATACATACTAAAAATGCCTTTTAAGTCAAATATTAGCCTTTAAAATTAGGACTTAAAAAAAATTACATCGCATGTGGACATTTTGACAATTAAAAAAATAAATAAAATGCCTATTGAATGTTCGAAAAAAATTCCTCTCTTTGTTTCTGAAACTTTCAGACAAAATGATGTTAAAAAAAGTCATCAATATACCATGATTTAATTTAATGAATGTGATTTTTGATGGGAAAATCCGTATAAATGCGAAGAAATACATTTAAACGTGCTTAATATCCAACCCTTCGTAAATGACATAAATGTAGCATTATAGTGAATGAAGTTACACCATTAGTGGCGTCTTAATTCACGCCAAGAAAAGTCATCATCGACCCAATCAAGAAACGACATCTTGGTGAAATAATACTTTGGCGAATAACCTTTTCAGTGAAGTAATTTAGACACGTGAAATTAACACCAAAGAAACACCTTCATGTAGGACAAATGAAACATCACAGCAAAAAAAAAAAAAAAAAAATAAAAAAAAAAAATAAAAAAAAATCAAACTCATACTATTAATATTCAATTCCTTGAAAACAGCCTGTTATTTGAAAAACTCTTTATAGAAAATATTGGATGGGAAATTTTGCCATCTCAAAAATCATAAAGAACTTATATTAAGTATGATAATACATTGCAGGTAAACACCGATGTCAGAGGAAATTTTATTTACTATTAACGATCAACTACTTAAGTTATTGGAATTTTTTTGAAGGGAGAATTTGTACAACTGGGGGGGGGGGGGGTCACTACTATTAGTTATCCATTCTCATACACAAAGCCTTCTGAAGACTTTTCATTTCAGTTAGTAAAAGTTTGCTGTTTCATTTATCATTTCGTGAATTTTATGTGTCTAAAAGGTATTAGTGAAAAACTGATAGTTCAGTTTTACGCACGAATTCAGATAAACAACTTATTATTAAAAATTCCGTGTTATAATACCGATACTTTTTCGAGTTTTTTAGGTATTCATAAAAACGTGACACGCACATACGCATACTTTCAAACTATTCATGTCACGCGAATTCGCTGCCAAAGTACTTAGCGATGGAAATCGATATTCACGTATTGATTCCAGCATCGATTAATCTCTGTTGTATTTCATTGTTCCACTAACCTCTGACCCAGAGAGTTGAACGTTCTTTTTATAAAAAGGATTGAAAGATCAGTTGTGAGACCAATTTCGAAAGTAATTCACGTACAAAGCTTGATTTCTATTAATCGGATATGTTTTCGTTTTGGTTTGGTTTCAATGTATCAACTTTAAAAGTAAATTTACGAACTTAAATTCTGTTTAAAAAGAAAGAAACAAACTACATAGGTATCTTTTCTGGGTACTTTTTTGGTAAAATGGTGCAAGCATAAAGAAAAAATTTGTGAACCTTTCATCAAATTAAAAAAAATAAAAAATTAAAATCCTATGTAAATAGGGTCTGAAACTTTAATGGTGTTTATGAAACATGCTTTAACGTACTTGTATAGCTCATCCCTTACATAATATATGTAATGTATTCGCATTGGGATAGTCAATGAAGCTATTAGATCGCTCTAGTAAATTCTCCAGTTAGCGAGAACCACTTAGAACATAGTAGAACGTCCCTCAAACTCATATAACCTGCGTAATCCGTTTTGACTCCGCCTCTTAGAATATCAAATCTTGACTAGTGAATGCATCACCCACTTCACTGAGAACCTCTCTGAAAATAAACTTTTATATTTGTTTAATCTCGGCTGCTTTTTTATATCCTAAGAGTGTCAACACTATTTTACCGTTACATATATATAGTTACAGAAAGAGAAATGCTGAACATTCCCTTTGACAATTTTTGTTGTTTTAAACATTGAATGCTTCAAACAAGTAGAATCTAATACATTAAAAAATGTGTGACTTTTTGTTGATGTTGATGCAGAATAATTATGACTAAATTTAGTGTTAAAAATTGCTCGAAAAAGAATCTAAATTAAAACCGTATGACATTAATCAATGTGAAATATGTCATATGTTTTAAATTTGGAATAAGAAAATCAAAGCTATATATTTAAAATGTCTTACATTCTTTTCTACAAGTAAACTTATGGTTAGTCGTAATTTCGGTTTAAAAATAGCTTTATATGAACTTCGATTTTGTTTGTGTGAGTGTTATTTCCAAGCAAATCTGAGGAAGTCTAATTAATTTACTTGCAGTCATCTGATTGGGTTGAAACTTGGCATATAAATTAGATGTCAATGACAATGCATTCTATCAAGTTTTGGGCTGTCACTATCACTTTTACACACGTTTCTATAATCGTTTTGGAATACTAATAATTCCCATTCAACCAATTATTGTCGAAACTCTTTCCTGTTGCCAAAATTATTTTAATCAGAATAAATAAAATATAATTGGACATGAATACATAAATTTTCGATGGAGTGTGGTCAAACTAATTTGAAGTTAAGTTGCGTAATAACCTTGTATAGTGAAAAAATGTAACCGATCATTATTGAAATTCTCTCCTGTTTCCAAATTTGTTTTAATCCAATAAATAATATATATTTGGATGTGGATGCACAAAATCACATTTATTTTTAATAAATAATATTTGAAACGTAGTTTGCCGCATATCTTGCTGATAGAGATGTTTTTAATATCTAAAGTTAGATGCAAACACCAAGCACAAAATGACAACAGAATCGGTATGAGGAACTTTAACATTTTTTGGTTTGATTTTTAAATAAAAGTAGAGAAAAATTCATGAAAAACAATACTATTCTTTCAAAAATTTGCGCTTGGATATATAGTGAAAAAAAAAATATTTAGTTTTTCACTTTGCGATTTGGTGGGAAATGTGTGTGACGTCAAAGCGCAGATGATGAACCAGTCTAAAACCTGTTTTAGACCACGGTTCTCCTTGGATTTTCGACGGAAACTATGCGTAAGAACGTCATGGTTTTTTTATGCGTTTTTGGTTACGTGACTTTTGCTTTGATTTCAAACTCGATTTTTGATTTATTGAAAGCATAAGGATAAAAAATAATTGCACTGCTCAAATATATTCGTTGAATAACACTACAAAATACAAAAAAAAAAAAAAAAAAAAAAATATTCATTTTCCTCACCTGTGCAAGTTCCTCATTAACAGTCATTAAACTCTACTACGCAAGAATAATTAATACAAAAGATGTCACACATAATAAATTTGCTACAACTTAATGTAAATAGTATTTTTTCTTTTTATATTTTCTTTTTCACATTTTAAGTCAGTCGCAATATTGAATTTTACGTACAAATTTTTTTGTAGAAAAATTAGTAGAAAGTTTTAAAATTAGATCACGAAGAGAAATCTGTAAAACGTGCTTTACCTATCTGGAACTTTAAAACAGTAAAGCCACTAAACGGTAATCAAGTATTAATTCAAAAGATGACCCTAGTTTTAAATTTGGAACAAGCCAATACAAATGTCATTTTTTAAATATATTTAATTTTCTTTTAAGTAAACTTAAATGCACTTGCAATTTCGGTTTTTATTTACCAATTTGGGAGGAAGAAACATTTCATAGTTTTGCGCGAAGAACTTGCTTTATTACAAAGAGTCTGTCAGTGGCTCTATCCTTGTGGCTTTAGTGAAAGTAACTTCCAAAATACCCAGATTTTAAATGAAAATTGTTTTGACTTTTTAACTGTATATTTGACAAACAGAATGTAAAAATTTTAATTATATTTTAAGGAAATAAGTCACTTTATGGAGTATGGGTTTAAAAAAAAATTTCATAGGGGTGAGGGAGTTGTATTATTTATGAATCTGTAGGGCAGCAAAGCGAACTTAAGTTTGAGAAGTAATGAACCTTTTAACGAGCGTAGCTTTAAAAGTTGGCATATATACACAATGTCGGATCTCCGCAACGCGGGGCCACATATCTAGTTTTTAGGATAAAATATTGTATTTTTTAAAACAAATGACATTTTCTTCTACAAGCAAACTTTTTTTAGTGATCATATTGATTTTTACGTACCGATTTTGTAGTAGAAAAATGGACGGAAAAGTTTTTTTCCCCACAAAGAAATCTGTAAAACGTGTTTTACCTTATATAGATCTACCACGCAAGAAAGCCTTTAAACAGAACGGGCATGAAAATCGCTACACATTGACCAATTCAGGATATGTCACTTGTTTCAAATTTGGAATAAGCCAATAAATATCGTATTTTTAAAAACGAATAAAATTTTCTTCTACAAATAATGTTTATATCAGTGGTCATTAGAAGTTATGTTTAGTTACGTGCTTATGAGAAGAAAATAAATAGTTTGTAGTAGAAAAATAGACGGAAACTTTTTATAGTGTTCCTTCAAGAAATCTGTAAAACTTGCTTTACCTTATATAGACTGCCCTCGCAAGAAAGCAACCGAAGAGTAATTGCAAGAAAAGACCGGGATCCACATATATCAAAATAAGATGTCTTCCTTGGATTTTAGAACAACCTAAATGTGGATTTTGAAAACTAAAGTTACCTTTCTGGATTATAATTTCTATTTATTTCGTAAATAAATCAGTAAATTATGTTTTATCTACTTCTACGTGGAATAGCTACTGAACAGTAACATTAAGAAAACTACCTAACAACGATATTGAACAATGCGAAATTTTATCTGTTTAAAGTTGAGAACTATAAATTAAAACTAAATTCGGATTTTTTTAAATAGACTTTTAGTCTCACTTATTGTACTTTCTGCCGATATATTCTGATGTAGAACAAAGGTAGAAAGTTACAACTTCTTATTTCCTCAAAACTTATTTGCACTTTTTGGATAGAATAAACTTCGAATAGAAAGAGAAAGGAAAATGTTAGACAACATGTTAGAAGCTTTTATTGTTACATATTTTATTTACGGATTAAAACTGTTCCATTTAGAAAAAAAGCTAGGACTTATAATTTGGAGAGAGAATTAGAGACTATAATATGATTGGAGAGGGGGGTTGGGATCTAACTTTGCTTGGGGCTTTGCAATCTCCGACACTAAAAACAAGCAGACATGATGAAGATTTTAATAATAAGTCACATTGTTGATTTCCCGAATGTTTAGTGGTTTTTCCAAAGTGCAAAGTTTTTCCCATTCGAGATGAAATTTAGACAGTTTCCCCTTGAACGATTCTCCGGATGGTATTCTCTTTTGAAATTTTCTATCAGTTATGTTGTGAGCATGTTTCGTCACAATATAGAACTATGAGGCTTTTGCGATTATAAAAATATCTTGCAATTAACCAACTTTACAATAGGTTCTTCCTCAATTAAAAAAGTGTGTACATTTTTATCATGCTACTTAATGCTGCCAATTTTATTATCCGTCAATTTTATTATGCTTATGATAATAAGTTATTAAAATGATACTTTATTATGCAGAAATGTTTTTCCACCCTGCTTTATTTCATTTTAAAGTGTTTTGCAAATATTATTGCCTAGTTGATTTAAACAGAAATTTTTAATTACTGGTAAATAAACAAATTAAGTCTTAAAATGTGGTATAGTATGCTTTAGAAAATCAGATGGGCATTATCACATTTATTATTAACAAAATAAATAAAAGAAAATTAGGGACAGGGGTTATTATTATTAACTTTCACAATTTATTACGTAACAAGATAAGACACTATACACAGATAAAAGTTAGTTCTTTTATTCAATGAATCAAAGCATTCTTTTAATCTTCACAAAATAAAGTTTTTGAATTTTTTTAAAAGTAAAGCAAAATGTTCTGATCTGCTTTTTCTTTGTTGATGCCTTTATTATTCATATGCTGAAAGTGTGCCAAATGTTATTGAAATGAATTACTAGACTATCGAATGGTCCAACTATTTCAACTTTTAATAAAACTGTCATCGAAGTTGATGTTGTAAGTGTTTTGTTTTTTTATGCATTCTGAAAAAAAAAATCAGAAAAGAGATCTATTGAAAACAAAATACAAATAAAAAAACACGTGATGTATGAGAGATGCATATGAAACAGGACGTTGCAAAGGTTGAAATGATTGATAACCTTATAAAACTTTCAAATATTCTAGTTTGGCTTTTAAAACTCAAGTTACGATGGCATCTATCGATCTTAAGAAGTAATGTTAGGAAAAAAAATTCCATAGAAAATATTGTTCAGGAATAAGTTTTGCTTGGTAGTGGTGTTGAGGGTTGCTGGGACTCAAACTTTTTAAAATTCTCAATTTTTTTTTTTATTATTGTAAGCAAATAATACAAACATTTTTAAATACAATGGCACAAAAATTTTGCTTCTATCATTAGTAGAACTTGTAATATTTAAGTTTTTGTTACATGACAACTGTATCTCAGACATGCGATCTAGAAACTTAGAAACTGTTTTTCTCGGTGATGGCTTTTTATCCCTTTTTTGAGTTACTTGTTATAAATCTATGAAACTTTCCACAATTATTTTTCATATATATTTCTTTAATTTGTGTTCAGGAATTGCGTTTTTTTTATTTAACTTTTTTTTTGAAAATTTGTGGAGCATAATATGGTTTCTATACAGTTTTTGCGCAAAATTACTTCATTGAATTTCTAATTACTTTATTTAAAAATCATGAAGAAATTTTTTTTATGAATTATACGAAGTAATTTTATACAAAAATGAAGTGATTTTTTAAAAAAGTTTTTTAGATACATCAAATTTAGGAAATATCAAAATTTTGAAGTTTTTTATTTAATTTTTTTTTAATTTGAAAATTTAAAATAGTTTTTTAAGTTTCAAAGCATCATACATTACAGCATAAAAATTTCAGAAAAACGTCTATAAAAATAAAGATTTTAGAATTTTGAGTCTAAGATCCCCTTAATTAAGAAGTTATTTTTAAAAGAAGATTATCAAAATATTTGCATTTTAAACTTTTAAAATTTTTATAAGGACACCATTCAATTATGCTCTTTCCAATATTTTATGTTCAATGATAATTAAAAAATTTAATGATCTTGCTCTGCATAAATCTAGTCTGCCTTTGAACGTATAGGAGGGGAAAAAAAAACAAAAAAAAAACTACAAAATAACGATTAGGTAATAATATTCTTATCTGTCTAATAACTTAATGCACACGTTACATAAAAAAAATTCTTATTCATCAAAATTCCCCAAAATGGTCAGAAACCAAATTGATTAAACATGAGTAAAACAAATAGTAAGGGAGGCAGCGAAACTTTTTTGTCAGTCGTTTTTCATCTTCTGAATTGTGTAACATTAATTTTCTTTTACACCGGCTGAAACTTTTGTTAAATGTTATTTGGACTATTTTATGATGTTTTTAAGTATTCAGTTGGTATTCTGAAGTTGGGTTATTCCTTGGCATATCATTTGTTTATGTAAAAAACACAAGTAAAAAATAAAAAAATAAAACAAACGTATGCTAGTAAGTAAAAATTATATATTGCCAAATTGATAATCTTGGAGACAAAAAATAGTTGTCATTAAGAAATTTGGGTTAAGGGGGTATAGGACACAAACATTAAAAATCTCTAAATTTATAATAAATTTTACGAATTTTTTGGTGGGTGGATTTATTTTAGTTAAATTAATTAAATATACTGTTAAATTAGTTAAATAAACAATTAGAAAACAGCACTTTTTAATTCTTTTTAAAATTTAAATTTATATCAAATTTAAACTATTTTTGTTTTTGATGTGAGTTCAAAACTTAATGTTCAATTTACAAATTTTTATAATTAATTTATCATACAGAATTATAGAATAAATTGTGTTTTTGATTTTTCTGAAACATAATTAGATTAAAAAAAAAAAAAAAGTTTAACACCAAAACTTCAAATAATATTTCGCCAATTTTTTATTAAAATTTGCAGAATTTTATAAATTATAATATCGATATTTCAAAAAGACAAATTAAAGAAATATAATTAAAGAATGTCTGCAAAACTTGTCTTGCATTTATAATATATTGTTCTAGAGTTATACCGATTCAAACTTCAAAAGACGGAGAAAACTAAACTCAAAGTTTTAAAATGGCATGGTTGAGAAGCATCTGCCCTGGTGTTAATTACTCATTACTAAAAGTTGTAATTCAGGCATTCATTCGACATTTTACTTTGGCGCATTATGTTATTTTTTTGCAGAAAGTTTCGTATTTTTCTTCTTTTAACTCTCTTTATAAGAATGATCATCCCTTACCAGTGTTATAAGGGAACTTCATTACGTTTTTTTAATTTTTTTTAATGTGAATCACAAGCATATTGCTCTCATATTCAAAGGTCAACATATTCACATGATAGAAGGTTAATTGTTTACAAAAATACCAACTGAAAATTTCAAAAATATTCAAATAAGCAATTGCAAATTTTAGAATATTGGAATATTACCTGCATTTGATCAACTGAAATTATAAAGTTTAAATTATTTTAAAGATGGGATAAAATTAATTGCATTTTAAATACTAATTTCGTTATTTAATTATCATGGGTGTTTAAATGTATTTATTAAAAAAAATATCAAGTTATTTTGACACTTCCCAATTTAATATTGAACAGTTAGTTATTTTTGAATTTTATGAGGCTTGCATTTCTCTACCAATCATCATCTTCCAAACAATGATTTCTCAAGGAAAACCTCTTTGAAGTCATCTAGACATAAAATGGTCAATGACCCACTGTTGAAATTCTTTTGAATAAGAACCAGACAATCGTTAGTCTGGGCAGTTAGTCAGCGACGCTGAAATTGAAACGCTGTCAGATTCTGGAACCAAGGGTTTAGTTGACACAAACAAGTCAAGACTCATAACTTTTATCTCCCCCTCAAAAATTACGTCACTGGAATCCTGTTTCAAAGGAGAACCTGCTGTTGGCTATGTGAGTGTGATGTCACTAAAGTCGTGAAGTTTGAGACGGTGACTTAAAATCTGAGGTGGAAGCTTTTAGAAAAATGAATTGATTTTTTAAAACATTTCGTAAACTATGCAAAGACAATAAAATAAGAAATATCATTTGAGTAATGAAGAAAAAAGTATATAATAATAACTGAATTAATTAATTTATTTGTTTTAAGAAGAAGTTCTAGTACGAATCCTTTCCTATACTCTCTATGTTAGAATCTTTTATCTCAGTGCATTTAGAAACTACTTTATACAAAACGTTAAATTTGATGACTAAGTACAGAAAAGATCACTTAATGAAATTATATGAATTGTTTTCATTTAATGTCTATATTATAAATGAAAATTAAAATAGCAAAAAACAAAACCAGGTGGAGCAACTGCATATGCATTGATGTGAGGAATTCAAGCATAAAATAAAATATATTAGACGCCATTTTCGAGTTTTTAGTTTATGTCATTTCATTATCTGATCATTTTCATACCTATCCACCAAATTTCAAGGTTTTATACAAAGTAGTTTCTAAATGCATCGGGCTAGAAAATTATAACATAGTGAGTATAAGGAATGATCCTTAGTAGGTTGGTTGGTTGTTTTCAGATTATATGGCATCGTCAGCAACACGATGGCTATAATGCGCCGAAACATTCGTCATTTGACAAGCCAAAATACATTTACAAATACCCATGCCTTACACGGGACTCGAACCCGCAATCTCGTGGTCTAGAAGCTAGCACGCTAACCACTGTACCGTTTGATCGGCTGATCCTTAGTAGGACCTTCTTTTAAAGATTATTACCTGAATAGTAAAACGTGAGAGTGGAGATCTCGTCATTAGGATTCCTGTCTGATCCTTAGAGACTCTACTTTCAAATACGGCGCAGTCTGGCCCAAGTGTTGCCCTTGTACAAATACAACTAAATCAACCAAACAACCTAATTTCAAATATACATTGTCGTAACTGCTAAAGAGACCATTGTATGGTTTTATTCTTTCGGATACATCTTGCGAGAATAATGCGCTCCTTTAAAAGTTTACCTGGAACTTCCCTTAATTTCGAACTAATCTTTGTAGTGCAAAGAAATTTGTTTTAAGCCCAATATGGTCCTTGCGTTGCTCTTACGCCATGAAAATTCCGTACCAACCTCGAGAAAGGGCTTCGGGTTATAGAGTTTGAGATCTCCTCTTATTATAGTTACTTGCCTTGGATAGAAGACCATCGTTAAGAAATGATCGATGGGATATCTTTGAAAGTTGCGTAATGTACCATGAAAGGATTGAAGTGTGATTTGGTCTGAGTTAGTTAATTTTATTTTACCTTTTTCTTTTAATTTTTGTTAATATGCTGCCTCTGAAAAGTTTTCCTTTATTTTTTTATTAATAAAATTATTAAGTATATCATAAAGCTCACTTCTGTAATCGCATCATAAAAGTTGTAAAAAAATAGTGCATAAATTATACTAAGCATAGTAAATAGTTTTTGTATTTTTGGCTTCTCTGTCCGCCAGCCTGACTCCAAATTCCCAGACAGAACTTAAAATGCTACTGGCATATGGTCAAATGAAAAGCCTCATTACGATGAGAGCTTATACCATAATTCAACCTTAAGTTATGAGCAGAATTACAGGAAAAGGTGACTTAAAGTGAATTTGCAATTCGTTAAGGTACTTGCTTACATTTAGAAAGTTGATTTTAATGAAATTTGATAAAAACTTATTATTCGTGAATATTTTAGCCCAAATCTTTAAAATTCTAAAACTGTCTTCCCTTTTAAATCTGGGTTGATTTGATCAAAAGTTATGACAAATTGAAACTGATCTAAAACTGTAAATTTATAACTGGAAATAGCATACCAAAAATATATTTCCTTCTAAATATTAATATTTTTTTCCCCTTTTTAATTAAAAAAAAAAAAAAAAAAAAAAAAAAGAAGGTGCATTTTAAGTGTGTAAGTAATATGGTTTATATAGATATAGAGTGTTATAAAAGTTTAAATGCATTTTTCTCGGAAATCATTTTCACACAAATATTGCTAATTTGAAATATCATAATTCAAAAAATTATTCATGAATCATTATAAAGTTTTTCGTACTTCTTTTGTTGATTATTATTCAGTTCATCTGTTACAGAAATTGAGATTGGTTGATTATTTTATGAAATACCACCTTTAGTTTGAATATAAACAAGGTAAAATTGTAAAATTGTAAAAAAAAAAAAAAAAAAAAAAAAAAAAAAAAAAAAAAAACACTTATTTTTCGACTATCCGTAAAAAAAAGTTTTAATGAATATATTTTTTCTTATTGTAGTATATGCCCTAGATATAGGCATGTAGTTTATTTTTATACAATTTATTTCCTAAAAAACTTACTAGTTTTTCATTTATCTTATTTTTAGTTTTTTAAATATTTCATCAAAATTTCATGCAAAATTGCAATTTTAAAAAAATAATAATAATAATAAAAAAATTTGAAATTTTTTCACTGTATTACTAATATATAGTAGTACTAACTATGAAAAGGCACTTAAAATATTGCTACATAAAGTTTTTTTAGAAAAAGTACTTAAGCTAAAACTCTAAATCAGCGTTCGCCACTAACTTTTAGAGGCGGGCCGTATGACCTATGTTGGAAATTTTCGCAGGCTGGATACATCAATATATGTATCTTTAATTATTATCGATTTAACAAGATATACCATTTCCGAAAATGGAAAAATATTGATATTTTTCTTATCTTAATAAAATACAATTGATATTTGATTCCCCCCCCCCCCCAAATAATTAAAAAATAATAAATTTCATTATGAATCAATCAAAGTTTAAAATAGAAGTGACAATACGAGCTGACTTAACTTTTTGTAAAAGTATTAAAACTGTACTTCCAGATTACCCTGTTTTGCCGGTATCAATTGCGAGATGATAACAGTTGAAATCGTTCAGCTTATTTTATGAAAGAGTCACTATATGTCCCATAATTTGTAACAGCAAATCTTAATAAATTATCCAAATGTGATTCAGTTAAGTTGTTCCTATATTTATTCTTGATGAAAACTATCTTGGTGAAAGTTTTTTATATAGTTTCTTAGGGCACATAGTGAAGAACTATGTTCTGCATAGTTTAACACATACTATTTTGTACAAATTAAAATTATGTAAAAAAAAAAAAAAAAATCCATACCATGAAGTTTGATTTTTTTACCGGAGGGCCTCAGAAAAGCCTGTCGCGGGCCAGATACGTCCCGCGGGCCGCGTAGTGGCTAACGCTGCTGTAAATGATACTAACATGTTTCATATATCAATTTGAAAGTCGCGATAAGGTTAGTAGAATTACATAACCGTAAAAGAAGTTTTGATCAAAAGTGATTTAAAATTCTGCTTTAAGTGTGCTCCTGTAGTAGATCTTTATAAAGTTCACATCTTGACTTCAATAAGAGATTTTGGATTAGAACTTGAATCTTCGATGACTGATTTCGTTAATAAATTGACTAATTTTGTCGCTAAGCTCGCAGACTTGGCAACATTTTATTTGTATAAACCTTCAAATTAAAATCGTTTTTGTTTGATGTAGTCAATCTTAACAGGGATACATTTCTGTCATTAAATAATTATTTTATCCAAATTGTACATTCATAATATCTGCATTTGATATTCTGCAATTTAAATGCTCTTTTAGTGGGCTTTACTGGAATTTTTCAAGTTGTTTGTTTCATATATTTATGCAAGGTTGTAAACGAGAACTATAAAAGAAACATAATCGAATGAAGAGGATTCGTGGAAGGGTACATACGAAAAAGATCACATAATGAAATGACAAATATCAAATACTCGGAAATAACGTCTAATATATTTTATTTTATATTTGAAATTCTTACGTCAATTACTATGCAATGGCTGCATCTGCAATAGTCTTTTGCTTTTTAATTTTTTTATATTTATAATAGATAGAAATTGAATGAAAACCAATTTATGACATTTCATTAAGTGATCATTTGCGTGCTTACTCTCCAAATTTCAAAGCTACATACGGAATAGTTTCTAAATGCACTGGGCCAGAAGATAGCAACATAGCAAGTATAGGGAATTATCCTTACTAGGACTTACTCTTAACACAACATCGAATTGAACGTATGAAAAAAATCTGTCCCATATTTTTCTTCAAGGTGTTACAGTACCGACATTTCATCAAAAATAAAAAAAAAAGATTATTTTTTTTTTGCTTTTAAAAAATAGTTTATGCATTTTGGAATAGAATGATGCTTAATGCTTAATGCTTAATGATCTTACTCCTCCCGTGCTTTGAACGCCACGAAATCACCTGTTGTTTAAACGTCACTAATGGGTTTAGCGCATGTGAAACGTTTGCTTAAAGTGTGTTTTTCAAGCACTTGTTTTTTCAAAGATGTTGTAAATTCAAATCCGTAAGTCTCCAGAAATGTTAACAATTGGCTAATCAAATTGGTGGAGCATTTAAATGATATAGTTTAAAACAGGTTCTCTTCATAGAACTTTTTAAAATCTGTTTTAAAATATAACTTCTAGTTTAAAGGATAACATAAAAAGCGGCAAAAATTTCAATATTTTAAATTTGAAATTTTTAAAAATTACTTCTAATTCACCTGCCAAAATTCTGTGAAAACAATTTTTCTTTTTGTAATTACGTATCACAGAAAGCTTTCATTTTGTGAAAAAAATAATTTTGATCGTAACTTATATCAAAACACACAAAAAGCAATCATTATGGATTATTTAATGATTTTAAATAATAATAAAATAAATAAACACAATATTTAAATTTTTTTTATCCTAAAGACATGTAAATACTACTGTAAACATGACATTAAATATTCGAATAAAAATATATATTTCCAAATAACGTTTATTTTTTATTTTTGGTACTGTATTGTGACTGTACCCACTTAATCCAGAAACTTATGACAAAATCACGTCTATCAAAGATTAATTTCTAGAAGACTATTATTGTAAACAATATATATTTTGGTCAAAAAATTACTTCAAACGTATTTAATATTCACGTTAATTGAGCAATAGGTAGATATAATGGAAGATTACAAGCCTATACGTGTACAAAACCTGTAAAGTGTGTGTACTAATACAGAGTAGATAGGGACTCTCCTGCTCGCCTGGATTTGTATACACTAGGCATATGCGTGGAATCTCATATGACTTAATTTTTTAATGACATTAGCAACCACGAAAATTAAGCAGCCCGTTTCATGCAATGATATCTAAAATATTAGTGTAAATACAGCACACCTCTGAGTTTTATATAGTAGAGTACGAACTCTGCAGTCAATCGTCATTAGATGGCAATACTAACAAGTGATCTTCAACTGTAACTTCTGAATGGCTCATAAGTAGCTTCTACTCTACAAACAGATGAGATGCCAATTGAATAGCTGCCATACTGTCACCCATCGAATACTTGATTACTAACAGACTTTAACAGTTTTGATGGAAAGTTGTTAACATAGATCTTTATGTGATTGTTAAGTCTTCGGCAACAAGTCAACAGCGAAGCATACCCTCTCCAGAAGTTACAGTTAGTTGATAGTGTTACCAATACTGGTATAAAAAATGGGGAGACAATAACTGAAATGCGTTAACAATAAATAAAAAATATTAATTAAAAGTTAGAAAAGTATTAATAAAAAATTAAAAAAAATAATACTTTTTTATGAATTATCATTTGGAGTTTATGGATTTGTAGAAGTAGAAATTTTCTAGCTAATCACTAGCTTTCATTTGGCTTGTTCACGGATCTCTCACTACAACTTCTGGATAGTGCATGTTCGGTTATTGACTTGAAGCTGAAGAAGACTTAATAATCACCATAGTGATCTATATTAAGCTTTTGCACTCGAGAGGTGACTCTCACTCACCACTAGGTTTGATGCCGAAATTCGATGCAATGGCTGTTTATGTTTAGTTTCTTTGAAGCGGACCCGCAACCACGAACCGAACCAAAAATGTTGCGAAACGTCTCGAGTTGTTGAATCCTCTGCGCGAAAAAGGCATCGAGTGCAAATGGTTAACAACTTCCTCTCAAACTAAATAGAATGTATTTGTAACCATGGACAGCCTTTTACACAGCATTGATGGAGGGAAGTACTCAATTGGTGTCAGTTGTTTGCTGACCAGAAATTGTTTATAAGCTATCTAGAAGTTGTAGTTAGAGAACGGGGGACTTGTCAAATCATCCTCTGTGAAGAACATCGATATAGATAAACAACTGGATAGACTGCTCCGATTTCAATGCAAGGAGATAAAAGTGCTGATGGTTGATGATGATGGGGGATGATTAACCAATCACAGTTCCCTTTTATAGTTTGATGGAAATGCGAAAAACCTTGTAAAATGCTAGAGTAGATATATTTTTGCACATTATTACTAATTAAGGTCTACCATAGACATTTCTGCTGTGTACAACCCAAAATTTTATTTTCAATCCTCTGCAATCCGTATTTTTGTCCACTCAACGGCAACTGGCAAAGGCTTTCTTTTCCCAACGTTAAGCAGTCTATCCAGTTGTTTATGGATATTGATGGTGAAGAGTTATGTATCCTGTTGTCAGTTTCCATCTTTTCATAAGAGAACTCTGCGTAATTCACACATTGAGTCAGATTCTTCGTAAGTGACGCTATAACACCTCTAATAGGGGGAAAAAAAAAAAAAAAAAAAAAAAAACTGTGCTTCCGTAAACTTGTATGTAGTGGTTGACACTGCTTAAGAGATGCCTTTTTTTTATTAGTTCGACAGTGCTCTGATAATAGGCCACTCCGCCGGGATGCATCTATTCGCGTCTTTTTGGCCGCTGCCATGGACTAATTTGGCAACGGGGATCGCATTGCCGACTGGTGACGTCACTCTTTTCGGGAGTCGTCATATCCGAGTCGTGACATCCGGGAGTGGAACACCTGGTTTCCCGAAGTCAGGGCGGACGGATGGACGCTATAATTAGGCGGCGCGGGGACGACAGACACAAAACTGGAGATTCCGACGATCGATATCTCTTAACTCATGGGTTTTAACCTAGCTGCATGGGATTGTTTTATTGTAGAGTGGTCACAAATCATTGAATTCCGAAAACAGACAGGGTTGGAAAAGAGAACTTCGCGAAAATATGTGGGGATAATTTTAAGTACCGGTATCATTGATAACAAACCAATGAGAGGAACATGGGATTTAATTTTAATGCTGAAAATTGTAGTAAAAAGAAACAGAAAAAAACTAGTTTAATTTGATAGAATTTTATGTAAAAAAATAGTGATTATTCGAAGAGCATTTACAGTATGGAAGTTGAAATGTGCTTATTTTTTTCTGTTTTATTTAAAATATTAATGCAATGAAAGTAATGCTTTAAAATACTTGAAATGGAGGGTTAAGACTTAAAATAAAATTAATCTTTAACTCCTTTAACAATGTCTTTATTTTGGTTCACTTAAACCGATGAGGTTAAATTTGTTAAAGTAATTTATAGTGAAAGAGGAATTAAAATAAATTTTTTACCTTTTATTTTCAATAATTATTTTATAAGAATTGTACACCTACTTTTTGACTATTTTTTAATTAACTAACTGTTAATATGTATCGATAAGAGTTGGTATTTTGTTGTTCTTTGTATTGTGTTACCTTAGTGATGCCATGTCGAGGACTTTAAAAAAAAAAAAAAAAAAAAAAAAAATTCTTTAATTTTTCTCAATAAGACCATAAGAATTTTTTTACACGTTAGCAACCAAGTGCATTTTCTCAAATTTAACGGCTATCTATAGTAAACGTTTGAAAAAATAAAGTATTTGCTTTTCCCGACATTAACTTTTAACTTCCCTCTTCCAATAATGTCTCTGATTGTGTTGGACTATAGAACGGAGTTAGCTATGTAATCACCTTGCAAAGAAACTACCTAACACTCGCACAAATAAGTTTAGAATAACAAATCTTATTATTGATTTTCTGTAGTACCTATACATTAGTCCTTATAAAAGCAGAAGAGTTTTATCACTCACCTTCAAATCTGGTCTGACCAGGTAGAGCAACGGATTCGACCTGAGCCTCTCCGCCTCGTAGTTCTGCCTCCTCACCTCCTCCCTCCTCTGCGAACTGAGGAACGCCACCTCCTCTCGAGGGATGACCTTCTGTGGGGTGCTGGACAGTTCTTTCGGCCCATGAGGCATGCTCTTCTTACGGTTCAGTGCCCCACCACCACCTCCACCAGACGCCTCCTGCTTCTTCCTGCTGGGCGGATTGACGTAGAGTGAGGCAGTCCTAGGGAACACCTCCGACCCTACCTCTGATCCCACGCTGCTCATAGTCGGCGACATCGTCCTCCCGTCACCCCCTTCATCACTGGGAGCGAAACTGAGCAGAGAGGAGGCTTGACTTGACCCGTAGATCATCGGTGGGAGGTGGGATTTGCGGCCGAAACGAGATGGGGAGAGCTCGTCCATTGATTCTGACACGCCGGAGTCCGGAGTGGCGTCGGGGCCGTAGCTGGTCCGAGGGCTGTATCCTTGCTGCTGCGGGGGATAGGCGACGGGTGTCATGCCCCGCTGGGGGGACGGGATACGACGCCCGTGTTTGATGACATTACGTGGTCGGGCCACTGCTGCCTCTTGTTGACGGTAGTGGTCGAAATGGTCACCCATCGCCTGTTGCATTGAGTATTCACCTCCTCCCCTTGCAGAAGGTCGATGCCGGAACGACCCTTGGCGGTTGGGGACCGGGGGAGGGTCCTGGGATGCCCCGAGATAGTTCGAGTTCATTTTTTGGTACTGTTGCTGTTGGGATGGGTATTGGGCATAACCTTGGGGATTGTTCATGTAGGGTTGTTGCTGCTGTGGCCCCGGGTACTGTTGCTGTGAACCCGGGTACTGTTGCTGCTGTGATCCCGGGTATTGTTGCTGCTGTGATCCCGGGTATTGTTGCTGCTGTGACCCCGGGTACTGTTGGTACCTGGGGTCCTGCGGGTACTGTTGGTGTACAGCGTTCTGATGTTGATAGGGAGATTGCGGCATTGGGACGGCGTTCTGCTGCGAAGGAAATTGCGTTTGGACGACGGGAGTTGGGCTCATGTACCTCTCTTGTTGCTGCGGCGGGGGTGGCGGTTGTGGTGGGGTTGCCCCGTACCGGCTGGACTGCTGGGGACTCATGTTGCGGGCTGATAGGTTTCGTCGACTGCCATCCAGGGAGGACTCTGTTCTGGATCCATCTGGGGTATCCGGAGAGAGGGTCTGGTTGCTGAGGTTGGTGAAGGGAACCCGCATGGACGGGATGGTCGGGTTCATCCTGTTCTTCATCATATCTGTTGGTTAAGATAAAATATTCTCCGATCAGTATTGTGGTAGAAACTATAATTGTCAATATTTAAACTATAATTAAAAATGTTTTGATGAAATAATGACAGCTATAAAATTAAAAAATCTAACGTTTCAGTGATGTATCCAACAAATAAGTAATGACAGAGTTATAATGGTCCTCATTTTAATTAAGTAATAAAGTTCCTCATCTTAATAAAGTAATAAAGTAAGACAGCAATAAAGTTCTCGGTCTAATGGGTCGAGACACGACTTTTTTTTTTAATTTTTCGCTTGAAGTTTTTTAGGCTTAGCTTTTATAATTTAATGCTCAAGACACTACAGTATGAGAAAAGTTCTGAATGTTGACGTTGCGGAAATACTGGAACCATATCTTCAAGCGTCTATAATCAAGCTACGTTCGAAGTCATTTAACCCTTTATTTAATGAATATTTTAAAATTTGTCTTCTTTAAATACTTATTTTTCCCAAAGAGAAATAAGCTTATGATGACATTTATAGAAGCAGACTTCAAAGTCCCAGTTTCTCTCAAAACATTTAAATTAATACAGTAATACGAGATAAACAGTGGAATGTCACGATTGTCAGTAAATAAAGTATTAGACTCTTAGTATTCCTCATGAAAATAGGAACTGTTATTTTAATTACAATTTAAAAATTATATTTTAAAGAATTTAAAAACTCATAAAGTGATATTACGGATCGATACACATCATGATGTTGTGGACCGATGTAATAGATGTGAATTTCTGCTGTAAATTCTTTGAAAGTTGTCTAACTTTGCAGTGTGTGCTCTTTTAATTATGGTTAACTTCATAAACAATTGGCTATTTCAATTATTGGTAATTCAATTAGTTATTTTTTAAATTAAGTTATATTATCAATGATATAAACATCTTGCAAATTCAATAAGCCAAAATAATTTATTTTTTTATAATACAGACGTCGAATGTACCTAAAACGATGTTTTGACATCTGGCATAAACATCTTCTTCAAAAGATTATTTTTCCGATTATAAAACAAATACATGCATCAAAATACATTATAAGTCACATCACCACGAAGTAAAGTTTTACATGGAAACCTACAAAAATATAACCTAAAAGAATAAGCCTCCGATCTATTGTCATGGTCTGAAAAGAACCCCAATGTTAGAAAAATGTCGCCATAAGATACATAATTACGTTTTCCCAAGGTTGATTTGCCATAGAGAGAAACTATCTCTTTCGAACATCGCGTGTCTTTTTCGAATTGGCCGAAGAATAATGAGCGAATGACGCCCCTCTGCAAACAATGCCACGTGGTCTCTTATTGAGCGGGCGTTGCCAGGGGCGCACATCTAAGGTTGCTACAGAGGTAGAAAGGTGTCCTGTAAATTACATTCACTTTTCCTGACGTCATAGTTGATTACGAAGTGAAATACATTACTTTGGACAAGTTTCGCATGAGAAATACCGTCTACGATAACTTATTTTGACTAAACTCGAATTATTATATTTTAATTGCACGGTTGTGAGAAGACTCAAACGACCTGTCTGTCTATTTGTCTGGGGTTGATATTCGTAGCCAAAGTTAACAACAATACGGAAATGTTACTTTTGTAAAGAGTGAAGCTTTGATCAATATACGTTTCCATATTAAAATAAATACCGTAGTACTGTAATTTTAAACTTATCATCTAAAGTTTAGGCTGTGTTTGTCATGTGTATTAAATTCAATATTAGTTAGAGCGATAATTTTAATTGCCTCATTTTTCAAAGAGCAATGCTTTAACAATAATCAAGAGAAATTTGTATCTGTTTTCAAATCGAAAAGTTCGTTGTTAACTTTTACATTTTGGTTGCTGATTTTTTACAAGTCACCAAAATACAATAAGTTTCATATAATTAAAATAATCCAATTAATTTTTTTTTTAATTGAACTATTTTTAAGTAAACTTTTTTTACTCAACTTTTATTACGAAATGTTGACAATATTTTCAGAAATGTGCCTGCGCCTACAGTTTCTCATACTGAGAGCTCAGCGGTCATCCAGTACGAAGCCGGACATGCGCTTGTTAGATAAAAAATGCTGGTCTACCCCAATAAAGGTCTCCGGATCGAGTCTCACCAAGAACTCTACAGGTTCACTTTTCAAAGTGAGTAGGACGTATTCGATTATGAAAAATAGTAATATTGTGTTGATTGTCCGACTGCTGGAAGTTTTTCCACATTTTCTGATAATTCGGAGAGATTTAACTTTCACATACGGGCTACTTTCATTAGTCCTGATCATTATCTGCCTACCAAACGGTATAGTGGTTAGTGTGCTAGCTTCTAGATCACGAGGTAGCGGGTTCGAGTCCCGTGTTAGGCATGGGTGTTTGTAAATGTATGTTGGCTTGTCTAATGACGAATGTTTCGGCGCATTATAGCCCTCGCGTTGCTGACTGCTCCAGGTAATCTGAAAAACAACCAACAACCTGATCATTATCTAGCGGTGATTATCTTGATTTGCCATTATCTTCCGTCGTAGTGTAGACCTCTTGGGATTTTTGTGACAGAAATTCATTTGCATTATGTCACACTTCTCTATTAAACTTCTGCTTCTCGAGATTTTCGCCGAAGTCGTAATAATAAGTTGCTTCTATTAGATTTTTAATACGCAAAGTCCCAACACATTACAAGAGTTAAATCTTGCCGAAACCTTATTATTTTATGTTGTAATCAAAGTTTACCGGAAGGTACAATTTCCTAGAGCTTTGTCAAAGCTAAACTGCCATGTATTTGTATTACTGTAGGATAAAAAACAGAAGACTCTCACCAATCAATGTTACAAACGACATGTGCATTTAACTTTCGCCATCACGTCTACTTATTTTTGCATCTCTATAGTAATACGAAAGTTTTTGTATTTTTTTCTACGTAAATGGTTACACTAGGACCATGTTGTGCCGAAACATTGAAATAGCGTGACAAAATCCAAAAGGATGATTCGAGATGTCTTTCAAGAAAATTAGCCCTACATTTACTTGAATAAGAGATTCGGATAATTGCATTTCAATTTTAATGCTCAGGTAACGTGAGATTCATATTAAACCAAAGCATCACTGTATAACGTCTGTTTACTAAAAGAAGATTTTTAGGAGGTCATTGAAGAGAAAATGTTCTGCATTTATATCTTAAATGGGAGAAACTAGCACAAACTAAACTCTCTACTATAAACACTGTCAAGGCTACTACTTTTTGAAAAAAAAAAAAAAAAAAAAAAAAAAAGTTAAAATTTGATTGCTTGCATTTTATTTAGACGAGGGTTGTACTCTACCAAACTTCGTATACATGTATATATAGGGGATCAGGGGGTCCGGGAGGTTTTTCAGGGTGAACAATACGACATTTAAAATTTTGGAAAACTCTCGAATGCAAGGCCAAATAAAATAAGAAAGTATCTTCACTGTTTATAATCACTTAGGAAAAATTACGTCAACGAAATAAATTTCCTATTTCCAAGTCAAGATTAGGTATGAGATGACCTTTCCCAGCTACGAGCCTTGGGGCGCTCTCATTCACATCGGGGTGGTGAAGAGGGGAAAGCGAAGAGCAGAGAAAAACAACTAGACTCATCCGGTTATTAACGCTTCGTCCCGGACGGGAGTCACGAAGGTCTAGCCGGACAATCCGGTTTTCCTCCCTCAGTTAGTTTATCGTTTAAAATGCACCGGATTCGAATGGAATATTTCCTGAGAGAATGAAACAAATGGAACACCCCTGTGATGGAATAAATTGGAACTTTCATTAAATCTGCCGGGCGATGACCCTGAAACGAGGGTGGGATGGGGAAATATTCTTTTTTTATTTTTATTTGTTCTCTCGTTTAGTTTTTAATTTTAGATTTGTACTTTTTAATTGAGTTGGGGAAGAGAAAGGGGATAGAATTGAAAAAAAAGAGGATTTTTTTTTTTAAACACGTTTTCTAGTTTAGTTTTTGTTTAGAATTTTTTAATCTTAAATTGATGTTACGGAAAGCTTTTGAAGTTAGAAGTTTGCAGTTCAAACTAAACGTTATAGATAATTTCGATTTAAAGTGGATATAAATATGAAATGAGTATCAAGATTCAATTAATTCAGTTTCAGTTTTTCCGATGACCTAATGAATTTTAAGCATACTTTTAATTTTTAATTGTGTGAATTATATTTAACCTAATACCATCTATATATTAATTCTAAAAAATGTATCGATCTAGTTGCTCTTCAGGGTAAATGACCGAAGGTAAAATTACGGTTTATCAGGATAAAGATAAAATACTGACAGAATAATATAAGCTGTGGAGCATCAAATGATAAAAATGACGTGAAATGTTTGGAAGCGAATTTTTTTCACGTTCTATTATCAACTTTCAAGTAGTTCTTCTGTTAATTACCGAAGTACAAACATTTTCTATAATTGTTCATCAATTGTGTTTACTTTCAAGTAGTAGATCTATAATAATAAAACAAGCTTTGTGTCTGTCTGTGGCTCTGTGGATCTACAGAAACCTACTTAAAATTAGAGTAAAGCTCTGAAATTTTCAGCATAAGTAGTTTTGGCCTTCTAATTGTATACATGTCAAACAGAATGTTAAAATTTTAATTAGTTATTTTTAGAATTAATTTTTTAACTAATTTTTTTTTTACAAAGCAACTTCATACAGAGATACAGCTTTGAAAAATTTTTCCACGTAAGAAGTTTTAGCCTTCTATTGTAGTTTTGCAAAACAGAATTTTAAAATTTTGAATAGTTTTTTTTAATTAATTTTTTTAATTAATTAATACATATTTTACAAAACGACTACTAATAGGGCTACAGCTCTGAAAATTTCAACTTAAGTAGTTTGGTCTTTTAATTGGACTTTTGAAAAACAGAATTTAAAATTTTTATTTAGTTTCTTTTTAGTTAATTTTTTAATGAATTAAGTAATATTTTACAGAACGATTTCTAATAGGGCTCTACAGCTTTGAAATTTTCAACATAAGTACAGTTGTGACCTTCTAATTGGATTTAAAAAAAAATTTAAAAATATTTTATTACTTAATTAACAAATATTTTACAAAACGATTTGTAATTGGGCTACAGTTATGAAATTTTCAACAAAAGTAGTTTTCACCTTCTAATTGAACCGACAAAAATAATGCTAAAGTTTAAATTTGTTTTTAAGTAATTTTTTGAATTAATTTTTTTCACAAAAAGCGATTTCGAATAAGCCTAGAGCTCTGAAAGTTTTATCATAAGTAATTTTGACATCTAAATTTTCTTTTCACAAACACGTATTAAAATAATCTTAAAGATGTCCTGTATTATTATATCAACGGTGAGTTTTTTTTCCTCGACAAGAGAGAGGCTTCCAATTTTAAGGCTTTACGTAGCAATTAGATTTTAGTGAGTGAAGTGAGTTTATTCTTACGCAGCAATGAACTTTTCAACGAGTGAAGTAAGCCTGCGCCTATGTGTTAATGAACTTTTCAGCGAACGAAGCGAGCTCGATTTTGCGTAGCGATGAACCTTCCAGCGAACGAAGTGCCAAAAACTGGGACCTATACTTCAATGACGAATTTCCACTACGCAAGGCCTCACAGCTAGCACATGTTAAAATTTCGTAGTGAAGCATGGGCATTCAGCTCGAATGTAATATAGGAGGAGTAAACTATTGCGATTGGGATAAAAATATCGATTTTGATTTAATTGGCTACTATTGAAGCAAGTAAAATTGTGACAATAATTGGCACTAAAAAGCCATGTCAACTCTTATTTCTATTGTTACTGGAGGGTCAAAGTACAATGTGGTGATATTTGGTAACTAAGAAACTAAAATCATCCTCTTTCAATGTTTACAACATCTGATACTCATGGTTGCTAATTTGGAAATTTTGTTAGTAAAAATATCGTCATTTGCGAGTTTTTCGACAAATTTGGTAAAAAACTTGTCATTGAATGTCCAAGTCCATCTCATTGCAGACAATATGTAAAATTTTCATAAAATTACTATCCTGGTTGCATTCATCCTGTCAAATTATAAAACACCCCTTCTCTGAACTTCTGATTTTATGAAATCCTGATAATCTTATCGTGATCTTCGAGCTAATATTATGTCATATGACAGTATGATTTATAGTTTAGGTTTAAGGAAATTAATTTCCAATCGAAATTTCTAGTTGAATTTAGGTATGAAACTTCTTCTCTACGAGATCTTTTATTTGACATTTTGCATGTGACTGCAACCTTAATTTTTTTTTTGTAATATTGACATTGGACCCACAGATGGACAAATAAAACCTTCATTCTTCCTTAATGAAGTTTAGAAGCGAATATTAATTTCAGGATAAAATATTTTCCTCTCCATAAATGACATTTTAATTTCTAAGTGCAAGAATATTATTTTGTTAAAGATGAATATATGAAAAGGCTTTCTGATTTACTAATTTAACTTTAAGGAATAAGGTAAAATTTAATTCACTAATTATTTACATGTTTTAAAAAGGTAGAAATGCAAATGCCTATAAATATGCTAAGTACCTAAATATTAGATATTTATAAATATTTTTTATTGCAAGTCTAATGATAAATAAATGTTTATGAATAAACCATAGGAAATAGAATTTCTTTAAATCCTTTAAATAACACGATACACTTCATTGAATTTATTTCAAAAGCGAAAAGAGAAAGATATCCATGCCTTTGAATGTATATTTTTGACAAAAATTTTACACTAGTGATATGCTGCACAGACATATTGTTATAGCAAGATATGTTACATTGTGGTCAGATGCCCTTTCAACAGAAAATGCATTGTGGGGAAAATTTAAGTCTTTGAAGAGGAAATCTCTCATTTATGTTTCGAAAGAAAATAACCACATAAAACTACTAACAAGTAGCCGAAATGAGACTTCATAGTATGTCATAATAATCATCATGTCTACTCATCTTTGAAATCAAAAATTGCAGAGGCCCAATGTGGTGAATTGACTGAAATACCTTTTGCATTATAGGTCAGCATTCTGAATCTTAGCCGGGGATGATGTAGGATTATATCTAAAAGCTACGCCAAGTGAGGAAACTATGCCTTATTCATCCGCTGAAAATTCACGAAATGCGAAAAAAATTGCACTGGAATCTTCAGAGTATAAAATGAAATTAAAATTCTTTACATTAGCTCTAGCATTAAAAATTAAAATCGCGCTGAGTTAAAGATACAAAATTTCTCACCCGGTATTTTGGCGTCAGGATCGAATTGCTTGGCGATGAGCCTGGCGATATTGGAATCTTCTTGAGCATGAATGGCGGCAACGTCAGCTTGTTCGGATTTACCTCTGGATGTTGCCGTCCTAAAAAGCACAAAACACAAATTTCATGTAAGTCGTTATGTATGTGAATATCCCTGATCAAGAGGAAGAAAAAAAAATGCACTAACACAAATACACTACAAAGAGTATATCAACACGAAAAATCTATATGTGTACGGAAAATGCCTATTGTTGTATTTGTAAACTTTTAAAATTCTTCGTCGAACACATCGAAAAATAAAATTAATAATAATTAATTTTCAAGAGGATATTTATTCAATTACTGATCGTAAGCATCTCCCGGTTGACTTAAATGCTTCATATTTTCTCCCCAATATCTGGTGAATATTTTTCAAAACATGCAAATCTTAAAATATGAATTTTTACCCCAGATATAACATCAATAATAAAAGATCATGAAAAAATTTGATGGGAAAATAACTAGGGGTAATTGTTGTATTGCTAATTCTGTAAAGCTTTTATAAGCTAGCCTATAAAAACTTTTTAAAATGTAATAAAGGCTTTTCAAAGTGTAATAAAACTTTTTTAAGTGTAATAAAAACACCCAGCTATATTTCATTAAAAATTTATCAATGATCCTTGGTTTACTGTTGTTAGATTTGATGTAAAAATTCATGTGATTTAAAACAGTGCATCGAAAGATATTGTGGGTGAAAACAATTAAGGAATTAAATTTATGAGACAGTGACAGGTTGGCAATAGCTCTTAAGGTATCTAATCTATTATTTTAATCCATTTTTGGAAAAAAAATTAAAACTAAGTGACACGTTAATTATTAGAATAGGTCAATTGTAAGTCCACTTTGTAGAATGACAGCCATATTTGATGAGAATAATTAGCTTTGTAATATTAAATAATTTGCTTTTATCGAATGAACCGATTGATATCCTATTCCAGAAGACAAATATATAAGTACTTAAAAATTGAAGCTTTCCATAGTGTAATTGTTAAGAGGAGTTACAGTTTGTGCAATAGAACATACCCGGAAAATTATATAATATGGGAAAATTATATAATACAGATTATTTATAATTGAAGTTCACCAATTTAGAGCCTATAGTAATGAAAAGATTTTTATAAAATTTTGTATATACTCTACTGAGATCATGGGAAAATAACATCTGGAGAAGAAATAAACTTTAGTTCAAGTTTTCGCCACCAGCTAGGGATTTTTGGAATTTTAAGGACTTGAATGCCCATTTTAAAGACTGAACCTTATGGGAAAAGTTAAGAATGAAGTTAAAAAATAACCAAAAATCTCATAAATTTATGAATTTCTGTTATTACATTTGAAATATTGTTTTGGTGAGAATTTTTAGAATGTTAGGTATAAAATATCGTTTGGTAAGAAATCTTAGAATGTTACGTTAAAATATCGTTTGAGAAGAAATATTAGCTATCTACTTTTAACAAAAGGTACTAAAAAGGAATAATTTGTTTAGAAAAACGATTGTTATATGAAATTGTTTGGAATTTTTCTATCTTTGACTTTCGTTGTAATTTGAGAAAAACCAGGGTAAATAGATGTACAAACTTTATTAAAGTTGCTTCGCTTTTTTTTTTCTTAAAAGAAGTGCCAGTGGTACATCTTTCTTGCTGTCTTATATAAAATTATTCTGAAGTAGGAAGACTAAGTAAGTTCTCTTGAATTGCCTGAACATAAACACATAAAATTGTTGTCTTTGAGGCATAATTTTCTAAAATTTGAACTATATTTTATAGATTATTTTCTCAACCTAGTAACACGTATAAAATCTTTATTAATACCCTTTGATTTTAACATGCTTCAGATTTTTCTAAAAACAAAAACCATTAGTTTAATCATCCTGAATTTAAAATTGAACTCTCAGCTTAGTTATGAAAAACGTCTTAATATTAAGTAATTAAATTAAGCGACCATTTCTAATATATAAAACGTGTATATTATTATTAGAAATGTTATTTGAATCGTTTTTCTACATATTCAAAACAAACAACAAATCTCATATTTTTTATATATCTAAATCACCGTCAACTTAAAAAAATTCAAAGACTTGACATTTCGACATATTTTGTCCATTTTGGCGTTGCTACGGAATAAGCTGCGAGTGAAATTTCATTCAAATCCTCCGAACAGTATCTACGTTATTCAATTTATAATATTCAGAATAACATCCACTTGGAATTGTGTTGCGCTAAAAAGAGACTTCGACTGGACAGGTTATTTATTTTCTGCCGTATTACTTAACGAACAATTAAAGTTTTCTTTCTCCTTGATTGCGATTCTTCTGTTTAATTTATTTGTACATTGATGTACTTTATTGCTATGGGAAATGCTATTTATAGGCTCGCCACATAACAGAGAAAACATTCTACAGGTTCATTCATTTGTAATTTCCGCTCTGGTATCCTTTCAATGATTAAAATTGTATCTGCTCGATGGCTTATTTTTAAGATATTTGAAACTTATTTAGCCGCGGCTATAAATAGTCACTACTTTAGATTTTTAAGTCGGATTTGCGACAGTCACTGAAGGTCAGTACACTTCTAATCTGATCTATAACACAAATCTTTTACTGTAAATTCTGCATAGTGCATGATTGGCTACTTGAAGTCTAAGAAGGGTTAAGAACCACAATAAAGATATATATTATAGTTCGAGAGGCGACTGCAATTTTTGGATCCCATCGAACATCATTCTGAATTTTTTATAGAAATTGGAGAAAAGTGAGTAGATTACGAATCCACTGGTCTGCCGTGTCAAAAATGGCCGAAACTGATCAAAAATCGACTTGGAATGAGTTGAACTAGAATTTGATTGCCAAATAGGTCATAACTTGCCTAAAAGAAAACAAACTTTTTCGTCTGGCAACCTACTGCATCTTGATTTTCAGTGAGAAAAAGCGCAAACGATTTCTGATCTCTGGTTTGGAAAACTTGTATCTTTTAAAAGTAAGCCAAATTGGCGATATCAGTTACATCATCAGTGACGTAATGTTTATTGCCAACTTGGCTCCCTTTTAATAGATGCAAGTAGACCGTCGCCAGATATCTGAATCGTTTGCAATGATTCTTAATTGAAAATTAAAGAGTGAGGGTTACGAAATAAAAGAAATGCTCGCTATTTGGCAAGTTATGGCGCATTTGGCAATTGGATTTAGTTCAACTTTTAAAAGTCGATTTTTGACTAGTTTCAGCCATTTATGCCACTGCAGACCAGTGGATTCGTAATCTACTCACTTTTCTCCAATTTCTATAAAAAATTCAGAACGATGTTCGACGGGGTCCAAAAATTGCAGTCGCCTCTCAGTCTATTAGCGACTCTCCCCAAATTATCTAGCATTTATTGGTAACTCAATTTAGTATTACATATCATTAGATGGGAAACAGCATAGCAGCAATTCAATTGGTTTCAGCTACATTCATATCAGAAATCACTTATGAGCTGAAATCAGCTCAAGGTTTAAAATAGTTGAGTGAGTTCTTTAGTTAAATGAACTATAGTTTTAGCATTTTAGTTGTAGTACTTAACCCACGAAATATGCTGCAATGTTTGGAGGGATATAATTTAATGCAAAACTATTTAAAATCTTTCAAGTAATTGCATTATTAAATGAATCATCCTGTAAATATTTACGGATGTCGATAGAAGTTAGTACTCCAAGTATAATAACATTTTAAAGTAATATATTAAACGGCAGGTGAGTGTTTTTTTAATCTTTCGTCCAACTTAACAAATATTTAATTTCAATAAATAAATATTCACAATAATGTCAACTCGGGTTGCACTGACACCGAGGTAACTTGGGATTATTTTAAAGAAGGTTTGTGGGACTTAATTTTACTTACTCATTGTAACATTGTGCTGGGACGAGATAAATAGCTCTGATTTTATCAAGACTCTGATATTAGAAAAACACACTGCTGAGAGATAAATAATAATTAAGTAATGTCCCTCCTTTAAATTGATGTTAGTAAAGAAGGGTTTTAATGTCTAGAAACTTTTACCTGTGAAATACACTTAACAGTTGCTACGTATTCTTGATCATTTCTGTTTATTAGGAATAATCTTGGATAATGTGTATTAATTTTTATCCTAATTAGATTTAAAATTTTGTTTGGTTATGTTACCCAGTGAATATTTAATAAATTAGAGCCAAGTTTTCCTACCTTTGTTGAAGCGGTGAAACTACTTTTTACCGGATTTATTAGAAATAAAACATCAAGGAAGACGAGGATGGATTAAGAATGAATTTTATATGCATAACTTTATGTCAAAGAGAGAGAGAGAGAATCCATATCTAAAAACTGTTAAGAGGACTCAATGATAGTTAAATCGTTTCAGAATAGGTTTTTGGCTAAACGACAAGGAAAATTCTCTTTAGAAGAGGATTGATAAATACGAAACGGGGAAAATAAAAAATCCTAAAATTGTTTGTAATTTCTTTTCAATTTCATTGGAAATTCATGAATTTTTTGTTGTTGTTGTTAATTTGGATGTATTTTTGTTTGCATTAAATTTTAAAGATTTACATAA
The DNA here is from genome assembly GCA_963978545.1 of Linyphia triangularis. Taxonomy (NCBI): domain Eukaryota; kingdom Metazoa; phylum Arthropoda; class Arachnida; order Araneae; family Linyphiidae; genus Linyphia; species Linyphia triangularis. Next base: position 62,207,161 of record OZ021729.1, read on the forward strand.
GTTTGAAATTTTGCAAAAAAAGTAATTTTTTTTCCAAAATATCCGAAACTTGTATTGTATACCATATATTATCTGCGCTTGTATCTTATAGTTCAGAAATGGAGAAAGTTACATCAGTTGACAGTAAATCTGTGCTATGGGATAAGAATGTGTTCAGTTCTGATAATCCCGCATCAGAAAAGTGTTTTATCCAGAATTAGATATTAAAAAGAAGTTTACAAATTACTTGAAAAATAATACAGGTTTAATTTTATTTTTTAAATCTCCTAAAGAGTTTTCTATCCCTGCGCAAAATTAGTTTTGGCAAATTTTATTTAATTGGTTGTTCTTGATTCAAAATATAGATATAAGTTTAAGGAGAGGTGATTTGGTTAAAAATGCCAAAATCTTAGCGAAATTAAATTTAAATTATTTATATGATTCATGTCAGTGAATATTACACCCTTCAAATTATTTCTTTGAATTTTTTTAAAATTGTTCACAATAAAATATCGTATTTTCTTCACAACAACTAATTTTTTCTAACAATAATTACTACTACTAATTAATTCTACTTTTATAACTTAAATTTCTGCTTGGCCTCAAACAGTATTTTCAGTATTTTAGTAGTTTATTACAATAGGTTTACCCGATTTCAAATCCCAATGTCCTGTCCCTAATTTGTGTACAATGAATTAATGGTTTTAGTGCTGTTTTTTGTGCCGTTATTTCAAAATGTGTTAAGTCCAAAGACCAAACGAAATTCATGGATGTATGTATGCATTCTCGTACATTTTTTCATATTTTATTTTCAGCAATCAGTTTATAAAGCTTCAAAATATTAGTTTGAAACTGGATGGAGTTTCAACAACGATCGGATTAAAGGCTGATATATACCTATCAGTGCCTGAAACGCCAACCGGTAGTTGATTCGTAGGTTACTGTACCCGTTGATCAGAATATTAGATTTGAGTTTACATGGTACAGCATATGAAGCAGTCCAGCTCTTGAGTGAGCACTGTGCCCCATGTTGGTGACCATGTGAGAGTGCAGGTGATCGGAAGATGGAAGCTGACACACCAGTAAATATAAAATGTTTTATTTACTGGAGCCGCCATTCAATGATCACGTGACAAACTGGCTTCTTAAGAAATTGGAACGAAGCTTTTACACAGAGCTTGGGTTGGAGTCAAATGACTAGTGATCTCAACTGGTAAAGTGTAAATAAACCTCAAGTTTATTTCATAGTGTTAAAAATTTACTCTTAATTATGAGATGAAAGAATATATCGTTCTGAAAATCTGGGTAGTGATATTCTAGGGCGTAAATGTTGGAGCTTGAAAACCTGGAATGGTCCAGACAGACACTTTGTTTAATAGTTTAGAGTATGAGTCAAAAACAGGTTTGTGCTGACCTGGATATGGCGATGTCTGCTTTCTGCAGTGCTATTTGCGATGCGCGTGCCGACGCGTTGACCGAGGCGTCTATTCTCTCCTTGAACTTGGCCGATCTCAGCATGAAGAGGTGCTTCTTCTTACCGGAGGACACCAGTACGTTGTTCTTGTACTTCCCCTCTTCGCGGGTACCGTCCTTCAAAGTGGTCACACCGTACCCGTATTTCTTGTTGTTGTACCTTCAAAGAGAAGGGTTTGGAATTTGCTGAATTTGGATATTATGCTAAGTGCGAGGGGAAATGCAATGATTGTTATTATAATGGGGAAAATGAAACACACTTTCTGAATACAGCTTTTAAAATTTCTACTTACTTTTCTCATGTTAAGTTTTTAACCTATATAACTATTTTTTTTTTTTAATATAGATTTAGAATCAATCTCGCATCCTAACTAAGGGCATCATTTGATGGTTTCTTAGTAAAAAAAATAACTGATAATAAAGTAACTTGTATCCATATAACCTCAGAGTGGTACGAATTACTATAATCTAATAATAATTAACGTAAGTATAAGAAAATATGTTAATGATTCTATTAGGACATCGTTTCTCCAAAATTCTAATATGTTTTTTTTTTTCATGTAATTAAACGAGGTAGACTTGAAATCCATTTCCTATTTTCCACTTTTGAAGAGGTTGCAAAATAACCAACGGACTTGGAGTACAGAGGAAATGAAATATTTAATAATAATATCTAGTGGGGTGACGATTGGAAGAGCGAGAGATAAGAACAGGGGGGATTATATTGGCGCCAACAACTGTTTTGAAAAATTATTGGTTTCAGATGTTCACTAAAAATAATTGCTGCTTAATTTTGTAGTCCGAGTCTCACTCTAGTTTTAGCACTATTTTACCACCATTGATTCTACATTAATAATGTATTAAAAATATTTTGTAACAAATATGAAGCAGAATTAAAGTTTGATATTTATAATTACATTGAAATAAATAAATAAATAAATAAATAAATAAATAAATAAATAAATAAATAAATAAATAAATAAATAAATAAATAAATAAATAAATAAATAAATAAATAAATAAATAAATAAATAAATAAATAAATAAATAAGGTGTTGAAGATGATGATAATAATAATAATAATAATTATAATAATAATAACGTTTATTATGACAATGATAATGATACTAATACAACTAATAATGATATTAATAATATTAATAACAATAATTAAAATAATGATAATAATGATGACGATTATAATAACGAAGATTATGATGTCAAAATTATTAATAATTGAATTAAATAACAATATATTTTTATCAACTTGAATGAGCGTAATTCAAAGAATTTATAATTATTTACGATTTCACTCATTCACAATTTTTTAAAACTTTTTTAATGCAAAAGATTCCAACAATTTTGCTCTCCACAATTTAACATTTGGATTTCAACATTTTTATTATAAAATGGCACTCACCACTCCCCTTCGTACTTAAGCCCGTCCGACCTCTCCGCAATGCCGTATCCGCACCTCCTGTCATTCTTCCACTCGCCCAAGTAAGTCTCTGTAACCTGCGTGTCGCACAACTCGTCTTGAGACACGAAACTCACGTTGGAATCCGTGTGAATGGAGCCTCCAGAGTGAGCCAGACTGCCAGAATGACCAGATTCCGAGCTTGCAGAGCTCAGGTTAGAGCCTGAGCTGCGGATAGAGCTTACGCCACGACGGTCGATATCACCTGTGCTGCGCTGCTTCTTGATCTTTAGACCCTGAAGTGATATCTGAATTAGTTATACGAATAAATGTTTATAAATGTTTAATATGTTACTATGATAGTAAAGTGAATACAGTTATTGTTAAGTATGTAAATTTTGCGGACATAATACAGGCTTGAAATTGTTGCAAACATAATGGTGGATGGGAAGAGTTTGTGTTGGACTTATAGATGGCGTTAGTGGTTGATACAAGTAAAAATGGAGGCAATTTCGATTCGAGTTAGCGTTACGATGTTTTAAATTCATTACATTCATAAATCTTTATATTAACAAATTTTTACATTTTAGTCCTTTTACATTTGTTTGTGTGTATGTGGCGGACACAATCTTGGAGGGCTAAATAACCCACTTGTCGTCATCCAATCGATCTGAAACTTGGCAGATAGACTCGTTGTCTATAAAAATGCATTCTATTAAGTTTTTGAAGGCAAAAAAGAAAAGATAGTCAGTGACACTGAATTGATATTTACTTGGTAGTGGTTTAGCAATCTGAAAACTCGATCTGTTATCAAAGTCAATGAAATGAGTTGCAATTTCACACGAAATTTAGAAATGCATATAAAGGATTTAAAGCAAAAACTTAATCTTTCGAATTAATTTTTGTTTTATTATGATTAAGTTCTTTTTCAAGATACTGGTTTTTTCTTTATTATATCAAAATAGATCTATTTGTGTATTTTTATAATTTTCAAGATATTAGCTGTTTTCCTAACAAATAAAAGATGCCGAAAATAAAATAAAAACACTTATTCATCTAGTATTTATATTTATCTTTTTTTCTCATATATTTTCATCAAGTAATCCCAATGCCATTTCCTGACAGTTTATTTAAGGTAGTAGTCTGGTAACTTGCACGTTTTTTTACGTCTTTATCGGGAATCTTTTTTAGAGGCAAATAAAATTCAATGGTTTTGTTTTATTAGAATGTTATAATTGAAATCTAATGGATTAAACAAATATTTTTATTTAATTTTGCAACGTTTTATTATTATTATTATTATTACTAGTCAAAGTAGACGACTAAAATTACATCTAAAATAAAAAAAAAAAAAAAATTCCATTCCTTACTTTCCAATGTACAGGCCGATTGGTGCCTGAAAAAAATTACTTATTTTTCGAAGTCCACCATTTTGTTATTTTTTAATAAAATTTAATATTCCTAGTTTCAACAAGAACTACAATTCTAAAGATTAATAATCAGTTGGATTTTTTTTTTTATTTCAGATGTTTTTAAGAGGCGAAATCACCTGGGCTTGCCACGTACTTTTTTTTAGGCGTCTACTTTAATCAATAACAATAATAATAATAATAATAATAATAATAATAATAATAATAATAATAATAATAATAATAATAATAATAATAATAATAATAATAATAATAATAATAATAATAATAATAATAATAATAATAATAATAATAATAATAATAATAATAATAATAATAATAATAATAATAATAATAATAATAATAATAATAATAATAATAATAAAACGTTGTAAAATTGAGTCGATTTTTTTTCTTGTATCCATTAGATGTCAATAAAAACAGACTAGAAAATCAAAACCAGTGAATTTTGTTTTCCCATAATAAAAAAAATCTCGATAAAAACGTAAAAAAACGTGCAAGTTACCAGACAACTACCTTAAATTGACTTTCCAACGTAATCAACATTCAATCGAATATCAAAGATAAGGATTATAAAAAAAAAAAAAAAATTTGTACCACATGCTAAAAACAATAATAATATTTTGTTAGAAAAATATGTCGCAGAAAGGAATTATGTTTCCACGTGAAACAAACACCGCTTAATACAAGGAGGCATTGATTAACGATGTGACAGCTTTGCTTCACCGTTAATCTTTTGAGCTCTGTAAAAGTAGCTTTACTGCTAAGTCACTTATTAAGAGGAGAAAACGAATGTATTTGATTATTAGGAATTATAAAGAGCTGGTAAAGGAATGATGTTACGGATAGTTCTACGAAGAATTTAAGACTTTTATCTTTGCAAAAAGTGACCAATTTATTTTAAAATTAAAATAACATTCATGCCAAAATTGGTAAGACTTCTCAAGCAATTGATTAAAGCATTTGATTCGATTTTAATTCTCGAAGAGATAAATTTTTACGAAATTATTTGCACGGCCAACTCATGCCTTATTGTCACGAATCATTAGTTAAGTTAAACAAATTACAGTTTTGATTGCATCCCATTTTTTGAATAAACCTCTTTATAAATTTTATAAATTTAAAATTAAACACAATTTTAAATAAAAATGTCATTTAAATACAAACACATTTGAATTCAAATGAATATTTAGATACATTAAATAGACGATGTAATATAGTTTAAGTACGAATTAAATATAACTACGTAATATAATTAAAATGGAAAATTAAATTTAACATTTTCTTTCTCATTTAGTTCTTTGTTTCCATAGTTTTTGGATAATGTATTTGAAATTGAACTTGTTCATTGTAAAATATTTGACGTATGCAATTTTTTTAGATATTTATTCGGACAGTTATATGCATCAAACTCTCTTGTTTTGATTCATAACCTTATCCAACAATATTAAATTAACATTTATCTACACAATGGTTTACACATGTGTTTAAATAAATAGTAGCACAAAAAATTACAAACTAAAAACATTGATAAATATCTTTGAAAGTATTTATTAGTTTGGTTAATTTCTTAAAAGAACATATCTACCTTTTCCGTTTTAAGTATGGTGGTAGAATAAGTAATTCAAAATAAGATAGAGCTTAGTGTAAAGCATTTTTGTTTTATTGAATGATTCACATCTCCTAGGTAACAGACACAACAATATGCTGTTTAGTATTTATATTTTAGCCTACATTAGGTTACTTAACTAGTTCTGAGTTCTTTTTGGCAACTGAAGAAATGTGTCCAAACAAATTTGCATAAAAATATTTTACTTGTTTATTTGTGTACCTTGATAGCGAAAAGAAAAAAAAAAAAAATTCTTTTTTGCTTTGTGGTCTCTAGTTACTAAAACAGTGTGAAAGGTAGTAAAAATACTTATTTATTAATTTCATGTATGATAACGACTTGTATATAAGAAAAAAACTTATCGAAACTGCATTTTATTCAGTGAAGCATGTCATTGGACGGCTTTTTTTGTTTTATACACATATATTACATACTTGTTTATTTATAATTGAACCAGTTCCCAATGTGTAGGAATTGAAAATGTTGATTGCTACTAGGGTGTATGTGAACCCTAGCGGTGAAGAACACTATTTCCAGTTTTCCCAATTTTATAGTAAGAAATGTTCTAAATAGTTATATTAATTTTATTGATGGTTCCTAGTCTTTCAAAAATAAATAACTCTGCCATAATTTGTCGTTTGAGATATTGTTGTAGACATCTTAAAAGAACAAGATGTACAAATAATATAGTTATTTTAACTTGCGAGAAAAATGCTGATAGTTTCTTTTCCCGCTGATGTTCTAATATATATATACATACATTTTTCATTCTGTCAAGCGGAGTTAAAGTTGATTTTCACTTGCCAGTAGCTATAATGCTAGCTAGTATGTTGTTTAGTAGGTCATTGTTACTCTTTGATTGGAGTGCCAGTTTCCGTTAACACGGTGCCAGCAACTGAAACAATCTAGCTATTGGGAGCATTAAACCTCTAGTAAGTGGTCACATGACTCCAGCAAATAGAACAAGTTTGATCTACTTGAGCTGCTACAAATTATCTAATAGTTGGTGATCTAAATTGATAAGTCGACTAAAAATGAGTAAACCAAGTCTTTAGGACTTGCTAGGCGTACGTTGCTTACCAATTAATGTTCTGGAAGTGCCTTTGGGGGATTATTTTGAATATTTATAAAATACATATGCATACTAAATTTTACGCAGATATGTTTATTAAAACAGGTTTTTAACAGATCTAAACACGAGGTTTAACTATTATAGCCCTTTAAGTACATACGTTTTCCCTAATGTGCGTACATATGAGCAAAAAGCAACATTTGAAAAATTAGGCCTTAAAGATTTTACGCATGTATTCTTTTGTTAATAACAAGCTTTCTTCCTAAGTTAAAATATCTGTCGTTAAACATTTTAATGGAGTGAAAATAAGCGTCAAATATTATGATAACCATAGTTGTTTCTCAATTTTTTTTTATATGCAATAACCATTAAACCGTAACTTATTAAAAAATTCTAAAATATATAAAGATAGTTATAATTGGTTAGATTCCAAAAGAAGTAGGATTTAGTTTTTCGTATAAAGTTGTCTAATTATGACATAAGCTAGTTATCTTATATTCACATATGTCATCTCTAGGTCTTGTGATGAATAATGTTCAAATCAGTGACATAATCACTAATTAAGATACAAATATAGACAGGCAGACATAACCTTCGATATTTACTAATCTTACCTGATCTTGTCGTATCCGTTGTAAAACTTGTGTAACAAAAAGCAACATTAGTGATCAGTCACCAAATGAGTAACCTAATTGCAGCATCAGATAAGTGTATTTTAAATAATTTTGAAAGAAAGATATTTCAGGTAAAGGCTGTGTAGCGAAACGCAACATTAGTGTCCAAATGCAAAGTGATTTTGAAAAAAATGCGAAGAAGTTTTTTTTCCTTATATCGTAACTTTTTTTTCTTTATTATTAAAAACGAATTTTTCGCCCGAAATTCATTTGCGGCAGAGTTGTAGAGAAAAAAGTTTAACACAAATAGTAATTTTTTAACTGAGTTTTTTGGCCTGTTGCTATCAAATCTCACCTGCAGTATGGACTTCTTGAGGTTGGTGGACTTTTCTACGAGCGATCTCCTCCTGGCTGGGGGTTCGTCGCTCCTCGATTTAAGGACGAACCCTCCCCGGAAGTCGTCGATCTTTCGGTCTCGGTCGCTGGCCGGATCTCCGGCCTCTCCCCCAGGTGGAATGGACGACAGAGACGAGCGGACACTCTTCGGACGGTAGTGCGAAGCCAAGCCGAAAGAGGCACTCGTACGAACGCCGTACCCATGGCGCATCCCTCGCATCCACTGGCCCTGGAACGTGCCTGGAAAGAAATTTGTTTGTGAATTAAGTAACTGCAATTAAAAAAAAAATGCTATAAAATTTGAGATTTGTACTGTTTGATTGATGTGGAACACGATTACGATTTTTCAAAATTTTTTTGGCCAAAAGGTTTTATGCAGTAATGCTCAACAGTAAGTAAACGGGATATGCCAGGTTGAAAGTAAAAATGCCCTTAAGACACTAAATGTTAAGCAACATTTTAATAAACCTTGAATTTTTCACTTCAAGCAGTCAATCTCTATACAACAAAGAGTATGTCTGTCCTTCTATAGAAAGCCACTTAAAATAGGAATAGAGCTCTGAAATTTTAAATATAAGTAGTTTTGACCTTCGAATTTGACTTTTGAAAAACAGAATACTAAAGTTTTAATTAGGTTTTGTTTAACTAATTTTTTTTATATACGAAACGACTTCTAATAAGACGACAACTCTGAAATTTTCAACGTGAGTAGTTTTGGCCTTCTAATTGAACTTTTGAGAAATATAATATTAAAGATTAAATTAATTTTTTGAAATTAATTAAATCTTTTTTTTTTACGAAATGAATTCTAATGGGTCCAGCTCTTTTGAAAACATAGCGTTAACATTTAATTAGTTTTTTAATTAATTTTTAAAAATTAACTTTAATTTTTTTTACAAAGTGACTTTGAATAAGGATACAACTCTGAAATTTTAAGTATAGGTAGTTTTGGCCTTCTAACTGGACTTTTGAAAAACAGAAAACTAAAATTTTATTATTATTTTTTTAATTATTTTTTGTAATAAATTAAAAAAAGAAGCAAATTAATTGAAACAAATTAATAAAAATAAAGAAACAACTTCTGATAAGACTACAGCTCTGAAAATTTCCAAGTAAGTAATTTTGGCCTTCTACTTTGGATTTTTGAAAAACAGAATGTTAAAGTTTTAATTAATTTTTTTAATTAATTTTTTTAATTAAATTTTTTACAAAGTGACTTCTAATCTGCGTAAAGCTCGGAAATTTTCAACAAAAGTAAATTTGGTCTTCTAATTGGACTTTTGATAAACAAAATGTTTAAAGTTTAATAATTTTTTTTAATTATTTTTTAATTAAATTTTTTACAAAGCTACTTCTAATAAGCGTACTGCTCTGAAATTTTCAATATAATTAGTTTTGGCCTTCTAATTGGATAGTTGACAAACACAATGTTAACACTTTCTTAGAGGGGTGACGGACGGGGGTTGTGTTCTTGTATTAACGGGTAAAAAATTTTTGTTTCTCGATGGGGGTTCTAAAATTAAGGGTTTACGTAGCAATTAATCTTTTAGCTAGCTTATGCTTGCGCAACGATGAACCGTTCAGTGAGAGAAGCGAGCCTATGCTTGCACAGTATTAAACTTTTCAGCGAGTTTGTGCTTATGTGTCAATGAATTCCCAAATTTTAATCTTAGATCTCTATTTGTATAGATTTAGTATGTGACCACTTTTCCTTTCAAATTTTAAAGCTCAGTCGGTTAAAATTTAAGGTAGAGATTTATGTAATCCGACTATTCTTATCAAGATCTTCGAAATTATTTGTGTCGCAAGTATTTAGAATTTATAGTTTAGAATTATAATTTTTGAAAATTGATATCATCAGGACGCTGGTCAGGTTTATACCTTGAGGTCGATCTACAGTTCGTAACTCATTGAGACCTTATATTTGGCTTATCACAGGTTTTGTAGTACTTTAAAGTATTGGCTAAGAATGTTGATACTTTAACAAGAAGATGAACATCCTTTTTATAAAAGCTTCTCATTCTCTATACATTAATGTAGTGTGGAAGTAAAAATTAGAAATGTTATATTACATCTACCAATTACTCAAAATTAATATTATTGTTACGATTTTTTTTCTCGAATAGTCTTGTAAAAAAAATATTTCAATATAAATATGCTTAATTTGATAAAACCAGTAATGTGACAGTAGCTAGTTTTCAAAACGTTATTTTTTTCTACGTTTTTTAAAAAATTCCACAAATTTATAATGCAAAAAAAAAAAAAAAGTTAAATATTGTAAAGTATTCAAATTGTGTACTTTATTAATATCATACTGTCCTTACACACCCATTTTGATTAATAAGATGATTCGAAAAACATTAACTTTAATGCAAGTCTCTTGAGGATGGACAGTTTCCATCTGGAAACGACTCTAGTTTGGACATCGATGACTTACATGACTCATATTACTGGACATTTCACACGCAATCTGAAACTAGATTCATGAAACATTTATGCTTAATGATTTTCACTCACTCTATCATGTACATGGAACCAAAAAAGAGTCGCTAGTTTTTTTATTGACGTGTTACATAAATTCTACACTTACGTAAAAAGCAACTGTTGCAAAAAAATACTAAACTAGGTGATGCCCCTAAAACTTCAAAAATTTAGCATCCTAATTATTTTAACAAATCTATTTTTAATACTAACCGAGTTGGATTGAAAGAGTAACTGTTACCAAACGAGCTCTTTTACACATGATTTATTCTTGTGTAGAAACGGTCTTTTAGTGACAGTTACTGTCACAATCTAACTTGTTTCCATAACCATGACTATTTTCTCTATTTTATTATAAATATGACGAAACTTAAAGGTAAACAAATTGGATTGTAACAGAAACTGTCACTAAAAGAACGCTCCAACACATGATTTATTATGGTACATGTGACCTAGACATCAAGTATGCAGAATTTGGCAACATTTGTTGACTGAAACCTCCTTTTGGTTACATTAGCTAATTATACAAAGCAAATCCTCATAGTTGGGAGTTTTTTTTCCTAAATTTGGAAACATTTGTTGACTGAAACCTCCTTCTGTTAAGATTGACGAAATATATAAAGCAAATCCTCGCAGTTTGGAGGTTTTTTTTTATAAACAAAAATGTCACCCTGTTGGCAATAAAATTCATGAGAAAGTTTTTCATAGAATATTCAAATCCCAGTTTGATGTTTTTATCTAAAGTCAGGATGTAAAATTTATATAGCGTTTCTACGGAAGTACTCTAACTGGTTGAATTTTAAAGTACTTCTGGGTAGTTTTAATTTTATGCAATCTTACTAATATTATAGTGATCGAACTGATTAATGCTACAGGTGTTACACTTACCTGTAGCACTTACAGAGTAGACCTAAGCAATTACAATTTGACTTCTTGTCGCCACTTTATGTACTTACGATCACAGCTTCCAATTTAATTATGATATGGGAATTTATCTCACAAGATTTTTAATTTAAAGTAAGTGTGACTTTTCTTTGAAGTATTCGTGTCTTTTGTAGTTTGGTTTGAAAATGCTGAATCAGAGATGGCCAGTAAAAGAGTTTGTAAAAACTTCTATAATTACATAAGAGTAATATAGAAGCCAAAATTAGATGGAAAAGATTACAGAAATTTAGTGAGATGTAGAATAAAAGTTGTTGGAAGGACAAATGATATAACCCACAAAAACAAATTTTTTAATACAAATCCTTTAAATGCATTGCCAATTTTTATATTCATTAAAGCAGCACCGATTCTGGAAACAGCATGTGCTTGGTGTTTGTATCAAATTTTAAATATCAAAAACATTTCTATCAGCAAAATGTGAGGCAAACTATGTTTCAAAATTTATTTATCAAAATGAAGGTCAAACTCACATCCAAATATCTTTAATTTATTCTGATTAAAACAATTTATTTATTTATTCATTCCTTTATTTATTTATTTATTTATTAAAAAAAATTTGACAACAGGAAAGAGTTTCAACAATGGTCGGTTCAATCCCATTTTAACTCGATTGGATGACGGCAAGTTGGTTTATTAGTATTCCGTAAAAGCGACCAAAATTTGATATTCTCATCGACATCGAATCTATCTGCCAAGTTTCAGTCGATTGGATGACGGCGAGGGATTAACTAATCATCCACAGATTTGCCCCCCATCGACACACCACGCAAAAAATGGAAGTTAATATAAAGGATTTAAAAAAGCTAGAAACTTCATGCAAGAAAATATAAAATTTTCATAGAGCCCAGTGACTCGGTAAGTTAAAAAATTGGTGTCATGATCCGGGGATCATGCAATGTAGCCTCCCTGCTGCCATAAAACTGTCTGAATGGATATTGGTGGCTGCTGCATGACCCGTACACGATGTCCTTATGTTGGTATAGGGTGGATGTGATTGAAGAGGCGCTAGCTTAGGAATCTGCCTCGTCTTCTTACCAAGTTAAGAATAACGAGGTATATTTTGAGATATATTTGGTATTCAAAATATATATTTGACGTCTGAAATAAGATGATCTTTCAACAGTACTCTGGCAAACAAAGAGTTCAAAACAATTAACACCTTCAATCAGAGCAGGCACAATTTGAAATCATTTCTCAGTATCCTGGATTAATACAAAACCAGTCACCAAAACTTTCCAAGTAGGACAATTCCCAATCCAAAATACCCTGTGATAAGAGCTGTTGACTTCTAAAAAAAAACGAATACCTTTCGGCACAAGATACTCATATCTTCGAACAACCAAAGCAAACCGAAACAACTGAAGACAATCGCATTATCTTGAGGGGATCATGAAGATGAACAGCCCAGCAGCAAACTATCTAACTTCATGGACAAATAACTTCATTTTATTCTTGCACGACGGAAGGGACAATCAAAGACGCCGCCGTCTCTGAGTAGAAAAAATGACTTGTCTTATACTTTGACTTGATTACATCGAAGGCTTAATTTAGTGGAAGGGAAAAAATAATACAGATGCAGTTGTTCTAGATTCTCTGTTGCAAGCACAAGTAACGCTGCATCGAATAATTCTGTTTCCATCCTACTGAATTAAATGTCATTCTGCTGCGTTGCTGCTGATGCAGATTTACATTTTTCTTGTCTTGATGCTGTTTTGTTATCTTATAAAGCTGGGTTTAAGGAGTGTATTATTTCTTTCGTGTAAGAAAGGATATTTTGTTGACTTATATTGATGAAAGTAAACGATGCATTTAAATGTTTTTTAAGGTATAAACATGCAGCACTGTGGTCTTGTTATTTTGCCATATATGTTGCAGCATAAGAAAGAGAAATTGACTTTGGAGATCGAGAGAAAAGTCGGTTTCTGGAGATTCATTCAAGGATAAGCTGAAAATATACATAAATGCAATAAAGGATATAAGAAAAACGTTAATTTATTGAATTTGGATATATTTTGACAGTAATAAATTCCATTTTTTTTCTAAATTTGTGTACATGGCGACATTTTCGGTGACAAAAACAGACAACTTCTAATTTTGGCTATGTAGGATTATTAAATGCAGATAGACTGGCGTAATATTTGCATTAGCTTGTTCCTACATCAGTTTAGAAGTAAAAAAAAAAAAATATATTAAATAAATTTACTGAAAACAAAATTATTCTCTAATATCAAAAGTCAAAATCATAACTAATTATATTGATTGTTGTATATTGTTTTCGTCAAATGTAGCCATTTTTAAATCTTTATAATAACTTAGTGTGGGAGGAAAGGAAATCTGCAGAAGGGTAAATCAACACACTTTTCCGGCATCTAATTAAGCTGAAACTTGGAAGATAACTTTGTTGTCAATGATAATGCATTCTATCAAACTTAGGGGGGGGGGGGGAAATAAGTCTATAGCACGGAATCGATGGTTTTCTTTGTAATGGTCAAACATGAACAGTCGTTCTAAGCTCAAAATCCCAAATAATTTGTAATTACACTTCAAAGTTGGGAACTCATTTAAAATATTTTTATTAAAAACTTTGTTTTTATGGGTTAATTTTTGCGATTCATGTCTACCAAATTAAATGAACGAAAATATCAATTTCCGGGATTCTTGATTCTAGAACCCACATCAAATTGAATTCAATTGTCCTCCAACAGCATTTGACTTTAAATTTTCAACAAAATCGCTTCTGTAGTTTCATGCTTATGAAAGGTCCAATTTTTTGAGGGGACAAGATTTATTTTATTTATTTGTAAAGATCACGCGGTATTAAATTTGCGATACAGACAGGCATGTTCCAATGTAGTATTGTTCCGGTACCTCCTTTTCTTTCTGAGTGTTGGTAATGGGGTCCAGTGGTGGCTGACTACAGAGTTCGTTCTCTACTTATTAATATGAAACCTTATGCTCCAGAGCAATTCTTCCCACCAGATAGATTAAGCCGGAAGGTGGGCGTTCAGGTGGCCAATATTTTTCACCACGAAAGCATACAGACCTGAGGGCAGACGACGAAGGTGAAGAAACAACCACGTCCTTGGGGAGAAATGCCAAAGAGATGCACTTTCTTGTTCGCTTCTTCTTTAGAGAGCTATTTTTGTGAACCCAACCACTTCCGCCTTCAAGCAAGAAGCACCTGCATAAGAAGCTATCTCCTGATGGCGGAACTTCGAATCTTCACTCTGGTGTAGCAGAAATAACCTGAATTATCTCGGGTTTTTGAGAATTCTTGGGTCAAAGCATCTTGAGTCTTGGTAAAAGTCTGTGATCAGACAGATTCTTATGAAGTTGGAGTCAGTATTTAACAGTACATACTTAGACTTGTAACAAGTAGTCAATTGGCACTACAGTTATAATACAAAACACTTCCAGCGCCACTTTTCGTAAGTTTTTCAAATGAAATTTGAATAAGTACGGTAAAAATTAAGTTAGTGTCCTATTGAGTTAATTAGTGTCCTATTGAGTTAATTAGTGTTTTATAAATTCAATGCAGTGTTTACTTATCACTATTTCGACATAAACATTTGTGCAAGTGTGAAAAATGCAGTGAAAATGGCGCCTGTTATTGCAAGGTTTTTCCCAGTAGCACAAATACACTGGATATAATTGCTAAATATTGGCCAATCCCGATATGAACCTTTATAGACTGGCTGTTCTTACAGATCTTGCCTAATATCGCTCAATGCTGGTAAAAATATTCTGAAAATTTTGAAATTTTGACGTAGAGAGTTTAAAAATTTAAATATATTTTTATAAGAAAAGGATGGAGGGGTAATGGTTTTGACAAGTTTATTTTCTAAAAAAATCATCTATTTTGGAATGATGTTGGAATTTCGGCCAGGATTGGAGCCAATCTTCCAGAACCCTTGTTTCAGATATTGGCTAATACGGCTGTGTTACCTGGGAAGTTGCGTTTGTAATGTAAGAAAATCAATTGATATATCAATTTTAATTTCATCAATATGAAAAAGCATTACTAACCAAAAGTACATTTCCTGTGATAAAAGAAATACGTTAAAATGATTATTTATTTTAAAATTAAAATTTTAATTATTCAACTTCAGAAAAACAGAGTATCGAGTTATAGGAATAGAAATCACCCACAAAACTGTATACAGTTCCGAAGAAACGAAGGATAGTGCAAAAAAAAAAAAAAAAAAAAAAAAACAAACTTTAACAATGAAACTAGTTTTTTGACTATGAACTAGACATATTTGAAGAGCCAACCTGTACATTGCTAACAATGATGTCATCTTAAAACTGTTTCATCTCACACTCAATTGAAATCATTTACCAGTATGTGCCCATTCAAGGAGTACTCAGTTCATGTTTAACTTATTTATCAACATAAACACGGCACTCACACATACTACACACAGTGGTATTTCAATTAAAACTACGGCCTAATGCCATGCCGCATCTATATGATCTCCGATCATCAAAGGAAGTAATGATAATTTGTGCCATACGGGTGGAAACGTACAACAAACACCCACTCTATAGAGTACGGTGTCTAACAATCAAGTTCAAATCAAAATAAAGGCTTGATGTCTCTTTAAACCTAAATATTTAATACAATAGTCAAGACTGAAAACATATTTAATCGTTTCCAGCTTTCATTTTTTTTTCGATGTTACCAACTTGTTATGTGATAGATATTTAAAACTGGTTTTGCTTCAAAAGAAAAAAATTACAAATCAAGATTTTCAGCAATGTGGGAAAAAAAATTGGGTAAGCTATTGTACTGTTACCCCCCGATTACAAATGTTATGAAATGATAAAAGTTATTTTAGAATGCTAATAAAAGATGTCAAATGTTACGCAACCAGAAAAAGTAAAAAATAAAAAAATATGGAGTTTACGTACTTCCTTAAGTCATTTTCTGAAAGAAAAATTGCTGGCTTTCTTCCCAGTTTTATAAATCAAGATGACGTTAAGAGAATCCGTGATAATAATAATAATAATAATAATAATAATAATAATAATAATAATAAAAAAAAAAATAAAAAAAAACTTAAAAAAAAAACTAGGGGCGTGGAACATCGTACAACTTTCAATTTCACTTAACACTGGTCATTGTATTTAAAGTTGACATTGGATTGGTGTATTTTACCGTTTCGTTTTCATATTTTCATTAATTAAACAAAATAGGCAATTTGATGATATTTTTGGTGTCAGTTATTAAATTGGCAAAACCATCCTCAAAAAGGGTTAAAAAGGCGATTTGTTTTTCGATAAATTTATATTATCTTTTCTTGTAAGTGAAAGAGAGAAGAAACAGTCTTTGAAGTGTGCTGCTCAACGGAAGAGAACCCTGTGTTAAAATTCTGTCGTTTATCAACTTTTTACGCGTTTGTCTTTAAAAGGCATTACCACTGTGATTTTGAGCAAAATTGTTAGAGCCATTTTTTGACCTCAGCTACCTTATGGGCATGCGCAGTTTTGACAAAAACTTTACTGACAGGTCCCACGACCACCACTAAACCCGTATATAAAAGTTGAACATCGTAGGTCAATTCATTTGGGAGCTATGCTGACCACGGACAGACAGATCCACAGTCATTTTTACTAGATCATTGTTTTAAACTCAGCACGTACCAAAACGTGTATAAATGTAAAAGTTAAAAAAAAAAAAAAAAAAAAAGTAGTTTTTTTTGACTGAATGTAATATTTTAATTACCCCATGCTGACATATGGGTAATTGAAAGTAATATATCTCCTCTTTGTACTCTTAAAAAGTTTAAAATGCAGATGAGCCTTTTCATTGTTTTATTATAATAGCTTACATCAATATAAATAGGTAAATTTTTTTCTTCTTTTAAAATTACGAAATTCTCGACAAAGCTTAAAATATATTTAAATTAAATAACTGCTTTAAATGTATAAGACTAAAGTTTTTGGCTGGCTTAAAAATCTTAGCGCCTCCGTTTTTTTAAGCTGAACGTATTTAAAAGCTAGAGAACACATGTAGGTTTTGAATAATAGAAATTTAAATCGTATATATTAAATTGGTTGTACACTGAGATAAGATTAAAAGAGCTTACTCGGAAAACTCCTTCTGATTCACCAATTTTATAGACAAAAGTTAATTAAGCAAAATAATAAAAATTCGAAAAAAATTCGATATTTAATTTTTTTTGTTGTTGAAAATAATTAGAAGTACAAATTAGGAAACTCTTATTGTCTCCCTTTTTTATAATTTCTGTCTATATGTTCGGTGTTAGCGCGCTTCCGGCTCATCGCCTCGGAGCGCTGCAATAGGCTTTTTTCTCCTTATGTTATACTATTCAATCAGTACATAATCTCACAAGTGGGTGGTTTACTTTTTAAAAATAATAATAAAAAAAAAAAAATTAAAAAATATAAAAAAAAAAAGAAGAGGGGGGGGGGGGGGGAACAACTCAGTCGTCCTCCTACAAGCGCCCATAGACCAACAAGCACTACTTTTTTTCTTTTTTTAAATAAACACAAATACTAATTATTTCTTTATTAAATAAAATTCATAATCAATTATTTGCAGAAATAGTGAAAGTAATTTTTAATCTCATATCCAATAAACTCTTTATTACTCCACATCTCTTTACCCCATTATTTTCTTTTGCCAATATAATAGCTTTAATCATATCAATAGAACCCCATTTACTAAAATCAAGTTGTTTTGGTAGCACCTGAAGAACATAAACATGATGAATTTAGGATATCCTTTATCCTATCATGAATGTTTCCACATATTAGCATCTAAGATAGATATCTTGTCCATTCATCTAAAACCAAAATTAATGAACTAATACTTATTTCTTTGTAAAGGTTTGCTAGTAGATAAAATATATACCTACTGGCTATCACGATAATGATCCATTTGCAAATGGTAGATTTTATATAATTATAAAAACTTACATAAAAACGTGTTGAGTTATATAAGAAACGCCATTATGGTGCAGTATTGCCTTCGTGTGACTCTTGCGTTAGAAAAGCTCCAATGCAAACAGCTATATAGGCTACATGTAAAACAACACAATTTTAAATTTTCTGTTATTGCTAAATATATAAAAGTTTTAGTTCGTGAGTCTGTCTTTTTAAATTCCAGGATTATTACGTCCAATTTTTATAGAGCATTAGAAGTAAAAAAACTTCCAGTTCTGTGTATATATAAGTAGTTTCCCCCGCGACGCATTTGTTTGATTGGGACTTTTCGTGATTATAATATGTAAATTCAAGGTCATATAATTAGCGAAAAATGTTTACGAGTTCGGAAGAATGAATATTCATAATGTATGTTTATCGCTAGGACACAAATTAGACAGGATGATCAATATTTGAAGCAGGTTTGTATTTAGAGTCAAGCGAGTCCAAATCTAAATTTTGAGAATTTTTTCTGTTGCAGATTATGACTTAGCAGTTAGTTTTTTCTATAGAAACAAAACACATGGTGTCTATATGTCTCCGTCAAAGGTACATTATAATAATTTAATTTAGACTATCTACAGCAAATCCTAAATCAAATTAATATTTTCAAACAGTATGTCGATAAAAGAATATCCCAGTTATAAATTTTAATAATATTTAATTTGTATAATTTATAAAAGCAAATATTTAATTATGAATTTAATAGCGTAAGAACCTAGTCTTTCTTACACTATTAAATTCATAATTAAACAATTGTGTATATAAATTACACAAATTAAATAGTATTAAAATTTATAACTGGGACATTCTATTACGGATACTGTATGTTACCTAGCTAAAAAAAACTCTGAACTGTTTATCAAACATTATAACAATACATTATAGACTGAGAGGCGACTGTAAGTTTGGGTACCTCATCGAACAATATTCTGAATTTCTTATAGAATGTAGAGAAATGTTAGTAGATCATGAATCCACTGGTCTGTAGGGGGGAAAATGTCCGAAAGTATTCAAAAATCGACTTTGAATGAGGTGAACTAAACCTAATTGGTAAATATGACATAACTTGCCAAATAATGAGCATGCTTTTTTATCGAGTAACTCGCCACTCTTTAATTTCCAATTAACGATTTATTTTTCATGTCGCCAAGATATTTCATCTTTTTAAAAGTCAACCAAATTGGCAATATGTATTACGTCATCAGATACGATGTGGAACATCTCACAACTTTCAATTACACTTTATAATATTGGTCATTTAACATGGTGTTGCAAACCATTTTCTTATTTTCACTCATTTAAATAAAAATATCCAGTTTGGCGATATTTTTTTGGCAGTAATTTTTTTTACATAAGCAAAAAAAAAAAAAAAAAAAAAAAAAAAAAAAAATGGTGGCTTTATTTGATGGTCATTGTCCTTGCTTGTGCGTAAAACGCAAAAAAAAAAAATCAATCGTTGATGGACGATGCTCAAGGGCAAAGAGCTCTGTGTTAAAGGCACTCGTTTTTCAACTTTTTCGCTTTTATCGCATTTTTATGAGAATTTCGGAGGTGGTAATGCGTAGAGCACCTTCAGAGGCATTATCACAACGATTTTGATTACAATCGTTAAAGCTGTTTTTTATCAATTTTTCAATGGTAGCTACCTTATGCTCATGCGCGATTTTCGCGAAAATCTCAAAGGTAGGAGGTCCCTGTGCCATCACCAACCTGCACACCAAATTTGAACATCGTAGGTCAATTTGTTTGGGAGTAATGCTGATCAAGTACACACACATACATTTTTCTAGATCACTTTTTTGAAATCAGGATGTTCCAAAACACTGAGGAACATTGTTAATAATAATAATAATAATAAAATTGACCGAATACTACACTTTTATTACCCTATGTATACATATGGTAATCAAAGTATAGTGTTCGGTCAAAAAAAAAACAACATTTTTTGTTTGCATTTCTCCACGTTTTGGAACATCCTGATTTAAAAAAAAATGATCTAGAAAAAATGTTTGTCTGTGTGTACGTGGTCAGCATAACTCCCGAACAAATGGATCTATGATGTTCAAATTTGGTGTGCAGGTTGGTGATGGCCCAAGGACCTACCATTAAGGCTTTCGTCAAAATCGTGTTTGCTGACATTGAAAAAAAAAATGTTTTTTAGTAATTGCTTAAAAACGGCTCCAACGATTTTGTTCCAACGTGCTGTGGTAATGCCTCTTAAGGTATTATAAACTTCCCTACCTCCGAAATTCCCTTAAATATGTTTAAATGGCTTAAAAAGTTGAAAAACGAATGCCTGTAACACAGAGTTCTTTTTTCTTCTCTTCTCAGTTTCACTTATAAGAAAGGATAATATAAGAATTATCGAAAAGTTTACCGCCAAAATCATAATTTTTTTTTTTTTAAGACTCAAACAAAAAAAATTATGGCAAAAAATATTGCCAAACTGGCCATTTTTGCTAAATGCATGATTAAAATGTAAAAACGGTAAATGACACAAATCCTCGTCAGTATTATAGTGTAATTGAAAGTTGTGTTGTGTTCCATATCCCTAGTTTTTTTTTTACCACCTGTGACTAGACAGTGACATCTAGTCGATATGGTAAAACAAATATGCTAATTGGAATTCAGTGAAATCGGGAAGCAATTTTCATTTTACACTTTTTAAATCCTTCTTATTAGCTTCGATTTTGTGTGTCAGATTGACGGGGAAATCTATGTGTAGCTAAATAACCCACTTGCCGCCATTCAATTGAGCTGAAACCTGATAGACAAATTCGATGTCGATGACAATGCATCCTATAAAGTTTTGGGACTGTCACTAAAAGGCCGCTATTACACACGCTACTATTTACGCTTCGTGATTAATTTATCCACTTGCCATCATTCAATCGAACTGAAACCTGAACGATTGACTCGTTATCGAAGGTAATGCATTCTATCAGTTTTTTGGGGAAAAAAAATTTAAGCAATGGTACAGAATTTATGGTTCTGTTCGTAGTGGTACTCTATGAAAACACGCCGAGGATCAGTTAAATAAGTTGGAGTCACAAACAAAAGTTAGCAATACAAGTAAAGAACTTATATTAAAAACTTAAATTTAATGATTTAATTTTTCATTTGTTGAGTTATGACAAATCCGTTATCAGTTGATTCACTACATAATTGAACTCGGAGTACAGCGCCTACTCAAGAGTTCCCGAACACTGACGCAATTCGATTGTCTGCGTGGGCTTCTACTTAACAGAACAAACAAAAACAGCTGAAGCTGCAGCCGATGTACTATAATCTTCAAGAAAGAGCACTGCGGCTCCACTAATCCACAAAAGGGGGGAGGGTGCTCTATTTCTAGCTCCCCTTTTCTCCTTCGATCAGCTCTTTGAACCCGCCACCACTTCTGGAACAAAAGACACGTGACACGATCTATTTTCCGAACCCTGCATCAACATTGTTCGAGAACTATTTTGAGACGCGCATCAAGTCGCAAAGTTCTATCCCCCTCTCCCTTTCTCCTCTTCAACTTGATTGCCTCAGTGTATTCCACAGTCCTGTACCTCAAGATCTGATGGTTGGAATACTTGCAGTGTTAAGAAAGATCATCAGCCTATCCTTACCCTATACTCCTAATTCTTCATTTTCTTAGGGTGGGGTAAGGGGGGGGGGGAGGGGATAAATCAAAGAAGTTCTTTAAGAGATATCATCATCTTGACTCGGCCTAATCAGTACTAATGCTTCATATTTCTGCCACAATATCTTATTGCTTAAAAACATACATTTTTTACCAAATATGAGGCGTCGATAGGCAGAACGGATAATTCCACAATTTGATTTTTTTTTCTCTTCAAAACCATTCATGCACAACGAACCAAATATATTTTATAGCTCATACAACAATAGGCCAGCTCATACAATAATAGCAATAGAAGGTCATCAACAAAATTTAAACTGGATGCTGGTTTAATATTAATATTTGAAAATATTTTGTAAGCTACCTTATAAAAACTTTTAAAATTGTTTAAAAAAAAAAAAAAAACAGTTATTTTTTTTTCTTTAAATGATTTTTATATTGCTTTTGTCTTACCTCGTTTTAAAATTCATATGTTTTAAAAAATACTTTGGAAAATATTCTGAGAAAAAATGAAGCATTACTTCAGACGACTGATTATCTCTCTCAAATCATCGGAATTCAGTTACCAGGATTAACAACAGCAATATTACCTCATTAACTGAATTTTGAGGAAAAATAAGCAATTTTTTTTTATTGCAATAAAAAAAAAAATATGAGCTTACATAAATTTTTTTTAAATAATAATAATGATAAAAGATAATGGTTGTCTTTTTTACCTTCTTACTTCTCAATTTTGTTATTTGATTTGTTATTATTATCGTACCTGTTATCAAATTTCAAAGGGTTTTAAAGCATTATTTCAGTGGTCGAAAATATGAAGTACCCTTTCTGTGGGGTAGGGATAGGTTGAGGACCTCACTTAAAATAGGAAATAAAAATAAGTAGAATTTCTTATTTTCAAGTATGTTTTGTACTTATTATAGCACCGAAAACATGTGTTTAATTTTTTTGGTAGTCACCTAATTATATTTTGTTTAGAAAAATTGAAAATATTAACACACCAAAGGCCTACGGTAGTAATTATATGGGAAGTTCATATCTTGGCTGTAAATATAATTATCAGACAAACAGGTTTTCTCGCTAAGTTGGTCCTCAACCTCGTCAACTTGGCGAACATCCTGTTTATAAAAACTCTCCAAGTTTGGCAGGGTGAGTGCTTGTTATCATACCTCGCGAATTTTGACAGAAAGAGGTTTTATTCAATAAGTGTCGTCATATTGGGCATAAATCAATTTCTGTTGATTAGGTTCCACTATGGTTTTTCGTATATATATATATATATATATATATATATATATATTCTCTTCAATTTCTGTTGATTAGGTTCCACTATTGTTTTTCTCTCTGTTGTTTACAAACAATATTCTGGTTCTGAGGCTCTGATATCCTAGAGGTAGAGTATCAGACTCATGATCGCAGGATTGTGGTTTCGGTCCTCGGTCCACCAAATATAATGTATGTATAATCTTGTAACTATTGTATATTGTATGTATGATCTTGTAACTATTGTACGCAAACTCTATTTCTATAAACGTGCATCATTTTTTTTTTATTCGACCAACCCTGTTGGGCCCTGAGCCTGATGTTGGTCTTAAAATTTGTATTTGTATAATTCTAGTTCTAATTTTTTTTTTTTTACCCATATCCAAAATATAATCTATGTAAAAACAACTATTTGTCAAGGATCATTATGATAAAGAATGCTGTCTCACCTCCGTCCGCGTACGTCTCCGATCCGTATCCGTCCTGCAGTCCGTTGGCCCAGGTCCCCTCGTACTTGGCCCCTGAGCTCACGCTCTGCCGGATTCCGTACCTCCCCTTGAATCCCTGCGTCCACTCACCGCGGTACGTCCACCGTCCTCTCGTCTCTACCCCGAGGCCGTGCCGCTTGCCATTCTGCCACTGGCCCTCGTATGTGCTGCCACTGGGCCATGTGTACACGCCAGACACCTGAAACACACGCAATACGATGTTAAAGAGCGGATACTTCAATATATTGTAATGACGTTTTTGTAAAATTGGCTTTTTTCTGTAAGTAGGAATTGTTGTAAGTTGAAACAATTACAGAGAGCCACCTGGTAACAATAATTCAGTTTGGCAAAAATAAATGCAGGTATGACCATTGTGCTCAATATGGCAGCATTGTTAAACTACTCCTCATTAGAGGTATTTGGAGTTTTTTCTAGTGATAATAGCTTCATAAAAGGAGTACTTATACTATTGAAAACATAGGAAACCTCTGAGGAGAAAAACAGATTAGTTTTACTTTTCATCACCAGTACAAATTTAGTACTTTACGGGCTAGTACTGTAGAAAACCTTCGAAGAAAGAAAAAAACATCTGTTCAACTTTTGTCACCGAATAAAATTGTGGCTTTTGAAGGATTTGTATGACAGATAATTTGAATTTTTTCAAGATTTGTGTGAGTATTTTTTAGACAAAAAAAAAATCCATTTGAATTTTGAACATCTCTACTTAGAACAAACTAAGCCATATTTACTCACTCACTAATCGCTACTTTTTCAACTTACCATACAGCCACAACTCTGAAACTTGTTTGCAAATTTAAACAAGAAAAACATTAATAAAAGTAACCTACTCTGATCTCGATTAATTTATGACCTAAAAAGGACAAATCGTTTAAAATATGGAATATCTCAATTTACTTTTTCTCTTGTAGACTGGACTTAGAAATTTTTTACGCATTTCGACTAATCAATCTTAATTAAAAACGAAACTATTAAATTGACTGACAATTGTAGAAAGTCATTACTAAACTATCCTTATTTCAATGAAAAAAATAAAGAACTAAGCTACAGTGATTTCTGTTAAGAGACCTTTTGGAAAAAATGTTTTTTTAAGTAGAATATCGTATAGTTGTAATTCCCATCTGACCATGATAACGAAAATTGAAAGAAATGTCTCAATGTCACTGAAAAAAATACATTGATTTCTGTTGCGAGACCTTTTGGAAAAAATGTTTTTTTTTAAGTAGAAAATCGGATAGTTGTAATTCCCATATGACCATGATGACGGAAATTGAAAGAAATGTCTCTATGTCACTGAAAAAAATGTTCTTGATGTCGTATAAATTTAATTTGAAAATTGTCTTATTTTGTATTATAAAAGAAAGAAGTAAGCTAAAGCAGCTTCATTTAACTATCACAAAAGTTTAAAAAAGAAATTCTAATTTCTTAGACCGTATTCAAATATGTGGCAAAAATTATTTTTATTGCTTAGCTATGGTCTCAAGCTAAAAACTTTTCGAAACAAGCAACTAAAAGTTTTTCGAACTCCAGATGATTAGTACAGGTTCCACACTGCTCTTAACATATGCAGTGTAATTATAGTTACACAGTACAAGTTGAATATATTAATGAACACTTATTTTAATCACCCCACAAATAGGATATAATTACCATGGACTAATTAAAGTTCCTCTAAACACCAATATTTATTTCTCCAGAGATATAAGATGCCTACCTCGAATCCGAAGTGCCAAGATCCGCTGTATTCCCCCTGGCTCTTAGGACCCGTGCACACTCCATGTCCATGCGCTTTTCCGTCTTCCCACCCTCCACAGTACGTGCCCCCGTCATCGAAGTCGAAACGACCCCCTGGAACACCCACTCCTCCCCCTCCTGACATCACTCCTTACTCCTCCTCTTCCTCAACAGAGCATCCTCTCTGGACAACACCTGTAAAAAGAGAGGTACGTTATGTTGAGATTTTGATGTATTTACAATACTACAGATGCATAAACAATCAATTTTTTTAGCAATGTGAAATGTGATTTTGTTTATCAATTTGTGTTATTTGTTTACAAATGAAGGTCTACGGAAAAAGAGCGACCAGAGTTCGTTTTTCTCAATTCTCCAGAAAAAATTATTTAAAATTTTCAAGTCACAGGGCTTGTGTCAGGGTTTAGATAAATGCTTGCTCAAAATCTCACGTACCATGATATTTATTTGCCAGAGGATTCTGCGTGGTTAAACTCTCTGCTGTAACCTTGAAGATGGTGGGAAAACTTCGATTTCAAAAAAATTGGACTCTGATCGTTCTTTGCCCCTGACCGTTCAAATGTAATCACGATAAATTGATAAATGTTTTTTCAAAAATGTTCCATAAAACTTTCCTGACACAACCGATGAAATTAAAATAATTATAGTTAGCGATCGAGAAAAGGGAAGAAAAGACAGATTGCGTTTCCTGTATATGAAGAAATGTGAGATGTTTAAAAACAATGTTTTGTTAATCAAATATAATTCTACAGTAGGTGTATAAAATATAAAATATTCAGTAGTAATGTTCTTACGAACGTTTTTGCCTAGTAACTTTCTGTCGTAAAAGTTTTAGAACAAAAGTAGGTATGGTTTGCTGTATAAATCTAAAATTTCTTACTAGCGTTTTTTGTTCACTTTTTTACTTTCAATTATCTGTATGTTAACATAGAGTCATGAAAGAGTTGGATTAGGTAAAAAAAAGAAAAAAAAAAAAAAAAAAAAAGAATAAGAATAATTAATGATTTTCTAAAAAATATAGCCAATTTCACATTTGTGGCCGAGGTTTTTTTTAAGCCTATGTAAGGACTATCGCCAAAAATTTTGCCAAATCGGCAATTTTTTTTAATTAATAAAAATATGAAAATGATAAATTACACCAATCTATGACAAATTTAAATGCTGTGACCAGTATTGAGTGCAATTGATAGTTGTGCGGTGTTTCACATCCCTAGTTTTTTTCAACATACGCAAGTATTTTTAATTTAAAATGTTTTTGCGCAGAAAATAAACTTTATCCAGTTAAAATTTTATAAAGCCGTTGTGGGACCATCACTATGAAAAAAACATTTAAGATGTTTTACAACAAAGTTAAATTCAAATACGAGAAGCCGACGAACAAAACCCGACTTGTCCACACAATGTAAATTTTTCAAGAAAATGTTTTGCCTCCTAAAACTTTATTTCCCACCGAAATATTTACAATCAAAAGTTGCTTCAAAATATTAAAATTTTTTCTATTCGTAACGCATTACATATCCAACATATATCGAACAAAGTTTATTTTAATCTCTTCTGTAAGAATCTATAGTTAGGGAACAAGTCTGGTTTTGTTTCACAGCTTCTCATATGTTTACAATTTTTTTGATCTACAATAAACGTGAGTTAATATAAGCGATTTGTCATCAATTTTCAATGAAAATTTTATCGAGTTTTATAGGTATTCTGGGAGATTAGCAAATTCTGGCTGAAACTCGAGCAACTTTGCAAAATGCACATATTTTCCAAAATACAAATATTCTTTTATAAACATGTAAAAAACATTATAAAACATATTTCCTCCTTCCGTCCTTTCTTAAGATATTTCAATTTTAAAACTGTACATCAACATTTTTAAAGTTCCTGTACCTTTTTGCAAAGTTGGGAAAAATTGGTCGGTATTTGTAACAACGGTCCGTTTACAACATTTCATATCGGGATTGCCTAATGTCGAGTGATGTTGGATAGCATTGTTCTGTTACAGGGGTATTTGTTGATTAGCTTTTTAGAAAATGTTTCTTATATACACGTGTTATTCTTTTCCATATTTTCATGAGTGTTAACTCAATTGTTTTAAAGACTTTAACATGAGCTTTTATAGATTTAGTTGGTTGGTTGTTTTCAGATTATCTGGCGCCGTCAGCAACACGAGGGCTATGATGCGCCGAAACATTCGTCATTAGACAAGCCAACATAAATTTACAAACACCCATGCCTAACACGGGACTCAAAACCGCAACCTCGCGGTCTAGAAGCTAGCACTCTAACCACTACACCGTTTGGTCGGCTTTTTATAGATTTAGAGTTGTATTTTGCTTTTATAGAATAATAATATTGATAAATAGTACTTTTTAAAAATGAAGTATAGTTTTTACCCAATTTAGCCTATAAATTCAAAATAAACAATTTTATAAGAAAATTCAGCGTTAAATTGTGTATCAGACTATATTTTAAGTATATAACAAATTTGAAGATGATTGAATTACTGGAATTTTAGAAAATTGTCTTGTATATAAGGGCTATTTTAACATAACCGAACTACGGAAATGAAAACGTAAGGGAATCTCCTTGAAAAGTAAGAATTAACATCAACCATTTTATAAAACGAAAAAAGAAAATCAGACGTGATGCAAATAGTTTTCATTAAAAGTAGTTCTCGATAACGTATCCGGTTAACAGATTTCTAGTGGAAAATTAAATAGCGTGAAATTTTCAGAATGAGTGTTTAATGTTTTTGCTTTGAGGTTACTTTTTACACCTGTAATGTTCCGAAACTAAATGTCTGTATTACACCAACTATTTCAGCTTTAGATAAACGTCCCCTCTAAGTTTTTGAACGGGTTTGAAGACTTAGAAAAAAAATATATATTCTGAAGTTCAAGAAGGTCACTTCAATTACTAATGTTAACATAGGGTAATGAAAGTATTGTATTCGGTCAAAAAAATTCATATTTTTAACTTTCCTACACGTTTTAGAAGGTGCTGAGTTCAAAAAAGTGGTCTAGAAAGCAGAAAAAAAAGAAGAAAAAAAGAAAAAAAAAGAAAAAAAAAGAAAAAAGAAGAAAAAAAAAAAAAAAGAATTTTTTTTTTTGTCTGTGGTCACCATAACTCCCAACCGGATTGATCTATGATGTTCAATTTTTATGAATGGGTTATTGGTGGCCATGGGACCTGTCATTAAAATTTTTGTCAAAATTGTGCATGCGCATGAGATAATTGCAGTTGGAAAATTTACGTTTTTACCAATTGCCAAAGAAAACGCCTCTAACGATTTTTACCAAAATCGCTGTGGTATTGCCTTTTAAGGTGTTCTAAACATCCACACCTCCGAAATTCACATAGAAATGCGATCAAAGCGTAAACAGTTTAAAAACGAATGTCTTTAACACAGAGAACTCTTGAGCATTGTTCATTAACGACTGTTTCTCATCAGTTTTACTTACAAGAAAGGATAATGTAATTATCAAAAAACAAATCGCCAACTTTAGTTTCCTTTCCTGGCCAATGTAATAATCATCGCCAAAAATATCGCTAAACTGGCCATTTTTTTTAAATAATGAAAATAGGAAAACGAAAACATTAAAATACACCAAACCATGACAAACTTAAATGCAGTGACCTGAATTAAGTGTAATTGAAAGTCGTGAGATGTTTTACATTCCTAGTCAGCGTTAAAATAGCATACAAGAGAAATTTAAATACATTACAATTCTAATTTTAAATACATTACAATTCTAATTTTAAATACATTACAATTCTAATTTTAAATACATTACAATTCTAATTTTAAATACATTACAATTCTAATTTTAATCAGGGTACTTAATTTCTCTGTATTTAACGTATACCTAAATAAGCTTCTATGCCTTTAATTTCCAATATCTTAAGTGATTAGTAACCAACCATTGTTAAATATGGTTCATTCATACATTTCCTTCCTATAACTTCCAATACACTTACACTCGGTCGCTGAAACAACTCAAGTCAGTCACAAGATTACATTCACACGAAAAAAGAAAATACATAAATAAAAAATACGTGGCTCGAAAAAGTCATTTGGATGGTCGCCAAAAGTAAAGGATGGCAAACTAAAAGATGCCACTTCAACGCGTCACTTTATTTTACACAGCCGAGAAGAAACGTCCCGGTTTGAAACGTGAGGTGAAGACCTAGATAAATCTATACCTTGGTTTAAAAAAAAAAAAAAAAAAAAAAAAAAAGGACAATAACCAAAATGGCCAATTGTAGTTGTTCAAAAGAAACTTTCAAAACAATAAAATGCCATTTGTAAAAGTGACTCAAAATTTGTAAAAGTGACTCAATTTTTTTTTTTATTTAAACTCAGGAATTTTTTACCAGATATAATTCGATTTACCTTAACATGATGGATTTTTTTTAAATCGCACACTATATTGGCCAAAGAAAAAAATGTATTTAAATGCAAGAGAAAAGTTTCAAATGGATGAAAAATCGAAAGTGATATTGAATTTTGAAATTTGCTTTTGAAATGTTCCATTTCTTTTCAGCTTCGGTGATGGAATTTAAAACCATTCTTTATGAATAAATCGATTTTTATTCTAAGCTACATCTTTCGAATAAAATGGAACTTATTCCATCAATATTTTTACATCTTACTTATTGAACACTGTTCAGATTTTTAGTACAAATTCAATTACCTTTTTAAGGCACTTTCGATATTGAGAAGAAAGGTCTATCATTTAATTCAATCTCAGCTATGAAATAAAATAATTCTAAATCTATCGATTTTTGGATGCTTTTATGTAAATAGTAAGGAAGCAACAAAATGTTCGAAATTCAGTTTTTTATGTACTTGGATTCAACTGCAATGCAGATAATTATATATAGTTGTATATCTAATTATCGGCCTTGATATAGCTGCAATGTATTAATTATTTCATGAATTATTTTCAGAATAGCAAATTAACTTTATGTTGAAATGTACTCCTTAAATATTCCAACTCATTTTCTCCAAAATCAGACCATCAACTGTTTTACTTTCAATTATCCATAAGCTAACACAGGGTAAAGAAAGTATTGCATTTGGTTGAAAAAATGCATTTTTTTAAAAAAACTTTTCTACCAGGTTTGGAACGTGCTGAGTTGAAAAAGTGGCCCAGAAAAGATTTCTTTGTCTGCTCGTAGTCAGCATAATTCCTGAACGAATTGACATACGATGTTAAAATTTGGGTTAGTGGTGGCCATGAGACCTGTCATTAAGGTTTCCGTCAAAACTGCGCATGCACATAAGGAAGCTGTATTTAAAAAAAAAAAAGTTTTTCGGCAATTTCCAAAAAGACACCTTTAACGACTTTGATCAAAATCGCTATGGCAATACTTTTAAAGGTGTTCTAAACATCCCTACCACCGAAATTCTCTTAGAAATGCCGCAAAGGCGTAAAAAGTTGAAAATCTATTGTCTCTAACGCAGTGTTATCTTTCCTTGAGCCTCGCTCATAAACGACAGTTACTCCTCTGTTACCCTTACAAGAAAGAATAATGTAATATTTATTGAAAAACATATCGCCAATTTCGCCATTTTGACGGTTTTTTCGCCAATGTAATAAGCATCGCCAAAAATATCCCCAATATGGCCATGTTGATTAAATTAATTAAAATATGAAAATGGTTGTTTGCTTGTTTTCAGATTATCTGGCACCGTCAGCAACACGAGGGCTATAATGCGCCGAAGCATTCGTCAATAGACAAACCAACATACATTTACAAACACCCATGCCTAACACGGGACTCGAACCCGCAACCTCGCGGTCTAGAAGCTATCACGCTAACCACTATACGGTTTGGTCGGCCAATATGAAAATGGAAAAGGTAAATTACACCAATCCACAGCAAATTTAATATCAGTGACCAGTATTAAAATGAAGTGTAACTGAAAGTTGAAAAGGTTTCATACCTTTAGCTGATTTTTTTTAAATAAAATTATTGTTTTTTTATAATAATATAAATTCTACTCTGGACACTGACTTATTTATCAATTCGCATATTTGCATGGGTTACCTCTATTTTGTCAATTACTAAACACATTTTTTTTTTTTTAAATATATTAATTTCGGTATTATTTCCAGAATTTTTCTATATGAATCCTTTAAAGTGTTTATTTTAATGTTGGTTAATAGTGCGTGATAACTGCATGCATTTAAAAGGAATAGATTTGAAATGTAAATTAAATGAAAATTGAAATATAATAAAAATTTAATTACATAAAAATAGAAATTTGAATGCCATGTAAAGAAAAATTTAGAACTCAAGTATACTGTAGTATGCATAGGTGCCTTAATACATTTAAAAAGTGATATGCACCAAGTACGTTGGTAGAACGTGAGTTCCCAAAACTTCTAAATTAAAGCCGGTATATGAATAATTTTTTTTTAGATTTTAGAATACAAATGAAGCGCTGAAAGAAGGGGCGTTTGAAAACTTGTTATTTTGAGGCCAAATTTAGAATTTATAGACAATACGTCACTACGGCACAGAACAAATTTCTGAACGCGAAATACTTCAGGAACATCCTGGAGCGTCTGTAAAATATGCAATTCCATATTGATGTTTTGAAGCCCAAGAAACTTAAAAAGTTTATAATTGGAATTCATCGTGTTAGTATAATGGTTGAATAAATATGTATTGATCTACAAAACTGAAAAGAATTTTCGAAGAAACGTCAGTTTTAAAAATTACTATCTCCATACCCAGAGTACTAAAAAAAAATCCTTTTTCAGTCACCATTTGTGTCGTTGATTTTTAAATGTAACATCATTCTTCTACTTGCTAAGACTTTTATAAGCCATTATGCTCTTAATAATGAAAACAATTTTATTTCATTCTAAAATATAAGTAATATAGAATCCCTTTTCGGTACACATTTCTATTTACATTACAAAATACCGCGTGGATTGGCTTTAAAGTAAAAGGAAAAATTAACTTTCCTCTATTTAAAGTTGTATAACAAAATGTTCCAAATAATTTCTGTAGCATTGTGAAACATTATTTAACAGTCTTAATGACATGGAATGCATAAGACAACTTTGCGTGCCACAAACCTTCATTGGGACAACGAACTTGCCAAACATAAAATATACTTTCAATAAGGTATGCAACACAAAACTTGTTGAATGCTGCAAATCAAATTTATATAATTTTGCTGCATGTTTGTTTTTATCACATTACTTTTAAATGTGTTTACTTTTTCGATATTTTAGTGAGAAAGTACACCATCTAGATAATGGTTTTTACTCTTTCAATTAAATGTAGCTGTTACATTGTAGAAAGATAAGTTAATATAATGAAAGAAAGGTCGGAAATTGCCTCATTGTGTTGTTGACAGAACTTTCTCATTTCCTAAATTGTTGAGGGAATAGATTCATCAGAGTTGGTCACAACTGTATCGTGGTAATTTAAAAGATTACCAATCTACGTTTTTAGCTCTTGGCTGTTGCTGTTTTGAAGAATTGCTTTATAGAGGAAAATCGTTTAGCTTAAGATGTTTTTTTATTGAGGCAACTTAACATCGAGCGGTCTTCTTTCAGCAGTACATGCAATAATGTAAGAAGTTTTTTTTTTTTTTTTTTTTTTTTTTTTTTTTTTTTTTAAATAAATATCACACTATTTTGGATAAATACAACCAGGAAGATCTGTAGAAAGAATTAGTTGAACAATAAAAACGAGGAGTGTGGAAGATCGCAAAACTTTCAATTACACCATAATACTGACGTGGATTTGTGTCATTTACCGTTTTTATATTTTCATCATTCATTTAGTAAAAATAGCCAGTTTCGTGATATTTTTTGCCATTATTCTTGTGTGGGTCTTTAGAGAGAGAAAAAAAAAATATGATTTTGGAGACAGACTTTTCGATAATTCTTATATTATTCTTTTTTATAAGTCAAACTGAGGAGAAGAGAAAAAACGATCGTTGATGAGGTATGCTCAAGGAAACAGAACTATGCGTTCAAGGCATTCGTTTTCAACTTTTTACGTCATTAAAGCATTTTTAAGGAAATTTCTGTTGTGGG
The DNA here is from genome assembly GCA_963978545.1 of Linyphia triangularis. NCBI lineage: Eukaryota > Metazoa > Arthropoda > Arachnida > Araneae > Linyphiidae > Linyphia > Linyphia triangularis. Next base: position 62,240,743 of record OZ021729.1, read on the forward strand.
GATGTTTAGAACAACTTAAGGAGTATTATCACAGCGATTTTGATCAAAATCGTTAGAGCCGTTTTTTAGCAATAATTGAAAAACATAATTTTTTCAATGGCAGCTACCTTATGAGCATGCGCGATGTTGACGAAAACCTTAATGGCATGTCCTTGTGGCATCACCAACCTGCACACCAAATTTGAACATCGTATGTCAATTTGTTCGGAAGTTATGTTGACTACGTACACACAGACAGATATTTTTTCTAGATCACTTTTTTGAAATCAGGATGTTCCAAAACATGAAAAATGAAGAAGAAAAAAAAAAAAAAAATGAATTTTTTTTTGACCAAATACTATACTTTCGTTATCTTATGTATATTGTATATCTTTGGGTAATGATTGTAATCAAGTTGTTTTTAAAGAAAGGTTCTCATATTTGAAAAGGCACATTTTTCGAATTTATGAAATTATATTCAATTTTGAAATAGTTTTCTAATACTAAACATGGTTCTGGGTCAAACAGAAAAGTAGATGTGGAGGATGTCATTTGGCATCGCTGATCAGAAAAGAGGAAATAAAATTTCTAAATAAACTTTTAAAACTTAAAAACACTCTCTTCTTTCTAAGGGGACGTGAGTCAATGACAAATTATAAAAGTCATATTTTCATATAACTTCAATGACCTATAAATTATTTAATTATCAATGAATATGCAAACTTTTTTCTCGGAATTTGTTGGTAGATATTTACAAATATAGTAATAGTGTAAAAATATATAAAATTATTCGAATATTTTTATTTTATAAATTTTTGTGCAGTTATCTCAAAACAGTGATTTTCAGCACATTGGAACAATTTAAAAAAATCTATTCAATATTTCAATGTACTTTTTGGGTAAAATGTTATTTAAAATTGAGTTCTATATTGAACAATGACTATTTTTATTATAAATAAGTGAATATTTTTTTTAATGGGAATTTTAGGTAATAAATTATTTTTCTTTTAGTTCATACTTACAAAACATGTAAATTTTTTCGTAAAAAAAAAAATCTCAAAACATATAGGTTGGCAGTTAAAATCGAAATGTTCATTGGTACATTTTTTTATAAATATTTATAAGCCATTTTGTCTAGAAGGTTTACCAAGGTGTTGAAAATCACTGTTTTGAGTTAATTGGAAAAAAATGCTGATTAACTCAAAGTGATAAATATTTTAAAATTATTTTTGCGCAACTACTATATTTTTAAATATGTAATAATAAATTATGAGAAAAAGTTTAGTAAATACGTTGAGAATTAAAATAACTTATAGGAAATTAAAGTTGGATGTAAACACGACTGTTAAATAGTGCTGACTGTTGCGTCCCTTGTTCAAAAGTTCAAATCCTAAAAAAAAAATTAAAAAAAAAATCAAAAAAAAAAATCAAAAATCATCAGGGTTATAAAAGACCATCCGTTTTAAAAATACCAAGTACGGCTAATAGTTTCCAGAGCTGATCTAATAATTCCAGAAAATATTAGGCGTATTACACTCCCAGTTAATATGTTTCGAAATTATTTCCATCTGTAGTAATGCACTTCTGTCTTCGGCTGAAAAAGTTTCAAAACTTTCTGTTTTAATATATCCTGTGACAGCTAACCAGGTGGAGATTAAACTGTTTCACGGTGCATGAGTAAAGTAGAGGATGTCGAAGACATCATGAAAACCGTGATGTCAGAATTGAAAATCATTTTGAAAGTTTAAAAGTTGTTTCCGAAACTTTTACAGTTGAGAAGAGAAGTGCATTACGGCAGATGGAGATTACTTCAAAACATATTAAATGGTCAGTATTATCCAGATTTAATAGACCAGTCCTGGAAATTAATAGCTACACCTTGCAGTTATGTTTATTCAAAATAATTATTCTTTTCAACTAATTATTTTTACTTGCCAAAATATTTTTTAGTTCAACTAACTATTTTTAACTTAATTAATAATTTTAGATGTGTAAACTGGTTAATTTACATTAATTTAATATTCGAGCTAGGGTAAAAGGCTGATAGGAGGCACTATTATTAATAGAAAAGATCTACATGTACGAAAGTTGCGTGCCTAATAAATGGTTAAGTACCAGTATAGATACTTACACAGAAATGAATCGACGAGTGTTCACTGAAATCACTTTTAATTTTGGAGAATGTGATGGGACATTTGACAAACTACATATGATCCATGAACCCTTTTACACATCCATGAAGATAGAGATGAATTTGCAATTGCAACTGAATTACGCTCAAATGAAGGTTACATTAACTATACCAGTCCGAAATCGGAAACCGATACCATGGCTGCTACTAGCACCCCTAAGTCTGCACGGAAATTTCACATTCAAGTTGGTTACATTATTTCAAGTTTGTGGGGATTTTTCGATTGCGTTGATTGCCTGTATAGTAAATAAATTATAGAATTGACTCAACTAATGAAACTTGAGCTCCAATCGTGAAAAAATGCATTTTATTTGTATTTACTTTAGTGGAAGAAATGGCCGTAATCAAACATTTTAAAATACTAAATATCCGAGTTATGGTTACATTGTGTTACGAAAAGGAAATATCGTGCCTTGTAGCTAAAAAATGATATTTGGATTATTAGGTGTTTGTATAGTTTTAAAATGCCTGATCTTTTAAAAAATACCTCTCAAGCCTAAGAAAAAGCAATGTAATGGAACGGCTGTTTAAAAGAACCCTTATATACCAACCCATTGGTGCCATTTTATACAATTTTCGTATCCTGGTTAGCTGCCTTTTATGGATTACGATGTATTAGAATTACAGCTATGATATTTTAGGGCCATTCTTCCAAAACAGGAAAAATACCTGTCACAACATTATACCATTTTAAAATCAAGTACGAAAATAATGAATTGTCTTTTAATAATTTTTTCATGTTCCAGGCTAACTTTTGCCCTCAATAAAATATTGAATTTTTCTTATATAAATATATTTAAAAATAAATCAGAAGTTTAAAAGTCATTACACTGGCTTGTTGCTAGAACCATCTATGCTGTTATAAATGTTAAATAAATTAATGATAAAACTAATTTTCTGACCACAGTTAATTGAATGCATTTATAAAAAAGTATTTTATACAGTGAAAAATAATTTAAAACAATTTTATTATTTTTTATAACTTCAAAAATTTCAAAAATTCATGTCCACTGGACAAAGCATCATTGTCCTGGCATATTGCATTAATCTCAATATTTTAACTACAGAAAGTAGCTGCATTCTATTTTCTGTGCTTATTCCAAGAACTTTTATTTCTTTAGTAAGATGTGTGAATAGTTATCCTCAGTTTGCATCATTTTTGTTCGAAATTTTTAAGTTTTATTCCTTCAGAGTTATGTTTAACTCATTTCCTGGCATCTACAATAAATACAAACTGCGTAGAAAAAAATTATATTGCTATATAGAATACATAATAAACTCAACTTTTTGAAAATATATACATTATATTTAAAAAAATTTAAATAGGATGTGTCGGCTTCTAATTACCTCAATTTCACCATTATCCCGGAATATAAAGGACGTAATAACCCAGGATAATGATGCTTGTTATTTTCAAAATATAATAAAAATTGTTATAAGTTTAACAGTACCCCTCTACTATTGTAACTAAATTTTTTTTTTGTTACTTTAACTAGCATATTTTTAAATCGCCTTATTTTAAAAATTGCGAGTTATGAGATCATTGTCTTAGGATAGGGATTTTTATTAAATATTTTTTTCATACTCACAAACATTTTTTGAGCTTCTGGTATTTTTTTTCTTTCTTGTTGTATATAGAGCCTAAATAATAATTTACAGCATCCTTCTTAAAAAATTGTTTTAATATTAAGAAGTTGCCTGTTTCGGAAAAATGACGTTTTTAAGATAGATCAAGATTGTATATATATTCATCAAAATATTCGACAAATAGTATGAAATTATGTACAGGTAGTAAAAAAGTTGCCCCCCCCCCCCAGTCAATATTTCGATTTTACCTTCTACAATCTTAATGTAGTGAGAAGCTTATGCAGCGGTTCTGTTCTTCTTTTCACTTGAGGTCAAGATTCGTTAAAAGAACTGTAGATGTGGGCAATATGTTAAAAGAAACATCTAGTGAAGAGAAATTCCTACAATCAAGATTACGGAAGTACCGGAACTGGTGACTGTAGTCGATTTTTTATTCATGGAATCTAAACTGTAAATGTTACACACATGTGTCATATATCAATTTGAAAATCTTAATAGGATTTACAAGATTGCTTAAAATTAAGTTTTTTTGTAACCAATCTTTTAATTTTTCAACCCATAATTAGCAATTTTACAGTTATCAAATGCTAGACCTAATTAACAAAGTTTATAAAATATAACTTTTTGCTCAAAAAAATTATAGAAGTTTTCATAGCCTCTAAGCATATAATTTGAGGTGTATATGTACATTTACGAAGCAATTCAAAATTGAAAATCTCATCAAAATAAAATATTCTAGATTCCATATTCAGTCAGAATAATTTACATCCTGGGGACTATTTAATACAAAAATTATTCCAAGCTTCCTGTTCTCCATTTATGGATTATTGGTAATCGATGGCCACTCTGAATTCGAAATGACGCTCTACAGCTTCTATTGGATTGATTTTATTTTTGAAAGCAAGCTCTAATTTCGAGTATGATGAAATGTTAGCTGCTAATTTTAAGAAATTGGGTTTTCATCAATCTGAGAATCTTTACTAGACAATTTAATATTTTCTTGTTTATGTAAGCAATTTTAGGCAATAAATTGGGTTACTTCTAAATTTGATGATTTTATTTCCTAAATATCTGTGTTTTTTTTTTTTTTTTTTTTTTTTTACAAATTATAAGCCAATAAATGAGAAAATTCTAAAGAAATCACGCTTTATTAGAGCAAGGTATAATGTGACAATTGCCAATGGTTATTTTGATATTACCTGGCGCCAGAAATGTAGGCTAGTCCATGTGTCAAGAGAGAACGGGAGGTGTATTTGGACGGAAACTGTCCTGCATTTATGTTTCGTATGGGAGAAAACACAGAAAACATTTCAAAGCCATTTCATGCATGAACATCAATTAGAAAAGCATATTTAGATGAATAGATAATCGTAATTTTTGTTGTTAATGCAACTAATAATGTAAATATATTTTACTAAATAAATATAATTTGGAATGTAATTAATTATGATTAAAAAGGCTAAAGTTTAGACGGGAATAAGAAAGTTCCGAGTCAGTCGATGTAATTTTTCCAGGAATTATTTATTGGGGAATCTGAAGACTCAATCTATTGTATATTAAAAAGAGCTTTCTATGTACCTTTTTCTAAGAATTTACTCATAGCATTGGTTTCAAAATTTTCCCAGCCAATATTACAATACTTTTTTATGGATTGGCATATGCTTTTTTCTTTTTTTTAAAAAAAAAAAAAGAATAATAAATAAATTTATGATATTTTGGAATTCTTTTTAATAAAATTTGCACCAAACATCACGCTTAGGAATTTTAAAAAAATAATATAATTAATATTTCTGCAAAAGAATATGTTTGTTTGTGTATAAGTACAATATATAAGAGCAAAGCAATTCAAAGATTTTTAGAAGGGGAAAAAAAAAGCATTTTGAGAAAGCAGAGTTTGATGTATAAAGCAGTGTATGCTCTTATTGTGATGGTTTTTTTTTCCTAAAAATAATTAAAAATACTTCTAACGTACACATTGACCACCAAATCATATCACTTTGTAGGTAACGTTTCAAATATGCCTTCACTTAAAACCTCAAAATATTTTGAAGGAAATTTTTGCATTCTTGTCCCACTTAAAACAAAATCAGGTCTATCCAGAAAAAAAAGAATGGCATAGAAAACAAACAACACATGGCCTCCTCTCAAAGATAGAGTAAAAATACCCATTTGGGAAAGAAACCATGTGTGATGAAAGCATACGCGGGTAATCTGGAATTGGCCAAAAATGCTAAATATTCTTAGTCAATGTTTATGCAGTAATCGTCCATCCGTTCCTTCTTTGCTCGTTCAACCTCTTTTTAAAGTAAGAGGCATATTTTTATGACTTAAACAATTCAAAAGGAACCGGAAAAGGTTGGCCACTCTTGAACGTTAGTCCATGTGCCAGTTATTGCACAATTCTTTGAGTAGATGACATTGTAAGTCAAAATGTATGTATTGTCATGTTTTCTTTCGATCAAATAAGTTTCGAAATCTATGAAGTTTAGAGCAGATGAACATTTTAATACTGTTTTTAAAAGCTTTGAGTTTTACAGAACAATAACATATACTCATGACAGAGATATAGGTGAAATCAAACTTTGATATTTTCATGAATTATCAGTTTTTGAAACGCTTGATACCTTAAAAGTAAACAAGTTTGGTTGCGAAAATTACCATCACAAAAGTCCATATCTGTACCATTAACCTCTAACTGCAACTTCTAGATAGCTTATAAGAAGTTCCTGCGGTACAAGTAGATAACAACCATTTGAATACTCCCACCGGTCTATGTAGCGTAATATGTTGGCCATGGTTACAAACACATTCTAACTTGTTTGGAGGGAAGATCTCCTTGGTGATTACTAAGCCTTCTTAGGCTTCAAGTCCATAATCAAACATGCCCTATCCAGAAGTTGCAGTTAGAGATCGGAGATCTGTACACATTTTTATCGAGGCACATCGAATTCAGATAACAAGCATGTACTATTTGATGACATTTAAGGACTGAAAAGTACCCGTGTTAAGGTTGACGACATGTGATAACAAAAACCGTTGTTAATTTAGAGTATTTATTAACAAAAATTTAGTCGAAGTGTCTTGTTTGGTGACAAAATTGACCAGAAAACTTTGTCACTGATTATACTAGTTCTAATCCAATATCTATTTGTCGAAAAGATGTGAACTTAGCATTGAATTACTTGAGAGTAGTCTTCCAGTCAAACTTTAAAGCATTTCCAGTTGAATTTTATGGAGTTCTACTAAACGTATCGAGGTCCTTACAACTAATATATGACGTGTCTGTAGTATTTATAGTTTAGGCTAAATGACTTACAAATTTACTTCCAGGTGCCATTTACTGTACTTCTGCTTGAATTTTGGAATGGGAACTCTCGTCACAGCGAAATATTTTACTTTACACATAGTCGTCCTAGAGCAAAGAGGACCTAACACTAATTAGTCAGTTTTTAAAAGATTAAGAAACTTGTTAAAGTTCTAATTCAAAATGAGTTTATAACTTTTACTTATCACTCATTTATCGCAAATTTAGTAATTAAATTACAACTTTTACTTATCAATAGGTCATCTCTTTTTGTTTCCACAAATGTCAAAATAGATTTGAGGTCAAATATAGAGATAGCACATTTTCAATCCAAACTACCCAAATTGAACGTTCCGCAGCATTCGTAGCTTTGTCTGGGAGAATTAATCTCAGACAGACAGACTGTGAGAGCCTGTGTATAAGCTTTTCACTGCATTCGTGTAGTGTAGGAGATAAAATTTGAAAGGAAATGCGATAGCGAGTAGCAATAAATTATTCGTTTATTCTCGAAGCTTTGTAGACTGTATTAATGGATTTCCGATACACGGCCTACGCAAAATTTGCTCAAAGCTTAATTTCCCGAACTTAATGTTTCATGCAAATTAATCATTGGATTTCTTCCTGGAGCGTGTGGTTTAACGCGTTGAATTCCCAAACTACATGAAACAGTATCCAAGGATATTTAGCTCCTGAAAACCAAAGTGGCGTAAGTCCCATTTAAATAATTCTACGAAGTGAAGTTTTAAAGTTTTCTTAAATTTTTCTGGAAGAAACAAGGTGGGCTGTGATAGCTACTGCCACTAAAAATTCGTGTGTTACAATAAGCTCTTTAACCTTCTGATAAAAAGTTGGTATTTGTTGAAAATTGGTGATTATTTTACTATTTCAAATGCATGATGCATGCCAGATATCCATTGTATGATACTGTATTAATGATATTATCACTAAGCAGATAGATCAAAATTCATATGCCCACCCGCTGGCTGTGTTTTTAGTGCTCTAGCCTGACATGCTAAAGGTATCGGGTTCGAATCCTGGATGAAGTATGTATGTGAATTATGGTTCAAAATCCACGTTACTCTGTAGATTCCAGCCTAATTAGCCGTTATTTTGAACTGTTATAAACAGTTGAAAAAGCTTGAGTTGTATAGGAACATATGAAGCTAGATTGGAAAAGTAAAAATGTAAGCTTTTGTACCACGAAGTGAATAATTCAATATGGCGACTTTCTTTTGAAATTTTTAGTAAAAAAAAAAAAAAAAATTGCCCAAACATCAGGTACCAAACCTATAACTCAATTGGGTGTCAATGTACAAATTTTTCATAGATGGGAACAATCCGTAAACTTTTCAGATAAATGATAGAAACTTTCGATTGGATTTTGAGTTACTTATGTTAATATTACCAACACTAATAATTCAATAGAAAATATACTTGCAATATATATTTTACGGAAACTACTTGTCAACAGATTTAAATATAATTTTGGATTTAGACATTGTATTACTTTCTTGAACACTTTATTTTTATATAATGCAAGCGATATTTGTATTTTTGTAAGTGGAAGTTACACACAGATATAACCTACATAAATCTATCTATGTTCCTTATAACATATAATACAGGAATTTAATATCGTAAACCTATGCCCATTTGGGCTTGATCGGTTCAATTATTAATTGTTGAATGGTTCTAACATCAAGCGTGTGCAGCCACGCATGGTTCTATCAGAAGGTGTTTAGAATATGCATGTAATGGGTTGTCATGAAAGATAATCTATAGATAACTGAAAATTGAATAATGCAACGTTTTCAAACAGTTATTATTCGATATCGGTGCTGGAGAGAAGTGGAAGTGTTGAAGCTCATTGCTAAATGTTTTAAGATGGAGTGGGGATATGTAGAGTGAAAAATTATTATTTTTTTCGATGTAATATAAATTTTTGTTGGTTGGTTTATACGTTTAACAAACCATTTCTATACACAATAACTGCTAATCAGGCTGGGACCTACAGAGTAACGTGGATTTGGAACCATAATTCACATCCATGTTTAATTCAGGATTCGAACCCAATACTTTCAGCAAGCGAAGCCAGAGCACTAAACACTCAGCCTGTAGGTGGGTATATAAATTTCGATCTATCTGCTTAGTGATAATATCATGAATACAGTATCATACAATGGATATCTGACATGCATCATGCACTTGAAATATCAAGACAAATGTGATACAATACTGATACGGTACAAAACAGTTCAGAATATACAGGCAAAACTTAATTCGCTCTTTAAGACTTAAATCTCAAACAAGCAGAACTTATAACACTCTACAGAATCTTAACTTCCAAACATACAGAACTTAAATCACTGGACAAAACCTCAACTATCACACAAACATAACTTTAATCGCTGCGGGAAAAAAATTTAATATCACACATACAGCATTTAAATCATTGAACTAAACCCTATCAATTTTCATCTAAAATTGTTTTGAATACCTTCATAATAAATGAAGTGATTTATCTCTTAAAAACTTTAAACAATATCAAATGAATGAATGTTATCAGGAAAAATAATAGTTAAGGGATTGCATTCACGTAATCAATGAACTAAAATACTTACAATATTATTAAATAAGAATAAAATAAAAAAATATAAAAAAGCCGAAATATAGGAATGGGGTATATAGTTCCAGCGAAATGGGGTAGTAGGTCCGCCATTTTGCCTTATTTAAACGATGTGGATTTTTTAATCATTGAAATTAGCAGTATACATAGAGATTACTTGATATTTGAATGAATAAAAAATTATCCCGAGTTCTGTAAAGGTAAACATTTACATTTACCTTATATAACATTTATATTGCACATTGGTACATTGGTATAACATTTATATTGTACATTGATAAAAATGTTGGATTAAGGTTACTATGTTGCATTCAAGATTCAAAATGGTACAAAAATATTACAGAAAGGCAGATATGAGAGCTTTTGAAAGTACGATATAAACAGAATTCGATAAAATAATTAAAGTTGTGAAATTTATTATTTGTAGTAAAATATTAGGACAATGGGGCGTGAATTTCCAAGATGTTACTTAGATTTTTAGACTCCTTCATTCATCATGAAGGAGCTAAAGCCAAAGATATAAAGCAAAATAAGAAAACGAAAAAACAAACAAAATTTGAAGACGACGCGAAAGAATAAGATGAAGAATCTACACCGCCTTAAACCTTTTAAAAAAGCAACCCAAGCAAGGAATGGATACAATGTATTAAGAGTTAACAAACTCTGAGCACACTCAGCATGTATCTTCAGTGAAATAATTTTTTTTTTCAGTGAATGATTTATTTTACGAGTGTTTAAATTATAACAGCAAGTTTAGTGAAAAAGAAAAAGCCTGAACTTGAATCTTTATAATTTTTGTTATTCTAATAGTTTTGAATTACATTTTTGTAACGTTAATTTATTTTAATATAATTAAAGCTCCAGTTACAGAAACGTTCCTAATTTACATTTCCTATAGAATTTATAATATTAAAAAAAATTATATTATAAAATTCTATTAAATTACTTTAATAGAGAACTTATATTATCTATTTAAAACTCAAGTGCCCAGGCCAGTTGACCCAAATTCATCAATTACGTTGAAATTAGAAGTAATATAACGTCTTTAATAAAAGATATGAGCGCAGGCAATTCCTTAGCGTTGTTAACTAAGACTTATCAATCTTATCAAAATCAAAAAGTAAGAAAACCAGGAAAAGATAAGTTTTTAGAACTCATTTCATATGTCTTTCTCTCTTACTTAAAACATGATATAATCTTAATACTAAAAAATGTTGCATTATAAAACATTTTACGGTATAAAAATAAAACATATAAATTACATTTATATTTAAACGTTGCTACTATTAAAAAAAAATAATACTATAAAAAGTAAGTGATGACGTAATATTTATCTCCAATTGAGCTCACTTTCAAAAGATGCGAATATTATTTGCGTGACATGTGAAATCGTCTGCACCCTTCCTCATTGAAAATTAAAGAGTGGTGGGTTACCAAATAAAAAAATGCTCATGATTTGGAAAGTTATGACATATTTGGCAATCGGATTATGTTCAACTCATTCAAAGAATTTTTGTACAGTTTCGGTCATTTTTGTACCAGCAGACCAATACTTTTATAATCTTCTAGCATTTCTCTACGTTCTATAAAAAAAATTCAAAATGGTATTTGATGGGGTACCTCAACTTGTAGTCGCCTTTCAGATTAAATGACTTGATATCTGTATCTGACGTATGGCAATAGAAACGTGTATAAAAGAGGTTTTTTAGTGACAGGTTTCTAAATTTAATGTATTATCATTGACAACGAGGCTATCTGCCAACTTTCAGTTCGAATGGATAGCGGCAAGTAGGTTATATAACCCTCCGAGGATTTTGCTCGCCACAAACAAACACACAAACAAAATAGAAGTTGAAAGATAGGATTTAAAGATAACGTTGCTTCAAGTAAAAAAGTTCTCTAAAGTTTGGAAAGTTTAATAATTTGGTTGAAGAAGAATTTTCATAAAAGTTTAACACCAAAACTGAAAAACGGGAGTCAATATTTTAAAAGATTATTTTTAGTTGTCTTCCACATAATTCATACAGATAATCGTTTCAATAACATCTACTTCGTATTATTTTAGAGCTAATGTTGAAGCAACTCAAATTGGAACACACCCACTCAGGCATTATTATATTATAGTTTAATGATTAAGAATTAAAAAGACATTATACAAATAAAAATAGGAAGTTTTAGAACATTATTTTTGAAAACTTTTTATTCTTCCAGTTAATAACAATATTTAATAATAATTATATAAAATATGCTTTATTCGTTAAATGTGTTTTATTGATTGAGCTATACTTATATTAAATTAAGAAAAGTTTTAACGACATTTTAAAAGTTTATTCCTGAAGAAAGAAATTTGTGTTTAAAATATGGTACGAATCTCTCTTACAAAATTAAGTAAAACAGAATTGACGATTATGCATTCATAGAGAAGAATTGAACTGGCATTTCAAAAAGGAATAAGATTTATTTCGTGAATTTTTTGGAATGTTTTTTGACGGGTAATTTAAAATTCTTCTTTAACTGTCTCTTTTGTTTTAGTTAAGGATCATTTTTAAAAGACATGTTTTTGTGAAATACAAATACGCATGCAATCTCAAAAGCTTGCAATTTTTTTTTAATTTGTTATTTTCTTAAATATTTTTTCTATTCAAAGGAACTTATTTCAAGATAAAGAATTCAAAAATAAAATTATTTGATCAACTCTCAGTTTATTCGTGCAAATTTTATGCACATTCATATAAATAAACATTTGTAAGTTGACTATCTCTGTAACCCAGCGTTTACTGCGAGCCGTTTGTGAATAAATTCAAGTAATTTATTGATTATATAGAAAATTAAAAATTAAAGATATCTTCTTCGATATATTTTTTGGCCTTTTATTTTTGATTTATTTAATCCGGAAAATATCTTTAGTTTAAAAAACCTTATAATCAATGTTAAAAAAATAATATAGAATTCAGATTTTAACTATCTCTCATTTACAAGGAATGTTTCTAACAATTACTATTATCTTATGAATAGTAGTAGTTGCTAATCTTCAAAGCAAGAAATGACAATTTTCTAATTATTAAAAAATGTAGATAAATTTTGTATGTTTCTAATAGTACTCAAAGATTACCTGCACAAAGTAAATTAAAATGTATGCGCAGAGTATTAAAAAATGGAACTGTAACCATGAAATATAAACTATATAAGATGGATCGTTGCCTCATAAACCAAATGCCTAATTTTTTTTGGCCACAATATCTGCCAAAGTATTGATTTAATGCTCATTGCTCATTAGTTTTTTGATAATGTAATCACTCATTTGTTTAGTGAGAGGTACTGAATTAATTTAAACACTTTGAGACTCGTTGGGACTTTAAAATCTGTTTCTATGAAGTTCGCTCGTCAATTGTTGGATAGCAGCACAAGCATATTTCTCTTTATTTGCAAACACATGGAAGGTATTTCATTTTTTAGGCATAATCTTAGGCTTCCATCGTATTTATAATACATTTGTGTCTGCAAGCTTCCAAGGAGAAATAATATTGAGCTGCCACCCAACAATTGATGAATGAACTTCATAGGAGTGGATTTAAAGATCCCAATGGGTCTCAAAACGTTTAAATCTATACAGTACCATGAGAAAACTGACGAGATTTATACGTTCCGTCAGTAAATAAAGAGTTAAAACATACGCATATTTGTATCAGGTACAACATCAGAGCAAAAAATTATTTCAAAGAATTTGAAAAGAAAATAAGAGTTTATTTTTATTTTTAAAGGAGTGGGGGGACCCAGAGGCTTAAAAAATATATATAAAATAATTTATTTATTTATTTTTAATACAAAGACGTCAAAATTATACTTCTGCTTTGACTAAAATTAATTATTTTAAGCAAATAAAGTTTTGACATCAATAATCTAACGGATTGAATAAATTTGAACCTATTTTTCTCACGGTTGATTTTTTTCATACCTTTTAAAATTCAAATTGATATATTTTCAGATCTATTTGAAGAAACACTTCCACATTTGCTACAATATATTTTCAAATACAGGGTGTCCACAAATTAGTTGGGAAATGTAGTTCAAATGGATGTGTATAATTCTTAATAACAAGGCAAAATAAAAGATTTTTTTTTGCATGTAGAATAACATGGTGAACATAAATTAATTGGGAAAAAAGAATGGTTTATAAAACCTAGATATTAAGAGTTATTCAAATGTATTTGAATTCCACTGCCCATCTATTTTGTGCACCCTGTATATTATTTCAATTTGCGTGTAGGGATTAGTGGCATAAAAAATATGTTTTTGAACAAATTAAAAAAAAAAAAAAAATAGTGAACTAGTGAAATTATTAATTATCTAAAAAAACAAAGACAAAATTATTTTGCAAACAAACAAAATCTGCACAGATAGCTTGTTAAATACATCTTTTTGTTTATAAAAAATACTCAATTTCTGTTTTTCAATGAATAACTTTTTAACTAATATCAAATAACTTTTTAACTAATATCAAATACAAGAAACATCACTTTTTGTTTCGAATTTTATATTTTTATTATTTTTTAAATAACGTTTTCAAAAATTTGATCATGTGAAAATTCTATTATTCTTTATATACATCTATATAAAAAATCCTAATTACGCCTACAGAATTAAAGAAAAAATTTGAAATGTGTCCCATTCCCTCTTAAAGCTTTTATGAGCTAGGGTATACACACTTCTTAAAGTGTAAAAGGAAAAAACACTCAGTTACTTTCCCTTCAAATTTTGTTAATAATGTTTTATTACTGTTATACCTGGTATAAAAATTTATAACTTTCAAAGCAATACTTCAGTAAATATTATGCGCAAAAAATGAATAATCAGATGCATCGGTTAAGGAAAGGCTAAAAATCCCTTTTAACTTACACAATGTAATAATGGCTGAAATTCATGAAAAGAAACCAACGTGGTCATGATATTTTGACCAGTTATTCGACGTTGGATATCAGGAGAAGGGATAGCCATCCTTACAAATCAAAATATTTAAAATATATGCTTTCCAACAATCTGTTGACAACTGAGTAATAATTCTACTTTAATTGAATTACATTATTTAAAATTCGATGTTATTTTTGAATATTGATAAGCTATTAAGGTCTATATCCTATCTGTGAGAAATTTGGTAAACTTTGGTCAAATATTTCAAGCTTGCATAGAAGATAATCTTAAAAACAAATAGACTAATAAACTTCCTCTGTTATGTATTTAAAGTTAAGTGTTCAATCTAGAAATGAAATATGTTCAATAGCAACGATTCACCTTACGTGCTAGTACTACTTAATGCTGAGTTTAGAAAATTCTATGAAACTTGCTTCTGAACCATGTTCAATAATTACAAAAAGTTATAGAAACGTAATGTATAACATTAGTAAAACAAAAAACATTAAGCATTATTTAACAACAAAAGATTTTATGTTCTGTTAATTTATAAAAATATGTTTGGATGCACAGTTAGCAACATCAAAGGATATTGTTAAACTCTACTGTATAAAAATTCTATGGAACAGTAAGATAAAATTATTCAATGCTCTAAATCAATTGTTACATTCAATTACCCATATGCTAACATATGATAATGAAGTTTCTTCATTTGGTCAAAAAAAAAAAAAATATTCGAAAAAGAAAGGAGAGTATAACATTTATCGAAAAACATATAAGTTAATTTCGCCGTTTTGGCGGTATTTTTTCCTCCAATGTAATAATAATCACAAAAAATATTGCCCTATTGGACATTGATTAAAATAACAAAAATATAAAAACTAAAACAGTAAATTGCTTTAATTTATGACAAATTTAAATCCAGGAACCAGTATTAAGTGTAATTGAAAGTTGTACGATGTGTGGTTTATTACCAAACTAGGTGTTGGTTTATTGCCAAAAGAACAATATCAAAAAACATTTAAATAATATAACTGATGCTTTTGTAGATGTTTTATAATTTATTTTTATGTCAGCTTATAAAATGAGAATAATTAAAAACAAATATAAATGTTTGATGCAAAGCAAATTCACTTCACGAATTAAAGGTAGATATTAATGAGTGTTCTTAAGTTTCGGAAAATACAAAATTATAAATGCTGATCAAATTCCGTATTCTGAATAACAAAGCATATTCTAGAACTCGCAAAAAATTTCGCCAAGTTCGCCAGTATGGTGCACTTAAAAAATAGTTATCGTGAAAAAGATCACCAAACTGGCTAATACTTTATTGCAAGTGATATTAATCCTTTATTCCAAGAAAAAAATTCTTTCACTTGAATTGCAGATAGTTGTTATGAATAAATATTAATTGGGGCTACAAGATTATTTTAAAGAATATTCCCTATCATTAGTATTTTCTTTGCATTGATTACAATATAATATTGAGAAACGCATTCAAAGTAATTATAAAAATGAAAGGGGTAATCAATTTATTTATACGCGATTTCCAAATTTTCTTCCTCATACAAGTTCTCTCGGAAGCTTATAACAACTTAGAAGGTGAACACTTCTCTAGGCTGTTTAGCAAATTAGGCTTGGCAAAATACATTATTTTTTCTTGAGTCATAGAATAATATTTTTACGCTAATGAATATAAAAATGCGTTTAATGGTTCTTTTAAACTTGGGAAAATTTAATTTCTGTTAAAACTTGTCTCATCACAGTTTTTCTGTTTCTACTTATAATGAAAATTAAAGTTAAACTATATTGATGCTAAATAAAAATATTATTTGCTTCATTATTTTATATTGTAATTATTTAATCACTTTATAATATTCAAAGTACTACTAAAAATTAACATTTTATGTATAAAAGACGTACTATAAAATAGTACTATATTAATTTAATAGCCGAGTATTTACACTTGGTTATCACATTTAATTATATACGTATTTTAACAACTAATTGCTCTAATTATAGTTAAAATATGTAAACTCAGAAATGATTAGTCTTTTAAAAATACATAATCATCCTTATTTAACTAAATTTGTTAATAACATTCAATACCTTCTAAACGATTATAGTTTTGTAGTTCCCTCTCTCATAGTAGGTAATGACGAATTTTTGGTTCAAACATAAAAGAACTCACTAACATAACCGAATAGTAAGTTTACTGATACTTATACAGTACAATTTTCTTCTAACTCATGAAATATGACGGATAAATTATTGAAGTTTTATTATCAAAATTAAATTATTAAAGTTTTATTATAAAATTTAAATTTTTAAAATACATGACTTTATCATTGTATTCTGTACATAAAGCAATCTACTTTTAATTTTAATAATGATGATTTTTAAACAACGGTGAAAGTGAAATAAAATTATTAAAATTGTAAAACTTTCAGCATTCTGATTCAGCATCGAAAAATATGTTGTAATTTTTAACCTATGTGCATCTTTAATATGCTCTGAAAATATACTAATAGCTTAAAAAAATCCTTTGAGCCATTTCAGTGTAGTATGCTGTCAAGCGACAAATATATAAAAATGATTGTTCCTCACATATTAATCACTTAATTTAATAAAAACTAAACTTAACAATTTATTTTTGTATACTTTAGAATTAAAAACTATTTTATTTATAAATTTTTAGTTTAACTATTTAAGTAAGATTAAAAATGCAATAATACAAATTTTGAGTTTTCTTCTTTTTTCTTTTAGTAAGGTAAACGCGATAGTGAAGAGTATGTAAGGGACAATTCTTATTATAAATAATTTTATGATTATTGAGGTAAAAACTTCTATTGGTTTGCATTCACAAAGCTTCTATAGTATTTTCATAATAAAAAATCAAAAAAATGTGTTCCCACCTTCATTGACAATTAACAAAAGTTTTAAAGAAAAATGAATGCCACAAAGTTGTAGAGCAAATTTTTGTTGCAGTTAAGGTATTTTATGATATCCATCTTTATATTTCATTTATCATTCTGACTTAGTAAGATCAAAAGATCTCGTGAAAGTTTAACGCAATTTTTTTTACTGTGTAGTTTTACATGGCTATGTGAAAAGTTGCACGATTTTTCTTAAGAAAATATAATTGGAACACGAATCGGAGCAAGAAACTGAAATTGAGGCAATAATAGATGTTGCCTTGGAAAATTTATGGAATGCGGAATTAAAACATTTTCAATTAAGTGGTACATATATTTATTAAAAACTACATTGTACAAGAATGTTACATTATATGAATTGTACAGTTTATATCATTAGTTACAGGTTTACGCCAAACAAGATCAAGAAATCAAGAAATTTCACATAAGGTATTATGACGCATTTCTGTAATGTTTAATTTTAAGAATAGTCTAAGCAAAATTACGGTTATAAAAAGGATAATTTCACAATTGGTTGGAAAAAAAAAAGGAAAAAAAAAAAAAAGAAGAAAAAAAAAAAAAAAAAAAAAAACTATTTAAAAACTATAATAGGTTAATAGTCCCAAAGTTCGTCCAAACACTGAAGGAGATGACACTTTTATTTTGCAATTAAATGTTTCTTTAAAATATATTCAATTACTTCTTAACTACATAATTTTTCCATTTCTGTTTCATGGTAATTTTGTCCGAAATAATATTGTTAATAACAGAAAAAGCACCTGCTTTTAGCCATTTTAAATTCTCGCACAACTGATAAATGGCCACGTTTTTTTAATTTTTTTTTTATTTATTATTATTAGTATTATTATTATAAAAAGACGAATTCATTATTCGTTATCCATAAATAATAAACATTAAAGAATATCTACGATTTAGAAAGTTAATTTCAGAAAAAATGCTTTGAAATACATAGTTTTTATAAGCATTTTCTTAGAATTAGAAATTAAGCTTAACTTAAATGAGTGGGTCTTCTTTTTCAAAAAAGAAGCGCAACTAAATCATTAAGGGGACTTAGTACCCTTAAAACTATTTGTTTAATTTAAACTCTTTTTTTTAATTTACAAAATTTTAAAAATTCATAAAATTTAATTTTTCAATACATTTTCCTGATTTTTTCAAAAAAAAAAAAAAAAAAAAAAAAAAAAAAATATCTTAGTAATTTGCTCTAAATTTTTATGCATCAGATTTTGAATAAGTAACATAGTTTTGGAGAAAAACAATAAATACTGTACATTTTTCAACATTTTAATTTGTAAAAAAAAAGTTCATATTGTATATCTTTAGAATGACACACAAAAAAATAAAAAAAAATAAAAAAAAATCGAGTCATTTCATTTATATTTGCTGGAGTTTTAGCATTTCGATTAAGGTGGGAGTTTCAAAAAACCACGAACTAAGAAAAATGTATTCGGAACATTGTAGGAGCTATTGCAGATATGCTAAATTTTCCTCAAAAAATTTAATTTTTATGCAATTGCAATCAGCTAAAAATTTTGCTAGAATAAGGAGCTTTCAAAGATTATAACACTAAAAAAAAATAGAAAATCGATATTTTTATAACTTTTTGTGAAAACAAGGGGTACCAAGTCTCCTTAAACATGTTTTAACAATAAATTAAGTATTTTTAAAAATTATAATTTGCATTCATTGAAGAATAAAATGTACACGAATAAATGTTTTCCATTATACGCTAAATTACTTATTAATCATAACCCTCCGTATGATAAAAGAAAAATATTGAACGATTTATCCTGACGTATTTGCGTGATGATAAATTTTACTTTAGCTAGTTTTTTTACTTTTATTTGTAAATATCACATGGTATTTTCGTAAATATTTATTTACGTCCATCTATTAACGTAAAACAGTTTCATTAGCGCATCCACTGATCGATTCTTTCATCATCAATGCTCGTCTTCCAAGTATCACACATAAAAGTTTTTAAAAAAATATATATATATAGTGAAACGGTTGCAATGTTTTTCTTAAATTATACAATAAATGTCAAGATATTTTTTTATTTCTCTTTTTTGAGTGTGCAAAATATACAAATTTGTTTAGTTAAAAACAAAGTGTATGACAATCTTTTTTTCTGTAGCGTTAGTAATCTAATGTTCGACAACTTATATTACAAAGCAAAATAAATTTACACCAAATAACTTTATGAAAAGGATCGATAAATTATGTGGATTCGTGAAATATTAACGAATATTTATTGCATAGAAAAGTTAGTTTCGGAAAAAAAATTTAATCGCATATTTGTGTTTAGAATAGATATTTCACTAAAAGCAAAACGGAATTTTGAAAACATAAAACACAAATTATGAATATTTTTATTTTTCTTTAAGAATACCTTACTAAGGTATTTTGAATAATTTATCATTTAAAATATAATTTTTTTTTAATATTAATTTTTTAAAATTTTAATCGGCTTGTAGCAATTTGGGAAAGAAATGTCAAAGCTTTCACAACATCACATATTTAGAAAATATAAGTATGAATAATATAACTAAATCCTTTTTACCATAAATTCATAGTAATAAATATCGTGAATAGGTAAGGAAAATTAATAGAGAAATGTCTTTCTATATCATGGTAAATTATAGCTAGTATTAAAGCTATATTTAATAGGGTTATACATTGTAGCAAAATCATTTTGAACACTAATTATAAATATTTTAAATAAAAGTTATATAGACAGCAATATCACTTTATAAACATATTACTGGGTGAATTAAAAAAATATTTTTAGCTGGCCTAGTGTTCACTACAGGTGACGAATATTGGAACACTACCTATAGTGTGTACCAATGTTCAACATGCATATTGAAAACTTTGTGTATGCTCTTTTCAAGTCAAAAATGCTAAATTAAGTTTTGACTTATACGTACAATAAAAACATTTACATATAAATTAAAGAATGACTAACCCAAACATTCCAAACCTTAAACATTTAAATTTGAGACAAAAAAAAGTAATATGTTCAAATGTACAAGACCAGATTTTCCCCTCATTTTACGGGTAATTTATTACTAACTTAAACCAATTGCTGTTTACTTATTTAAACAAAACTATTGTAATAGCCTGATACATTATCTTTCTTCTATTCTTAAACATTGTTCTTTTTTCATTTTTTTTATCTGGGATAGCTGTGTTTTTGTGCAATGGAGAATAGTTGAATACTGAAGAATTTATTTTAGATTAGGAAAAAAACGCCTTTCAACAAAGCAGAATTTTGCATCAGTTTAAATAGAAAGACAGTTACAAAATAATAATGCCAAGAGAATGACACATGTCTGAATTCCACACAGTCAGTAATCAGTTATTTTTTTGTAACAGAAAAAGTCCGAAGGTCTTTACATATATATTAAAGAAATAATATATACAGGCTACAAAAGGCCTAGATATTTAATTATTTTCTTAGGAAAATAATTCCTACCTACTGGAAATTAAATACTGGAATTGAATACTAAATACTGTACTGGAAATTGAATTCCTAAATACTGGAATATATCTCGAATTCGAATTCCACAAAAACAACCTGGAAACAGAAATATCATTGACTATTTATTTAAATTTAAAAAGTAATAAACTATCCCAGAACAAAAAGCCACAAATACATCGATATTTTCTGTGAAATTTAATCGAAAAATCATCCCTAAACAATATATCCGAAAGAATATCTCCCGATAGAATTCCTCTCTAACAATCTGGAAATGGAAAGTTCGCTTGATTGTTTACTAGTACAATGCAATTATATTCCGAACACAGAAGCCGAGAGAACATCTCACTGTTTTGATCAAGATTGAACTGTTAAATAATCCCATAGCGACAATTCTAGAAGAATACTCCAAATTCCATACAACTGAAAGGCACACTCTCAGCCTGGAAATAGAAAAAATCGTCTGATTCTTTTACTTACGATTTGGATTCTATTCCTGCGAGACTAAACTTGGAGCCTGGGGGAGCAACACGGCACAAGACAGAAGACATACTTTCCCAGAGAAGCTCTCAAAGAAGCTTGGGAGTAGAAGTTCTTCTTTTTTTCTATATTTATATTTTATTCCCAGTGTGTGTCGTCTGCTTCTTTTAAAAAACACTTTTCCCTCCGAGGAGCGGTGAAGTCGGACCCAACCACTGTCGCCGGCGGGTGGTGGTAATTGGTTCGCCACTGCGCATGGGTAGGGGACACCACTGTCTCTTTGGGTTGCTTCCCTTGTTGTCAGTGGCGGCGGCCAGTGGCGCGAATGGTGGTGATGCTTCCACGAGTGGAGCTCCGGAGAATGTGCGTTTCGAAAGGAATATTCCCGGGTCTTTGATGGCGTTGCCATGGAGAAGGGGACTGGCGCCCTCTGGTGCGATAATTGAGAGAAAAGTGCGCATCTTTTTAATGTTCAGTTTAGAAAAGAGGGGGCAACTGAATACTGGTGTTGTCTATTGTCATCCAATGGGGAATAGCTATAAGAAAAGTTTCATAATTTAATCGTGGGGGGGGGGGGATAATCATATGAGTATCAAATTTGCTTCCATAGAATTTACTTTGTTTATTTTTTGTAATTTCTTTTTAATATTGTATATTACTTTTTTATTTAGAACTACACGCCATGAAAAACATATCATAATGCAATATATACAAAATAATAATTCAGATCTAAACAAAAAGGAATATAAATATAAAATAGGAATTTACTGTACAGTTAAAAAATCCTGAGATATGGAACAACAAGTGCCGTCACTTGATGTATATAGTAGAGGATGCAGAAATAGGGAAAATTCCTAGATGTTGACTAAACATTAAGAAGAATTAAGATGATAATTGGGCAATTAGAAAGTGTGTTTGTTAAATAGTGTAAATGGTAGTGTAATGATTGATTGCCACATGATCTATGTAGTGCATTTATCCAAAATCGGCTAAAAAACTGTTGTCTGTTGAGTTTTCCTGCCACGTCTGTTAGAATTTGAGAAGAAGAATGAAGGTGTATTAATGGGAACATTTGAATGAGGTTCTAATATGATATCAAGAATAAATCTAGATCTGTAGAAGAATTCCTTGTGTTACGCTACTAGAGCTTTCGTTATTTTAATTTGTTGTAAATGGTAGTATGACGTAATGCCTACTCAAATTGTCGTCATAACAACTGAACATTTTTTTTTTTAATATAGAGCAAATTTAGTGGCAACAATTAAATAGAAATGAGAATGCCAAGGGGGGGGGGGAAACACTTGTCCCTTACTTTTGTCCTACGATATTGTAAACATTTTATAACTTGACCTTTTGGCAGTTTTTGATAACCACTTGCTACATTGAATAGTACCATCATTTCTTGTTTTTTTTTAAATGTAAATGCTGCTTGAAAAAAGTGAAAATGCAAAATAATTTTTAATGTCTACCGAAAATAAATAATTACAATATGAGTTGAGTAGACTCAGAGTTCTACTTTAATATGAAAGTAGATTATTCCCAGATAACAATTAAGAAAAAGAATTCTTGTGCATTAAGATTAAATGGATTGTCACTATCAAATAAGTGTGGCTAAAAAAAGACGGCTAAAATTAGCCGGAGTTGATTCTTATGGAGCGTCCCTCTCAAAGAAATAGTCTATTATTGCTGGCATTGTTTCAAAGTTTCTGGCTTTGAAATGGCATCATGGTACTCGAGTAAATTTTTCCTTGTGGTGTTCCTTTCAAAGTTTCTTTTCGTGAAGATAATTGAAATACTTCTTAACTTATTTACAATAAGAATCTTTCTAATTTTTTGAAAATTTGATTTCTAAAAAAAAAAAAAAAAAAAAAAAAAAAAAAAAAAAAAAAAATGTTGAATTAGGGCATATAAGTGGCAAAAAAAAAAAAAAAAAATTTCTATAACTAGTTGCGTAACAATTTTGGTTGATGTATGCCCTCACGCAAATTATTCATTCTTCCAATTCTTACATTTTCAGTACCACAAATATTCACCAGACAAATTTTTTGGTAATATCAATCCAAACGTTTAAAAAAAAAAAAAAAAAAAAATCAACGCATTGTAAATGTTTATAAAATAATTTTTTTAAAATATCTACCGTCAAGTTTTTACATTTTGTCTCTTAAAATAATTATTAGTAACACAAGTTATGGCTAGGATCTATCGAATACCTTTTTTTTTCAGTTAAAAATTGCATTGTGTACAAAAAAGAAAATACTTTATATTATTGTTGAAATCGTAAGCCATTTAACACACTGTATATTCTTTTGAAATCATTATAAATTAAGTCAGTATTCACATAATGTGGAATCCTAGAAGAACAACTGCAATGCAAAAATTATTCCATGCTCACAAAGTTGTCTCTTGAGCTTTCATAATCGGTTAAAAGTTTTCAAGTGTATATCCATTCTTGTCTGTCAATGACATAGTAAAAAATATCACACTGGTACACAACCCATTTTTGGATGGATTGCAAAACCAAAACCTCTATTTAATAAGAAATAAAGCAAATGGTCATCAAATATTAAACATAATATTTTCGCTTGGTGATCTCTCCGATTACCATGTAGATATCCTTCCTCCACATATATACTCCGTCAGTTATATCACTGTGTAAAACTAAATTTTGCAATTGCAATATATAATTTAAAAGTGACTGAAGTAATAAATAATATAACTCATAAAAACAAAGTTTTTAATATAAATCCTTTATATGCATTGCCAAATTTTATATTCAGTAACACAGCGCCGATTTTGAAAACAGCGTGTGCTTTTTGTTTGCACCTAATTTTAAATATCAAAAACATTTCTATCAGAAAAATGCGCGGGAAACTACGTTTCAAAATTTATTTATTAAAAATTATCATTAATTTATGCACTCTAATCAAAGTATTTATTATTTATATTGATTAAAACAGTTTTATTATTTATTTATTAAAAGAAATTAGTAACAGGAAAGAGTTTCTTCCATGATCAGTTAAATGTTATTTTAGCGCGATTGGATGATGGCAAATTGGTTTATTAGCATTCCGTTAAAGCGACCTTTTTAGTGACAGTTACAGCCTCAAAATTTGATAGAATGCATTGTCATCGACATCGAATTATTAATCATGGAAATAATCATTTCAAGAAGTTCAAAGTCACTTATTGGACTGTCTGGTAGAAGTTTTACGGGTTTCCTCATATTAGAGTTGCAAACGTTGTGAGCTTCCGTATTGAAAACCCGCTTCAAGAAGATAATGATTTAACGACGTTCCTGCGCAGTATTGCCCTCATGTAGTTTTTGCGTCAGGCAATCTAACACATTCCAATTAATCTAACTTGCTCAAATTTTGTATAAAGTAAAATAGGGGGACTTGACCATAGGATTCGAAGTTTATCTGTTGTTTCTTATTAAATATTTGCTTTATACCATCGAGAAATATTGTTTTATATAATTCACACGTTTACAATTGTTTGAGAATATTTTGTAAATTGTTTAATGTCCCCCAGAACATATCTTGGAATACTTAATTTAAACATGACTGAAGCGATATAAAACAAGACAAATGAATAAGTTTAGATGAAGATCCATTTCTGGCGTATTCATTATATTTGACAAATTCCGCCAAGTGATAGTCCAGCTCAGTTTTTCATTTTGAAAACTCTTCTTGATAGGGAGTATGGTTTTCAAAATAATTATTCCCAATATAAACTCCCAATATTTATTATTTAGCGAATAAAAAATAATAGTAAAAATTTTTGTCGATAGAGGGCCCTGGACGCAAACAATCAAAGAAAAATGCTTATTAGTGTCCTATTAAATGCTATGGTTGTGAAAAATATTTCCTTCTGATTTTTACTGTGTTGTCAATCCAACATTTGTGGTAATAGCAGATAAACAGAACATGTTGCTTATGATATGCCTTTAACAATTGCCTGAACACAAATAAACGTGTTTTCCCTTAGCATTATGGAATTTGAATGTGTGTCGAAGTCTTCTATATAACATATCCCTTGTTAAGGGTATTTATTTATTTATTTATTTATTTATTTATTTATTTATTTATTTATTTATTTATTTATTTATTTATTTATTTATTATTTTTTTTTTTTTTTGAAAATCGCACGAACCTGTACCAACTTCTTTAAATTTTTATGAATTCTTAAACTTTGTTTAGAATTTATAGGATACACTGCATTTGAAGTAATAGATTTTACTAAATCCAATTTAAAACAGTCAAGAAAAACTAGTTATTTTAAAGAAAAATCACAAAGGTTTTCGATTACTTTCAATTCCCATTTGTTAGCATAGGGTATTGAAAGTACTGTTTCCAGCAAATATTTTTTTTATTTCTTCTCCACGTTTTGAAACATCCTGACTTCAAAAAAGTGGTCTTGAAAAATGTATGTCTGTGTGCACATGACTCCCAAAAGAATTGCCCAACGATGTTGAAATATGTATATGAGTAAGTGGTGGCCATAGGACCTGTTATTCGTTGAAATTGCGCATGCGTATAAGGTAGCCAAAAATATCGCCATTGAAAAAAAAAAAAATCATGTTTTTAAGCAATTGATAAAAAGCGGTTCTCACTATTTTGATCAAAACCGCTGTGGTAATACCTCTTAAGATGCTTTAAACGTATTCACCTCCGAAATTCAAGTAGAAATGCGATAGAGGTATAAAAATTTGAAAAAAGAATGTCTTATCACACGAGTTCTCGTCCCTTGGGCAGAGCTCATCAATGACTACGAACTGTTTCTCTTTTGTTTCACTTAAAAGAAAGGAAAATGTAAGAATTATCGAAAAGTACAACGGCAAATTTGCCATTTTTTTTTTTTTTTTTTGTAATTTTGCCAAAAATATCGTCAAACTGGCTATTTATTTTAAATGAATGAAGATATGAAAACGGTAAAGAACATTATTCAACGTCAAATTCAAATGCAATGATTTGTATTATAACATAATTGAAAGTTGAGCGATGTTCCACTCCCTTAATTTTTCTTTAGAAAATAAGGTGTAAAGAGAATTCCAACTCCACGTTTTTAAATATTTTAATTTGGTTTATTGAAATAATGGGCATGATCGCACTTTTAAAATATCCAATTAAATTTTAGAAAAACACTGATCCTCTCTCTATTATTCCTGGCTTTGGTGGTGTTCACATAAATTAGAGACTAATTTATCCTTTATTCTTTAATAATGAGTTTGTTAGGCTATCACAACATGATAAGAAGCACTGTTGTTTACCAAGGTGATTATTGAAGTATAAAAGACATTTTTCAAAATATTAATTGCACTTAAGCATAAAATTTTAATTAGGATTACAAACATGAACTTTTATTACTTGCCTGATTGATAACTAATATAATTACTTTTTAAGGGAAAAACCAAAATAAATAAACTATTATATATTAAGAAATCGATTGAAATTAAAGAAATTATTTTCAATCTGAAATTAAGGATAGATTGTTTTTAGAGATTAAATTTGGCAAAGTTATTTTTCTTTAATCTCATATTCTGTATGATATGTAAAACTCTTTTTACTTTCAATCCCCCATATTTTAACATAGGGTCATTAAAATTCGATTAATAAAGGGATTATAGTTTTTAGCATTTTTACACGTTTTGGAACGGGCTGAGTTCAGAAAATTGTTGTAGAAAAGTGTCTGTGTCTCTCTCTTTGATTAGTGTATCTCCCAAACGAATTGACTCACGATGTTCAGTTTTGGTATACAGATTATTGGTGGCCATAGGACTTGTCATTAAAGTTTTCATCAAAATTGCGCATAAGGTAGTTGTCATAAAAAAATTAAGTGTTTCAGCAATTGCCGAAAAATGGCTCTAATGATTTTCACCAAAATAGCTGTGGTAATGCCTATGAAAGTGTTCTAAATATTACTCTTTCTAAAATTTCCTTAGAAATGCGCTAAAGGCGGAAAAAGTTGACAAACGAATGCCTTTAACACAAAGTACTCTTTCCTTGAGAATTATCTATCAATGATTATTTCTCCTCTGTTTCACTTGAGAGAATGGACAGTGCAATATTTATTAAGAAATGTAATCTCCAATTTTACTACTTTGGAAGGGGTTTGTTTTTCCAACGTAAAATTTATCGCAAAATATCTCTCTAAACTGGCCATTTTTTAAAAAAGAATTAATGATAATATGGAAACGAAAACGGTAAACTATACCAATACCTGGTAAATTTAAATCTAGGGACCAGCATTAAGTGCAATTGAAAGTTGCACGATGTTTCACATCCCTAAATTTATTTTATCTTAAAGTCAAATGTTTTTTTTTTTTTTTTTTTTTTTTTATAAATCTGTTGACATCATTGCAAAGATTCTTGTCCACTTCTATACTATACCATTTCTATTTCTTTTTGGAAACTTATAGTTAATATACTCTAATCTGCTACTTTGGATGTTAGTTTATCTACTAAGAAGATTTTTTTTTCTGTAAATGTTCTACTTATTTGTACGAAAGAAGAGGCCTTAATGAGAAATCGATTATTGCAATAGAAAAAACGTGTATTATCGTCGAAGATAATTTTAAGTGATGTAAGAAGGTACAACAAAGAGTGTAGTGGGAAGGGCGATTCACGAAAAAGGGTTGCTGACTAAATCTATAATGAAAATTTTACGACCGTCACCGTAATCAAGGTTTTAAATTTGTAACTTGTCAATCTATAGAACAAACCCTATTGTACAAATGTTTAATATTATTAGCCACAATTTCTGGCGAAGAAATGCTTTAAAACGTATGAATTTTTACTCCAGGTATAATAATAATAATAAAATATTAAAAAAAAATAAATTTAAAGGAAAACAGTTTTTTATTATTTTTTTATTTTTTTTATTTTTTATTTTTTATTATACTTTAAAAAAGTGTTATAAACTATTAGGAAATAAGTATAGAAAAAAACTAATTATTTTCTCTTTAAGTTTTTTTAATGATTTTTTATTACTTTTTTTATACCTAGCGCAAAACTTCATAATGATTTAAATAAATTTTTCGGCAGATTTTGTGCCATAAAATAAACATTAAAGTCGTTGAGGCAGAGACAGGCAGGCAATTGTTCCCCACCAGAAAGTAATATGGCACTTTATGAACGTACCTGGAAGCTAACTTTACTGGCTGAATTCAAAATAGTGGCATAGAAAAATATCTATCTGTCTGCCCATTTTATGTCTATTAAAAATGCCTATGTTAATATATTAAAAATGACTACCTATCAGCATAACTCCCGAACGAACTGAGCAACTATGCTCACCTCTTGAATATGAATTAGTGGTAGCTATGAGACTTGTCATTAAGGTTTTCGTCAAAATAGCGCATGCGAATAAGGTAGCTACCATTGAAAAATTTCAAAATTTATGTTTCTCAGCAATTGCCAGAAGATTGCTCCAACGATTTTGATCAAAATAACCATGGTAGCGTCTTTTTAAGTGCTATACCCCCCCCCCCTCTCCAAAATTTCCGTAAAAATACAAAAAGAGGGGGGGGGGGGAGAGAGAGAGAAAAAAACCCGAATATACAGATTTCACGTCCCTAGAGCATTACCCATCAGCGTCTGTTTTTCCTCTGTTTCACTTAGAAGAAAGAATAATGTAATATTTATTTTAAAACATATCACCGATTTCACCAATTTGGTGTTTTTTGTCAATGTAATAATGATCACTTAACTGGCAATTTTTTTATATATATTTTTTTTAATTAATGAAAATTTGAAAACAAAAGCGATAAACTACACAGACCCATTTCAAATGTAGATGAAGTGACCAGCAGTGAGTGTAATTGAAAGTTGTGTGATGTTTCACACCTTTAGTTTAATTATAAATTTGAATAATTAAATTGGTTAAAGAATACCCTTAAAAGTAATCAAAGACAAACAAATTTTTACTCTCTGAAAAAAAATGGGGAGGGGGGGGGGAGGATCCCAGAAATAAATT
This sequence comes from Linyphia triangularis, assembly GCA_963978545.1. Taxonomy (NCBI): domain Eukaryota; kingdom Metazoa; phylum Arthropoda; class Arachnida; order Araneae; family Linyphiidae; genus Linyphia; species Linyphia triangularis. The sequence goes on from OZ021729.1 coordinate 62,270,209, forward strand.
ACAAAAGTATTGTTTCTTGATAAGATCATGAGTGGTCTGATATGCAACTATTTAAATGAATAAAAAATTATTCTAAATTGTCTACCAGTGTTTTGTATGGAATAAATTGTAAACTTTTACACCAAAAATAAAACTTTCAAATTATTACTGTTTACTGTTTCCCTTGAATAATCAGTTGGGAAAATCTAAACTACATTTTTAAAAAATTAATTAGAAAATTAGCTTTAACTTTCACTTTATTTCCCTGCTGGCTCTTAACGTGATAACTTTAATTATGAACATACCCTGTATAAAAATTGTGTTTATTTTAAAATTATGACCGAAAATGGGCAAAGTGTACCTGAAGTTGGCTTCTTTACAGAAACTATCTTATAGTGGTAGAACACTTTTTACAGAATTAGGAGATGGCTAATATAACGATAACCGGCGGAGAAAAAAAAGGAGAAAATAGTTCTTAAATTGGTAATTATACAACTTGAAATGCCATCATTTTTCTTACAGATAAATTAAATAATGAATAGAAATCATGAAAATTTCCTCATTACAATGCGTATACAGACGTTTCACAGCATAGCGTTTTGTTTGTAGTAAAGTATTTATTCCATTTTGGGTATGTTAATGAGCACTAATATTTTTCATTTAGAATTCGAAAAGAAATTATACTTCATCCCATCTTTAGAGAGAATTCATACAATTTATAAAATGGTCATTTCCCGTGTTTTTAACTTTTTATAATTCGAAATTATTTTTTAATTATTGAACTGATCCATTATGTGAATTGTTTCTATATACCCAACAATTAACGCCTTTTACTTTTTATTATCCTTTATGGAATATGGGGAATATGAAAGTATTGCATTCGGTTAAATTAATAATTTTTACTTTTTTTTTGCATTTCTACACGTTTTGGAATATATAATAAGTTCGGAAAGGAAGGTATAGGAAAAAAAAAAATCTGTCCAAACATTCCCATCTCCGTAATTCCCGTAAAAACGCGATAAAGGCGTAAAAAGTTGTAAAACGAATGCCTTTAACACTGAGGTATCTTTCCTTGAGCATCGCCCATCAATGACTGTTCTTCCTTTGTTTCATTTACAAGAAAGGTAGATATAATAATTATTGAAAAGTATATCTTTTATTTCGCCTTTGGAGAGGGGAGAGGGAGACATTATCGACAAGAATATTACAAACTGGCCAATTTTTTAAACTAATGAAAATATGAAAACAAACACGTTAAATTACACCACTACCTGCCAAATTTAAATGTATTAACCAGTATAATGGTATAATTGAAAATTATGCGATGTTACACACCCCTAGTTTAACGAGGTAAAGTAAATAACGTTCAGAGTATAGCCATAATCTTCTGATGACTGTTTTGTGGATTGATTTGTAAGTGATATATTAGCAAATTAAATATAGCAATTAATATATTAGCAATTAATATATTAGTAAAAAATGTGGTGCTTTGTCATTGATGTCAAACACAAAAAGTGATTTTCGTATCTTTATTTGCAAATTAGGATGTAGTTCGGTTGTTGTACATTTTGTAACTCAATCAATGACGCATATAGTCTACCGACTTTGATTGTCGGTGTCTATATCAGAATTTTTACAATGGCAAAAGACCCTAGGAAATTCAAAAGTGTAACTTTCAAAATCGGTTTAAAAATATATAATATATTTTAAATGAAGGTGAATACGCACACTATCAAGGGACTAAAGTAATTAGCTGTGGTTACTCTATTATACATGAAAAAATATAAACTATGTTTTCTCTAAAGTACTTTCCGACTATCTCTTCAATAAATCAAATCAGTGACGCCCTATTTCTTATTCTGAAAACTCGCCAATTTTGGGCAGTTCCTTCTGAAATGATGCCAAATTTTATTGTGAAGTGCCTAGTTTATGTAAAAATAAATCATACACCTTCGTATAAAACAACGCAATGCTCAAGATTTATTGTTGTGAATTCCCTATTGTGAGCAAGAAAAAACTAATATACAATTTTATCTTGTTCTCAAGGGATATATATAATTTGGTTTACGTTTTAAACTTAAATAACTGATCTCGTAGATGGGAAAAATTAGTTGTTTTAGTATAAATTTGTTATAGCTTACCGGCCGGAGTACAGAAAAGAAAATCAAGCTTCATAGTATGGACTTTTTTTTTACATAATTTTAATTTGCCCAAAATAGTACGTATTAAAATATGCAGAACAGAGTTCTTCTCAATGTGACCATAGAAACTATATGAAAAAGCTTTCAGCAAGATAGTTTTCATCAAGAATAAATATCGGAACAACTTAACTGAATCTCATTTGGACAATTTATTAAAGTTGGCTGTAACAAATACTGGGAAAATAGTGACTCTTTCATAAAATAAACTGAATGATTTCGACCGCTATCGTCTCACAATTAATATCGACAAAACAGGGTAATCTAGAAGTACAGTTTAAATAGTTTTATAAAAAGTTAGGTCAGCTCGTTATGTCCCGTTAGAACAAAAGATTCACTTCTATTTCAGACTTTGATTGATTAATAATGAAATTTATTATTGTTTAATTATTTGAAGGAAAAAAAATCAAATATCAATTGTAATTTTATAAAGAAAAGAAAAATATCCATTTCTTTTTTCCCTTTCTAATTTCAGAAATGGTATGTATATTGTTAAATAAAGATACATATATTGATGTCTCCGGCCCACGAAAATCTCCAACATCCAACATAAGTCATAAGGTCCGCTTCTAAAAGTTAGTGGCGAACGCTGATTTAAATGCTTTGATACCATTGGGACTTTGAAATCCACTTCGAAGAAGTTATTTCTTCAATTGATGGACTAAGCGTATTTATTTTAGAAGCTTGCTATATACAAGTATGTAAGACGATGGATGTCCAAGATGGATACTTAGAAGATTAAGGTGACTTGGTACCCCTTGTTTCCACAAAAAATTATAAAAATATAAATTTTCTATATTTTTGCTTGTTTATAATTTTTGAAACCTTCTCGTTATTTTTGCAAGTTTTTGAGCTGATACAGTATCTGCAATTGCAGAAAAATTATATTTTTATGGAGAATTTAGCATTGCTGCAATAGCTCCTTCGATATTTCGAAAGCCTTTTTCTCAGTTCGTGATTTTTGAAATTCCCATCTTACTCAAAATGCAGAAACTTCAGCAAATATAAATGAAATGACTTGAATTTTTTTTTGTGTCATTCTAAAAATCTATTTGACAAAAATAGATATGGATTTTTTAATAAAATATAAACTTTTTTTTTTTACAAATTTAAATGTTGAAAACTACATTTTTTTAAAGTTCTTTTTTTTTTTTAACCTACAGGTACAGTAATTATCGTTTTTCCTGAAAACCATTTTACTTATTCTAAATCCGATGCCTGAAAAGTTAGAGTATATTTCTAGGAACATTAAAAAAAAAATCAGGAAAAAATATCGCAAAATGAGAAAGAAGATAGAATTTGAAATTTTATGATTTTTTTTTTAAATTTTGAAAATTTAGAGCACCATGTGAACTTTTTTTTTCAATAAAATTTAGGTTTTACTTAGTAATACTTCGAAATATGTAAAAATTATAATTTTAAAGGCTTAAATAAAAAAAAAAGTTTGAAGGGTATCAATGCCCTTAATAAATCCCCATGTGTTTGCATATAAAGAGAAATCAGCTTGCTCTGCTATCCGACAGTGAAGAGCAAATTTCATACGTCCAATTGGTCTCAAAGAGTTTAAATTAATTCATTACCATGAGAAAACTGCTAGGATTTATAAATCCAGTCGGTAAATAAAGAGTAAAACTTTAAATACCTTAAATTCTTCTGCATTGATAGTGTAAGGATGTTCACCTTTACGGATTTTATCAACTCTTTCAGATTTTCTGAAAGTGATATCTTCAAAATATTTCAGTTATCTCTCCATGGTCTATTTTGACACTGAGTAATCGCTACTGATTATTGAAGTCTCATTTTAAATTGATATGCAAAAGCCTCACACAAATTATGCAGAAAGTTTAGAAATTAATAATTCCAATTTTTACAATATCGGATAAGATTGAGTTACAAATCAAAAATCACCCTCCTTTAAGGATTTAGTACCCCCTTTATACCCATAATGTTAAATTTCCTATTCGTGATGTACCTTTTCTTAGAAATTTTGGAACAAATAAGTTTGAATTTTTTTTATGTGTATTAGATAGATCTTATTCAAGATACTGTAATTAAAGTTTCGTAAAATTTTTTTTTCTTGTTGAATATTAATCAAACTTATAATTTTGTAAAATTATTTTACAAATATTTGGTATTTTAAAACAAAATTATGAAAGTAGGAGCATATTTTTTAACCTCAGTTTAATTTGTAGGTTATGCACCATAATTTCCAAAAAAAAAAAAAAAAAAAAAAAAAAAATGAAAAAAAAAAATGTTATATCTCTACTAGTTAGTTAGAAAAGGTGTACATAAGTTTGAAGCATCACTTTTAGAGAAAACCAAAGTTAAAGCTAAGTCTTATATGGTAAATAATCGGTAGTTTGCTTTTTTTAAAACAAAATATAACACATTTCTATTTCGAGTAGATACTAAAATAAAACATCGTTAAAAAAGAGGAAGGGTGGAAAAAAAAACATGAAACAACTTGAAAAAAATATCCCTAAATCGATTTTTTTTTTAATTTCAAGGGTATTAAGTCACCTTAAGAGCCATTTACAAAATTCAACTCTCTCTTTTAAAACTAATATAATCGCATAAGATTTTTAATAATATAGTCTGATAAAATAAGTGCAGTAGAAAATAACAACTGAGGACAAGGGCTTTAAATAAAATCATAAAAGTTTATTTAGAACATAATCATAACTCATATCTCCAAGGCAGTCAGAAACCATCCGCCCCAGTTTACCAGAAACTTTCTCTTATATAACAAATAAATTTGAATAATACAAGGAATGCTTGCTCAGAAAAATACCACAGTTGACCAATCGAAATTCAGAATAATAAATAACTCAACACAAATATTATTCAACCAAAGCTTTCAAGAAGGAACAAAACATCTCAACTTTTACTTTCGCTGAAACAAAAGTTAAACAATACTTTAAGAAAGTGGGCGGTTCATTGGTTTGGAAAAATATGAAGACAGGTAACAAGTAAGTGCAATAAACTGTTTATCTCTCTAACAAAAATATATAATAATTTTAACACCCAAACACAGAAAATGTCCGCCAAATAATTTTAAAAAAAATAAATCGTACCAGTATTTTCTTTGAAAAATGCTTTTTTCCTGTGTAGTTGTATGAACAGCAAAGCACCATTATTCGAATTGACACTTTTCATGTTGATCATTGGAAAACGATGGTAATTGGAGAAGCAGTAGCCCTTGATAATTTTTTGACATCCTATTGCAGATGTAGATGTTGATGTTAATTTTTTGCACAGTTACAAAAAATGCAAGACGGACTTAACAGATTTTTAAGCAGCCTGCAGATCATTTAAAAAAAAAAAAAAAAAAAAAAAACGATTTTTAATTTGGGTGATTTGAGTCAATGCACGTGAGCGATACTTCATTTGATGAAAGAGGAATAAGAATTATGATGCTCTCTCTCCATGTGCAATTTCACGGAGATTGTATAGAAACATAATGAGTTCTATTTGCTTTCACCCGTTGGTGTGTAGTAGTTAGCTTCGCCAAAAGTTACGCTGATGTAAGGACTACTATTGCCGAGAATCGAGCTGCTAAGATGGGATATATCACCGATATTTACGTCGTTGTTTTTCAACGAGTGTTACGCCGATATAATAGTTGTCAGCATCGCCGAGATTTACGTAATTATGATAGTCAGTTTCGTAGAGTGTTACGTCGATAGTGTAATCGTCTCTATTGCATAAATTTACAGATTTATAACGATATATTGGGCGCTAACGCCGATATTTACGATGGTATAATGGTCATTTTTGCGGATTGTTACTTTGATGTAATTGTCGAGATTTGCGCCGGTAAGGTGGCCGATATTTGCGTTGGGGTAGTGGTAATTTTCACCTAAGTTTAAGCCGTTTTAATAGCAGCTACCGGCAAGAATTGTGATGCCGTTTTGATGTCATTCGCCTAGGCTTGTGCTAATGTGGCAGTCGTTGTGTCAGTGATTAGTGTGGAGATCGCTTTTGCCATTTGGTTCCAACTGATACAGAATGATTAGAATTTTAATATAAGATACAATAATTTTGAATATTTCCGTTTCAATATTTAATTTATTTTGCCAAATTTCTGTTTATGTAAAGCAGGAATTTTTGATAAAATTGACGAAAATGAAGCTTACGTATTTTATACAAACTTAAAATTACTCTGCAGATTATTTTCAAATTTTATCTTTGGACATAAATTTACTGGTTAGAATGTGTTATACGCCCCCTCCCCCCCTTTTTTTGGTGATTTTGAGCCAAGTATGGTAACCCGGCGCCTATATGGTTCCATTACAACTTGGTATCCATTTTGGCAAACCCATAGTTCAATTCAGTAGTAAAGTCAATCCAACTTGGTGTCATTTTTCAAAGTTACCAAAGTGGGGGGGGGGGGGGGGGCGTATAATGCATATTAATTTTGAAGCAAATTTACATTAGATTCAAAATACTATTTTTTCCTATCAATGGTATACGTAGATCCTAGTTTGAGTTTAGGTAGATTTCAGATATCTTCATATTTCTAGAGTGAACTAAGAACTTTGCCAAACGATTATGAGATGACCAAACGGTATAGTGGTTAGCGTGCTAGCTTCTAGACCACGAGGTTGCGGGTTCGAGTCCCGTGTTAGGCATGGGTGTTTGTAAATGTATGTTGTCTTGTCTAATGACGAATGTTTCGACGCATTATAGCTCTCGTGTTGCTGACGGCGCCAGATAATCTGAAAACAACCAACCAACACAAGCAATTATGAGCACGAACTTTTACCTGAAGATTTAGAACTCTCAACTAGCGAATGCTGATACTAATTCTTAACTAATTCGAGTTTTTAATAATTAACTCGCACATATTTATAATATTTTTAATTCTTATTTTTTTAATTTTTGATTCCGAGTACTTATTTAATTTTCGAATTTCCTATCGTAATTGTTTTTATTGCGAATCCGTATAAGAAATGAAAAAATAAAAGTTGCTCAGTTTCAAGGGAAATTCGCCCGTAATGTGATAGCTCGGATCTTCTGAGAGAAAACCTCCACAATAAGAGTTAACTTTCTACAAGCCCCAAGGGATGGAAATCAAAAATTATTTCTATAGAGTTTCTAGAGAAATACTTTCAACCCTCACATCCTAAATTCAATTCTGGCAACGGTCCAGGAGCCTTGCCCCCCCCCCCCCCATTTTCCTTTCTCAAAGACTACTGACATAGCTTTTCCCGATTTCTATTTTACACTTCACCACTAATTGAAAACTTCAAAATTGTTATTATAATTTTAGTTTTATTATCCATCAAAAAGTGTTTAGTTTGAACTTAATATACGATTACATTTTCTAAGGAAACATACTGCATTTTTACTTTTTATTACAATCGAATTAAAATATTATTTAGAGTCGTTAGAAGTTATATATTTAAAAATTTGTCTGAAATCTTTCGCATTATGTCTCTAGTCCACGAGGTTGCGGGTTCGAGTCCCGTGTTAGGCATGGGTGTTTGTAAATGTATGTCGGCTTGTCTAATGACGAATGTTTCGGCGCATTATAGCCCTCGTGTTGCTGACGGCGCCAGATAATCTGAAAACAACCAACCATCCAACTTTCGCATTATGTTTTTAAAATTTAGAAAGTTTTTTTTTAATCAATGAAGAATTTTACCCAATTGCTAAAGAATAGACTAAAAGTTAAGTAACAACTGTCATTAAACGTAAGCATATCACACCATTTCATAAATACAAAACTGGTCCACCTATTGGCTGTGTAGCTGTGTGGTTAGGGCTCTGACCTCGAATCCCAAAGCTTCCAGGTTCGCATCCTGGGTAAAGGCATGGATTTCTTTGTGTTTCGGAATCTACGTTAAGCTGGGCTCGGAATGATCGGCCGTTATTGTATAAGAAAAATAGGTCGGTTGGTTAACAGCTAATCATATATACAAAATCAAATACCGAAAGTTATTTTAATATACAGGGTGGTCATAAGAAAACGTAGCCGATATATGGACTTCCAGTCCTCCAGTGGCCGTGCCGTTCAATAGTTCGAGATGGTATTTCAGGTATAGTTATTCAGAGGTATGAGCTCGAGATTCTGGGAATGGCAACAAAATGGCGCACAAGGTTGCGGGTTACGGTTATAGTTACAGAAACACGAAATTTTCGAATGACAACACCTATTTATGCCCAGGGTTCCCACTCTTATTGAAGCAAAAAATTCAAGGACTTTCAAGGACCTTTTTAAGAAAATTCAAGGACCTTTTTAGAAAAATTCAAGAACCATAATTTTAAATACATCAGACCTAAAACTACAAAACGGAAATTATCGGTGGTCAGGGGTGTAGTGGAGTGGGAACATGAGGCAAAGGCGATCCTTTACCTTTTTAGAAGGCGGAACGACATTCCCTCATCTAAAATTTTTTTCATTTGTATTTTTTTTTCTCTTTTCGTAATACTGAACTCAAAGCCAAGTAAGCAAACAAAAAAAGTCATTTCGTGGGAACTTGCTTTCGTCTGGGATCCACAACTTCAGAACTGAGCAAGCAAGTTCTAGTTTTTGTAAAACATTTGAAAGAGGCGCGGCAACCCACACATGGCTCTTTCTCCTTCATCAGAAATGAACTGACATATGTTTACATCTAGCTACGATTCATTCAATAGCAATCATCCTCTTCAACGAATGATCTGTATTTGTGGAAGAATTCCAGACGTCAAACTTGTATGGTTCGTCGTATATACAATCTAAAACTTCCATACACAAATTCACGCCAAATATCTACATTTTGAATAAAACTGTGACCTAGCACATTCAGTTCTTTGTGCCCCTTTCCTTGAAGAATAATTCGCCTCCTCTAATTTTAACGTGAACGCTAACCGATTTATCAACAAAAGTTATGTATATATATTTTTTTGAAATTTTTATATCACAGATTTAATAAATTATTTGTAAACCTCTCAACGTACCTAAGAAATGAATTCGTTGAAGAGGAAAAAACAAATGACAATAAAAGATGGGGTTTCTTATAATCCAAAAAAGTTAAGCAAACCTGCTGTTCTGACGGAATAAACTGGTTGTGCTAAAAATCCAGATAGGAATGAGCAGAATATTGATATTTTGTATTAGCTTTTAAGGTGTTTCGAGATCACGGAATTATGTATTTATATTTTGTCAGATATTGGGAAATATTTATTTTTTTCTCAGATATTGGGAAAATCAAACTGATAACTTGTTTGAACATGAAAAAATATGTTTAAAATAGTATATATTTTTAAATCCTTTATATTAACTTCGCTTTTGAATTGTTTGTGAATTTGAATATGTTTAGTTCAACACAAAAAATGTTGCTTGAATGTACAGTAAAGAGACTGGCTTCAAGCGCTCCGCTACTTTGTTGTGACAGAATTAAACAGCTTTGTATCACTTAACTTGGCAGTACTGATAATGCTACATTAGCCGAATTGCAACCCTTCACAACCCAGGGTTGCAAAGGAGTTCCAAGGCTTGCGCTAAGAACAGCGAACAACTAAAAAAAGTAATACGTAGCAAAAATCTGTAATTTTAATAACATGTATTTTATTAAATTCTTATGAAAATAATTTTATTACAATTTTTTATAAAAAAAAAAAAAAAAAAAAAAAAAAAAAAATTAAAAAAAATTAATCCGTGTGTTCCTTAATAAAAGCTGACTTAAAATAATGTTGATTAGTGCAGAAAACGCTACGATTTTAATAATTTGCACCCATGCCATATAGAGCACTCTTACTATTTTTGGAGTGTTTTCTATACCCATTTTCATTGTAAGGAGCACCAAAACTCATTCTTGCACACATAGCATTTTACTCCTTGGCTGGTCCTGTATATTTGATTTTCCTTAATATAAAAGTGCTAATGGTTTTGCAAATGGGTATAATACATTGAAATTGGGCTGCGAAGAAGTAGGAAAACAATTCAGATGTACTTTAAAATGCAAAATTAAATTTCTTTTTGGTTTGAGAATGGGAAAGTTTTACACTTACAGTGATTTCAGAATTTATTCCAAAAATGTAGCAGCAGTTCTTAAAATAAAGTCATACAGTGTCGGCAATAAGAGGAGGAAATTTCCCTGATCTTTTTTAAAATCTAGTGATTTTGATTGCAATATTATATATATTTTGCAGTTTGCCTTCTCCTCCGATTTATACCCTTTTTTTACTATTATTGTCACCTAACTGTCACCACTGTCGAGATGACAAAATCAAACTGGATAAGATAAAAAAAACAGGAATGTCCCATACAAATCTGGCAAGTAATGAGTCTACATTGAAATATCCTGCTTAAAATTAGATATGATTAAGATGGTACACAAATTAATATTTTATCAAGAAATTTTAAATCGACTGATGGGTTTGAATTTTCCAATTATTTTATTAATGGAGCAAATTTGGAAAAGGAAAGGAAGGATTTATCAAGAAAGAGGAACTTCTCTACATTTTCTTTTGGAGAAGGAGAAAAGCCATAAAACTTTCAATCAACTTCTGCAACAATCACAATCTTTTTCATTCATTTTGAAAACAGATTTTGAGGAGCTACAAAATCTGGAAATTTATCCGAACCTATTGCATGTAAGACATCTCTGACATTTCGGAAAAAATGTTTAAAAATTTGTATCAATAATATGTTTGAAAATGTGTTATAATCCTTTATAAAGTGTTAAACAATCTTTTAAAATGGGTTGTGCAAAGCAAATTATTTAAAATCCATATAACTTAATAGTTTAAAAAAATTATTTGTATAAAAGAATAAGTATAAACACACAATTATTATTATTATTATTATTTTTTAATTTTTGGAAGTGCTCTTGAGCTATTTTGAGATTATTAAAGTAATATTAACAAAAATATTTAAAGTTGTCGTTTTCACTCTCTCTCCCCCCCCCCACACACAGAAAAAGATAGATACGTTTGTAACGACGCAACATAGCATTCCCACACCTTTTTATTTTACACTACACCACTGTTGTTGGTCACTTAAAAATTCAAGGACTTTCAAGGACCTTATCCTTTTTTCAAGGACTTTCAAGGACCAAATTTCATCAAACAAAATTCAAGGACTTTCAAGGACCGTGGGAACCCTGATGCCTGACGCAAAATGCTCAGTGCATGCGAAAACCCTACGAAACCCTGGAACGGTACGTGTATCACAAAAACGCACGCGTTATGCACGCACAAAAAACAGCTCAGCTAGCGGCCAACAGAAAAAAGACCGGGACACACGGAGAAAATTTACACTTGACAGAGACAAGACACCAATCTCAAAACGCCGTTCGGAAGATATTCAGCGTAGAAAATCGATAAAATTGTCTGTGATGGCACTCATGCAAACTTTGGCCTCTATCATATGCAAATTTCCATCTTATATAGTGCGTCCGTTTTTTTTATACATGTACCGTTCAAATGCTCTTAAAGGTTTTCGCATGTGCTGAGCATTTTGCGACAGGAAAAAGTTGGTGTTGCTATTCAAAAATTTTGAGTTTCTGTAATTATAACCGAAACCGTGAGCGCCATGATGTTGCCATTCACAGAATCCCGAGCTCATGCCTCTGTATAACTATACCTGAATTCTCATCTCGTTGTATTGAACGGAACTAGAGGTCCAAATATCGGCAGTTTCTTTATGGCCATCCTGTACTAGTGAGTAATGTATTTTCCATGTTAACCCTTTTAATACCAGTTTTTCTTTTCCAAAAACTAAGTAGATTAGTATTTTAATGGGTCAAATATAGTAGAAGTAGCAATATTGTGTCGGAGTAGAAGTTACAAGTATTTCGGTGAAGGGGGGGGGGGGGGACATAGAGGGGGTAGGGGCACATGTGCCCCACTGGTATTTGTAGGACTATATGTCCCAGTGGCGATTTGGAACTAAGAGCGGGACACATATGGCCCTATGGGGCCGAAAGGGTTAAAGTATTTAATTATTTAAAAAATAATTTTCAACGATTAATTTGCTATCGTGTAACGCTAAAAAATATCACACGATTTCATAAACTAAAATTAAACAACTGCTGTCACTTGAAAGACTACTATATCAAACTAATAAATAAACGATTTCATCAAGTCTAATATTGAAACAATTGACTATATTATCCAAAAGTTGTTGAACCTTAACTGTTCATAAATAAATTAAAAAAAGTTTAAGCTCAGAAGCTAAGAAAGAGGGATCAGCTTTTAACTTGTTTGGCAGAAAAAAAATTATAATTTTTAGCTATATGGTCCGAGCAACTGTTTCTCTCCATGACCTGGAGATACGCTAGTTGTACTTAATACGATTTTCATACAGCCATATTTACCAAAAGAAAATGTAAACAACAAAATAGTTTTTATTTTACTTTATTTTAAGATGACATTTAGATAAATCAGTTTAATATAAAAAAAATTTCAATTAAAAATTACTGTTTTAAGAAGGACTTAACATATTTAATTTTAATCTAACAATAAAATCATACAGTTGTGAGAAAGTTCCCGATAAGCCATAAGTAGTCATCCAGTGTTACAAACAGACTGCATGGGTTAACTAGATTCATAGAGAAAGGCACTTTTGCTGAAAAATGTTCGGTTTTAGTAACTTTGCGATTGACATTTTATGACACAAACTTTATTCTCCCATTTCATCACAATATGTAATATCTACTATCTGAAGTACCCGACGTTCCCCAAACTCAAACTGTGGCGCCCGGTTCAAATTGTTCAGTATATAAAAGATATGAACATGCCCCCCCACCCCCTTAAATCTCAATTTCACCACCTTGATGAAACAATGGAATGAAATTGTTTTCCCGATAATCTGGATTAGTCAAGACACCTGTAGAAAAAAACCCGGTTCAGTAGATTTAAAATTATTATTATGCTCCCCACATTTGAATTTGTGTTTCCGATAATCTGAATAATGCATGATACATAAAGAACAAACCTAGTTTGAATTGGTTCACTATATTTCAAATTATTATCCTACCTCTTAAGGGATGAAAAGGAGAAGATTTTTTTCTGAAATTTCAAGTAGCCAAGAACATTCTTTTAGTTTCAAAGTTAAGTGTGCAAAATTTCATCAAGATCAGAATTAAACTGATGCTTCCTATAAAAAAACATACATATACATAATGGTACTCTTCTTTATATTTATACTAGCTGAATACCCGTACTTCATTACGAAATTTTACCATGCACATTTCAGCGATCAAAAGGCATTCATGTATTCCACACTTCAGACATTTGATCCCGACAAATTGATTTATCAAAATAGGAATACCTTACTTTATCTATGCTTGCCCTTGTTGACATTTTTTCCAAAATTTATACTTGTGAATATATTGGAAATACGACATTTGAATATCCCTCATTTAGAACGTTTAACCTCCTTTTGACCCTTTCTAAATATATAATCGAGATTGCAATAGTTTATTGTGTTTGTTTGATCTTAGTTCTAATTTTCAAAGTTGTTACTGTATTGGAAGTGATACATTAAGATATTCCTCGTATAGTTTCAATGTTGCGTCGACTTTTCATCCTTTAAAAATTCATTAATCGATATTCAGTGTTCATACTCAATTTAAGAAAAAATTCCTAGCGATTTCCGAGTTTTCAAGAGTCGTGTTCAACATCACGGTGTAAATTATTTTTAGCATATATAAATTCTTCAGATAACTTGAAAAAAGTATTTTTTCTTTAAGAATAACTTTCTGCAAGGCTGTGTTATCAGATAATTATGTAACATAAATTCCACGAGTTAGCGTTAAACAAAGTTTTTTTTTTCAAGGTAACAATGACTTTTTCCAGGTTTTAAAGATTTTTCTTTTTTTCCCTGAGATTTTAAGGCTGATTTAATTTCCCGGAGTTTTTCCTGTTCTCCCTGAGGCGTATGAACCCTGATGTTGGAATAACTTATTTTTTCTTAATTTGCCTTTCTTAACATTTGCACCAAATATCAGAACTGTAACTACACTGGAAGTGGGAAATTCGGATATCACTTGTTTGGAACATTTAAAAAAATTTCGACCCCTTATAGTGGGTTAGCCGGGATCGAAATAGCTTAGTTTTTCTTAGTTTACCATTGTTGATATTTGTATCTATCTTCAGAATTGTGACCATATGGAAAGTGGGACATTCGAATATCCCTCGTTTGGAATGTTTAACCCCTTATCTACTCTTTAAAGTGGGTTAATTTTTATATGTTAGCTTTTGTTGACATTTCTACCGATTTTGGGAGATGTAACCATATGGGAAGTTGGACATTCGAATATCCCCCATTTGAAACCACCTTTTCCACCCCTTAAAGTTGGTAAATAGTTTAATTTTCGGAATAGCTTAATTTTTCTATGTTTGTCTTTGTTGACATTTGTACCAATTTTTGGAGATGTGACCATATAGGAAGTGAGACAGTCGAATATTCCTCGTTTGGAACATTTAATCCTTTTTTGACCCTTTAAAATGGGTTAATCGAGATCGGGAGCTTACTTTTTCCAAGCTTGCTTCTGTTGACATTTGTACCAATTTTTGGAGTTGTGACCACATGGGAAGTGGGAGAATTAGTGACAAAGTGAATCAGTTAGTGAGTGAGTGAGGGCTTTGACTTATATATATAGAGAGAGATAAAGAAGAGTACCATTATGTATATGTATGTTTTTATAGGAAGCATCAGTTTAATTCTGATCTTAATTAAATTTTGCACAATTTACAATGTGTACATAATTTTCTTATAAGAACAAAATAATGCATATTTGTGTGGTTTTTTTTAAGAAATAAAGAAAGTGACACTGTTATAATAGAAAGTCAATCAAGTTCTTTAATTTTGCAAGAATGTTTTAGAAACAGAGCAAAAATGCTTCTTTAAGTTTTTTACTTTTTAATGCATGAAATGGAGTTTTTTCTTGATACATCTTGTGAAAATAAGATGATTACGAATATAAGTACAGTGCTTAGTGTTTCATGGAACACAGTTGAGTTGGATTCTTCATCGATTCATGATAGAGACATCCAACAATTTTTTTGTAAGCTCAAAACTTGTTTTATCTAATCGTTAAGGTGGTACTTCAGCTGAAAGAACAGGGAGAAAAATTGATCTATCTGATCAGTTGCTGTCATTTTAATGGAACCACTATAATTTCCATATACTTCTAGCTAAATTTTTTCATATAAACTCTGAAGACAATTCATATCTCTGAATTGAAAAAAATTATTTCTAAAAGTAAAAAATATACTGAAGCAGAAGAAACTAAAATTGGTAGCCAAGCAAAGAAATCAATTTTTCAATATGCAATGTGTCATTTATTCAAATCATATGAGTTATTTCTGAACAAAAGAAATGAGTAAAGGTGTAAAATAAGTGATGAGGGTAAAAAAAAAAAAAAAAAAAAAAAAAAAAAAAAAAAAAAAGATGTAAATAAATTTTAGAAAATGTATAGCATATTAGAAGATTAATTAAAACTGTTTGAGATTTTGAAGAGGTAAAAAATTGCTCTCAACTAAAATTTTCTTGATAAAAACTATTTATTCATTTTTGTACAGGTAAGGTAAATTTTTGCAAATGCGCAGGTTTTCTTTTCCATTTGTCGAATATCTTCATGACAGCTGTTTTCGCATCTTGATAAGGTTCAGACATGAGTTTATAATCCAAATAAGTTAAATCTTTATTGGTTTGCGTTCTGTAGGCAAAACATTAGTGCAATTAATTCAAGTAAGTTGCTTTGAGCTGTTGTAAGCTAATGAATTAGATCAATACAATGTACCAATGAGTTTTACTGGAAATTATCCAATTATATGTACAAAAATCAAAAAGTAAAATATTTACTAAACAAAATTTTATTAAATTATTCTATCACAAATTGGCGAAATAAGGTTGAAACAATAATAGCTGAAAACTTACTGTGTATATTTTTTGGATAATAGTTCCTTGATTTCTAGGAATCTTTCAAATAACACACTCTTGCATATACTTATTCTAGAGAAGGAAAACATAAGTCTCATGTACTATTCTTAAGTAGAAGAGTATAAATAAAGAAAACCAAAACAAATTATATAATTTTCTACAATACATAAATAAAAAAGTCAATCACTTTAACACAATACTTAGGCATTACTTTTTAAACTTTGTTTGAGTCAAAACAACATTTACAACTATTATAAATCAGAGTTAAATTTGAAATTTAATAAAATTTGCAAGACTCATTCAAAATAATTTTAATGCATACTGTATAAAATAATTTACATAATAACAAATTTCTTTAACATGATTTGTTTGGAATTCATCTTTAGTCAGAGTGTAATATTACTTTAGTATATATTTTTTTAAATGTTGAGGGTTAGTTAAAAATCAAAATGCTATAAAAAGTAAATTTTATTAATTAGTGAGTCTAATTTGATTAAATACCTTGAAGTAAGTTTGTCCATATTTTTCTTTGTAATTCCTTGTTTTCTACCATTGACACTGACTTCAAGGGAATTAGATATATCACACCATATAATAGCTACAATGAGGGAAAAAAATTAATTTAGTTCAAGATAGATGAGATTCATTCATTGAGAAAGAAAATAATAAAAACAAAAATAGCTACAAATAACTGATATTACTCACATGTTGGACAAGGAACAGCAGTTGGATTAACTTTAGTTACATTTTCTTTACTAAACTCAAATATCAACGAACTTTGGAGTATCAATGGTTTGTTATGAAAATAATTCTGTGGTAAAGAAGCCACATAGGATAATCTGTCTACAATTGCACGCTGAGCTGCAGCAACACTAAAAGGGCACCTGAAAACATTAAAAGAAACCTTAATTACCTTAATTATGAAAAAAACATTTAAAAAGATCTAATTTAAGAGGACAAATTTTAAAAAACCAAATTAGTTAATTATACAGAGATTATAATTTTTTTTTATCAAATTGAAAGAGTTTAAAATGCTGGGCAGTTGCATGTAATGTATGGAAGTACAACTGAGCTATGAGAATGGGAATAATTTGGGTTGGGAATTACTACTTTTCTAGAAAAGACAAATCTCAGTTAACTTGACGGGTTGGATATTTGCTATGAATGGCTTTTGAACATAATTTAAACAAATGCGTAGACAACTCACACATAATGCTATTATTAGTACAAGCGAAAAATTCTAGTTTTTACATTCAACAAAATCAAATTATTATAAATTATACTAATACATCAAACTAGGGGGCTCCGCCCTCTGCTCGCTGACACTCACCAACCCCCTGGATTGCTATGCAATCCCCTTGGCTCGCTTTGCTCGCCTTAAAGTGAAGCATTTAAAATATGCCCTAGCAAAAAGCTATTTCAGTTGCATAATGTCATGAAACTGAAAACGTTTTGTTATTTATGAAGAGCCAAAATACTTGCTACGTCATTATCCTACTGCTGTTGAAACGCGTTAAGAAGGGACAGTGTGGCAACATAGTAGAAAGTTCTTGGAAAACAACAAAACTGAACAGTATTGTGCATATATTTAAAAAAGATCGATTATTTCATCGAACAATTAAATTTAAGGGGTGGTTTCGTATGAAGCGTCAAAATAATTAGAGTTGCTCATCGAAATTTCTTACGAAGCAATCATATGCTCGCATAATTTTTTTTAGCAATACTTAGAAAATAAAATAAAACAGTGAAAGGCCAATTATCTGGGATTCAATCAACCGGAAGTTTTTGAAAATCAAATTTGGCGAGAAAATTAGCCCTATTTCGCCAAGTCTTTTTTAATTTCATATGATATTTTGAACTTGAGTGGGTGGTTTTATTCATTATTTTGATAGTTTTCAATTCGTAATATCAGTTTTGCACTGATTAGAAATGAATATATGTTCAGATTTACTGCACAATGCCTTTTAGCGACTTTTTGAAAGTTTGCGATTTAGCGCAGAATGCAACCCGGCGACCTCCAGAACATGTTCCAGCATCAGATAACTTTTGCGAAAAGTCTGCTTTATTCGAAATTCTAATTCAAAAGAAATGCACACATCTTGGATCTATTTCTTCTTGCATCATCGTAACTAATAAATCAATACGTTTTAAATAGGCAATAATTTCTATCTGTAGACTGCAATAAGAAAAACAAAATATAGCGAATCCAAGTTGTTGCCAGATGTATTAGTCAAATTTCAAAAGATATATTGTGATTGGCTGGCTTGCTGAATTTGGAAATTTGTGCTTAAAGTACATTAAGAAGATTTGTGATTGGATGTTTGAAGTCGTTGCCATTCTGCTCACAGAAATATAATTGAATTTGGACATTACGCAAGAGAATTATATTGTTGCTTGGATGAGTTCGAAAGACTTGAAGCCAAAGCGGATTAAAACCTTGCAGAAATTTATTCCAATATAACTCAAGAACTCCTCGTTCTAGTAGACTCAATACAGCTCTTTACACAACAATAGAGCACAAAACACAGCAGTTAAAAACTTGACAACACAACTGCTGATAATCGCCGCAAAAGACAATGCAATACAGTTCACTTTCGGAACTCTCTGAATGCTCGCTAAGAGACAGCTAACTCAGTAACTCCAGTCAACTAACTGACTCAACTAACTCCATCACCCGCTCTCTTGGGCTTATATAGGAAAGGCGAATCTTCGCGAAACTTCCAGAGATAGAAATTTGGAGAACTTTCCAGATTGTAGTCGAAAAGCCCTATACATGTACCTGGGGATCGAAAATTTCGAAAAATGGTCGCCAGGTTTGGCGACATTTGGCGATAAAAATTAGTCGATAAAACCGTCGCTAACTTGGCTATCTCACCAATTTGGCAAGATTGCCATTACCATAATGTTAAATAGCCTGCTCTTTGTAAAACTCACTTCCCAGCATTATCTCTGTAAAACTCGTTTTCAAGCATTAAGGGTCACATTGCAGGAAAGCAAAGTAAGACAAACTATTGCACTGCCTTATGCAAAATGTACATAAATTTATCTTTTTACATAAGTAATGCTACGAAATATTTACAAATATACAGAAATTCGTAACAATATATATAGATAATCAGATAGATTCATCAAGAAATTTGAACTTAAGTAATTTTTAAACAATGTCACTGAAAGATTAAAACTGAATTAAAAATTATTGTACAAAAATTAGGTTAAATAATTATTTCAGAGTTGCACTAATTGGATGTAGCCAGGAATTATTAAATTACAGATTCATTAAGATCCAGTAAACTATCTTGTAAGCAGTATAAACTTAATTGGTCATGACCTGCACTTGATGTGAATCCTATAAGATAGCAATCACTCAAGATTACCTAAATTACATGAATTCAAACAAATTATCGTGCACGAGAGCACAGTAAATGAACAATTATTTTTCTAAAAATTAAGTACCTGTTAGTTCCTTTGAATTTATGTATTAATACAGAGATGCCATGTTATTCTACGGTTTACCCAGAATCAATACATTTACATTACAATGAATACGAAATACAATAATATAGTCACGTAACACTCAGCCAAAACAACGCAAATCTGGACAATAAGGAAATTATTAGTGAATTTCAAGAGTACTGCCAAAAGATTGAGAAAATATTTTTTGCGTAGGTTTCAAAGAATATTCTTAAAATAAAAATCCATAAAAACTACAGGAAATAAGTAAAAACAACACAAAATCCCTAGAAAAGTTGGCATATCTGTTAATATCTCATAGTAGTTGCACTTATCTAATAAAGAAAATCATTCCCATACATTTATGTTTTCGTGACACATAGAATGGCACTTTTATATTATCTTTAGGTCAAATCAGACAGTTCGGCAAAATTAAAAATAACCTAACAAAGTTATGTTGTTATTTATTTAAAAATAACCATCTTAGTTATAACCCCATCATACAATATGTAAACCTTAACTACTCTACATAGATAATATATGTTTCATTTGTTATAACCATATGTTTCATTTGTTTGTGAATTAATCAGAAGTTTACAGTTACCTACATTTTATTAGTCATAAATATAACACTTTAGAAATTCAAATAAGGAATCATTCAAACAAAATGTTGGATATTTTAACCAGTATGGATAATTCAGCCAGTGACACAGGAATTTGTTTTTTAGAAGTTTGGAGAGGAAGCAGAATATGCCCATTTTTTTTTTCTTCTTTTAATATTAAATTTTTTATGCTACTAAAATTTCGACAACTGCAGCAGCCCGAAAATATAGCAAAGTATTGCTTCATCAAATTTATTCTTCCCTATGGTAGGTGGCGATTACAGAGGTGGGGAGGGGGAGGGAGACAAGAAGTCCTACACTTTATGAAGTGTTAGCCAGCTCCAACGACAAAACTGTCTATTGTATAGATTTGCGAATCTAATGTATATATGTGAACACTTTGATTTTCTACTATCACTATTAAATCCTTTTAAATGCTATTAAAATTACATTAAAAACTTTTCCTATATTTATTTTAGAATATGCTTTGTTGCATCAATTATACTTAATTTCCATATGTCAGCACTCTCCAAAACCTTCTCACAATTGCAAACCATTTAAGATAGAGTCGCAGAACTCATTTAGTTTTAGTGTTTCTAAAATCTTGGCATTTCTGAAGACTCAACACATTACACGTTTATGTTTCCAGTGATTTTTACTGTTAGTAATACTTTTTAGTGATGCTAATAGTAGAAATCACTTTATGATCTTGTTAAGACATGTCTTAAATCGCACCTCTTTTCTGTATTCCTAAATTTTAGACTGCAATAATTATCTACAATGATTCCTTAGTTAAATGGATCTACCTTTATTATATATATATGTACTTTGAAACAAGGACTAATACCAAAAAGAATGTTAGAATGCCAATGGGCATGGAAGGAAAGAAAAGCAGAGGGCACAGTTAGTTTTCTAAAAGAATTAGGTAGGAATTTTAGGGATAATTCCAATAATTTCATTAATATTTTAGGGATAATTTCTTAAAATTGTAGAGATAATTTCAAAAATATTAGGGTTTTTTCCAAAAATTTTAGGGATAATTTTTTAAAAATTAGGGATATTTCTTTTAAAGTTGACACAGGCTCATAACACACACATTCTTTTCAAATCATATTTCAATACCGGCAAAACACTGCTAATTTTCAAAAAATTTAATAATTATTAAAATCTCAGAAAAGATTTTCTACTCTGAAGGATTATCTGGGTTTTTTCCCCGCATATTTTGGAAGAAAATTGGGGAAATTTCGAGGTTTGTAATTTTTTTTAGGAACTATGGAAAAATTTAAGTACAATTTTAGGGAGGAACAAAAATTTAAGGAATATTAAGAATGAAACCTCTGTAAAAAAATATGAGAATAACCAATATTAAAAATGCAATATATTTTCAGTTCTTCAAAATCTTTCAAGATACAAAAGATGCTTACATTTTCAACTCATTTGTTTCTAAAGGCATAATATAGTGTTCTTGTAGCAAAATAAAATATGGACATTTCAATGCAATTTTTATAAAAATAAAATAATTACTCACTTTCCAACTATTAAAGAGGATATGTATATTGGCTCCATCAATAGAGATGAAAGAAGGGCCCCTTGAATCCCACACACATTCCAGAGGGCAATCTTGTCACTGCACGACATGGACCAAGTAGGATCCCCACGACCCGGTTTTGTCCTCAAAGCACCAATCACATGGAAATTTTCTCCTTCTCCTTTAGGATCCTGAATCTCATTCTCTACACACTTGGCTCCTGTTCTTATAAAAAAGAAATCATTCAGGATTTTCGTGAAATTACAAATTAATTTGTTTACTATTTACAATTGCTTACAAATTTAGATTAATGACTATAAATAATATTAATTAAAAAATATTATATAAGCATCAATGAAATAAGATTTTAAATAATAACTATGCCATAAAACTTTACTACAACAAAAAGCATCAATTGGAAAGATATTTAGTGTTACTGATATTGTGTATGTATTTTTAATAACGTGAACCATGATAACTAACAAGTCGTATAGAAAGGATAGCTTGCTCAAATCTTAGTAATTTAAAATAAACTAATATTTATTCAAGTTTGTAAAAAAAATGAACCAGAAATAAATTAAAATAAGAAATTTGTTCTATTTGCCACTCACAGTATTATAAAAGAAGCTTAAGATCTGTTTGACATGGAACAAGCCTATTTTTCTACAATTGAAACATAACAGTATTTCGTTCCCATAATTTGCATTTATAACTATTACAGTTTGAAAATAAATATAAAACAAAAGTGTACTAGTGATGCCATAGAAACTACAGCTTATATATAAATACATAACAAATATAAATTTTTTAAACATTTCAATCACCTCAGTTATATGAAACAGTGGTGTAATGGTGATGGCTGTGGCTAATTAATTTTTTTTAATAGTATTATTTAGTTAAGAATTCTTTAAATGAAGTTAATTTTTTTTACAAGGGAGTTAAAAAAAATTTGATGGAAATGTATGAAAATATTAGCCTTCTCTGAAATTTAGTAAACCAGCCCTACATCAGTTTACAAGGTTTATTGTGAGCACATACAAAACTTTTACATTGTTAGGAACTGTTATGTTACATGAAAAACGCTCCCAATGAATTTTCATATAAAAAAATTTAAGAATTCAATCGGGAACTCATACCCCAAAAATTAGCTAAACCTTAATTGTTTTTTGGACATTTTTCTTCTCTATTTGCGTGACACTTCTAATAAATTGTGATGAGAAAAATTTAAACCATATCCTAAAAAATGAAATACTCTTTCTTTTCTACAATTGTGTTAATATAATAAATAGCAACATATAATCACGCTATGCACTATTTTTTTTTTTATCTCAATCACAAGCTCTTCATTGCAAAAAAATTGAAAAATTTCCTTCTTTCAAAAAGCATTGTTGACACAACATGGATTTGATTTTAATTAGCTGTCCATAGAAGATAGAAGAAATTACAATTTATAAAATGTTTCATTGATTCAATCCAATTCCAAAAAGAACAATTGAGGGAGTCAATTTTTTTTTATTTATCACATTTTAAAGAATTGTTAGGACTTGAGAATTATAATGACTGCCATTTTTTAGAGTTATTGTATTTCCTTATGGTTGTTTAATTTTTTTCCCTCCTATTTTCAGACCTCCTCAGTTACGCCATTGTTGCGAAATGCACTTTTTCACAATAATAGTATTATTGTATGTCTGTTGAGTAATTGGATTGAAATGGTATTTAATTGTGTTAAGTAAGATCTTTTTCACTTATATCATTACACATTTCTTGAAGAATATGAATATGCATCTTCTAAAACTAATATTATGTCAATGGTCCTGATACATATCAATTATAGTGAAAGATTTACTGAATTCTGCTGTAATTAAACTTACAACATGAATATGGATAGTTAAAATATGCACTATATTACTATAAATATAATATATTCCTAACAAAAATAAATGTCGGTGTATTTATCACATACATTTCTCAAGCCCAGTCCTTATCACCAATAATTAAAACTGATTCACTAAATTATAGTTCATATGTCATCATTTCAAAAGCATGACAAACTTAATTATTTGTAATGTGTGTTTATTCCCCCATTCTATCTACATTGCTAGCTCATATAAATTGTTTATAATAACAATAACACAGACAATAATAATCACAAAATTATTTCATCATCATTTTTTTATTTCTAGATACTTGTAGCAATTTGGTCAAGGTTTCAGTCTTTGACTTACATTTTACACAATACATCAACATACTTTATTCATAGCACTTAAAATAAGGTCTCAATATTTTTTTGCCATTCTCGTATAATTCGTCACAATTCCTTTCTTTAAGAGTAGACATACATATTTTAAAACTGATTTGGCTGATATCTTGAACATGCATGGTTAAAATATAATCTGATATATAGTCATGAGTTGTTTACATGTTAGAATATTTAGCACATAAGTTGCTTAATTTGTCTTTATCACCAATAACTGCAACTACTTCACACATTTCTAAAAGTTGCATTAAATCATAACATATTACAGAAGTAAAAGTAAGCATTAAGTAACAAATATCATCACAATTTGTATTCTTTAGAGAACTAATATTGTAATATATATGGATTAATTTTTAGCAATACTCCAGAACTTTTGGTTTTCATCCTATGGATAAACTCTTATTTTTATGTCTAGTTTTGTATTGATGTTTATTCCCATCACTGTTGTACACATAACTTCGAAAATTCCTTTTCTCTTCATATTCAGGTTGTACATGTGCTGAAATATAAAGATGATACTTTGCAATTTCTACTTTTGAATATTCTTTGGATGATAATGCAGTTGGTTGCTTTCATTTACACTCAAAATTTTTCAAGTTCATACATACAGATGGTTTCCAAAGATATCTGAGTCTAAGTCATAAATGACAGCTAAAATTTTCTGATGCATTTCGTATGACGAATTCCTCTGCTCCAGGATGAGCAAGTTTAATTGGGTTTCTAGAATCTCTTTCTAGGAACATTGATGGAATGCCTAGCAATATAATAAAAAAAGGATGTCAAAATTTTACTTTTCCTAAATGTAATTAGAAATTTTTTTCTTGTGTTATCATAAATTTTCAAGAATCAAAATTATTTCTGTTGAAATATTTTAACAGCCTCGATATCTTCAAAAATGAACCAGCTTTTCCAAACACTAACTTTTAAACTATCAAAATAAGTATTTAATAATTTTATTACAGAAAATATATAGTTTAGAGAATTAAAGGCATATTTTTGACAAGATAGTATTATGAAAGGCTTGTTTTTTAAAGACAGTGAATATTTGAAAATATCAAAGCTGCTAATTTTTTAATTTAGAATTAACTTTGACTTAGTTATATATTATGTCTATTGAAGGTCTTAACATAACTTTAATATTGTATTATATCATAATAAGATAAATAATATAAAATAAATGTGAGTTGGACTTCTTCGAAAAGATTTTTAGCAACTGTGATAATTCTTAAAACATCAACTCATTAAAAATATTCATTTAATAATTTTATAACACTCAATTTTTACAATAACAATTTATTAATATTTTAATTCATAAAAGAAAAGCATTTTATAGATTGATTTTTTAATAATAATTTATTAATATCATAATTCTTTAAATAAAATATTATGTTATAACTATAGGAGTGTGAAACATTGCACAGCTTTCAATTTATTACACTGAATAATATTGGTCATTTCAGTAAAATATGACATGGTGTTACTTACCATTCTCTTATTATCACTCATTCGAATAAAAATGGCCAGTTTGGCAATATTTTTGGCAACAATTTTTTACATGATTATAAAAAAAAAAAAAAAAAAAAATCATGCTAAAATGGCAACATTGGTAATTTTATTTGATAGACATTAATTACATTGTCCTTGCTTGAGCTTGAAAACCAAAAAAATCAATTGTTGATGTGCAATGCTCAAGGGCAGAAGCACTTGTTTTTCAACTTTTTACGCTTTTATCACATATTTATGGGAATTTCGGAAGTGTGAATGTTTAAAACACTTACAGAGGCATTACCACAGCGATTTTTATCAAAATCGTTAGATCCGTATTTAGCAATTACAAAAAAAACATGATTTTTTCAATGGCAGCTCCTTTTGCACATGAACGATTTTAGCGAAAGCTTTAATGGTAGGTCCCTGAGTCCCCACCAACCAGCACACCAAATTTGAACATCATAGGTCAATTTGTTCAGGAGTAATGCTGACCACAGAAACACATTTTGTCGAGACAACTTTTTTAAATCAAGATGTTCCAAAACATGGAGAAATGCAAAAAAAAAAATTTAAAAAATTTGACCGTATGCTATACTTTCATTACCCTATGTATATATATGGGTAATTGAAAGCAAAAAGTTTTTCAATTGATGCATTAAATCAAATAATTTTTAGTTATGTTCCTTAAAACTAAGTTGCAAAAAATTAAAAATTTTTGATATTTCAAAATTATTACAATCATTTCATTATAAGAAATGCTATTTTTTGAAAATTTTCAAATATTAACTAATCATTTTGTTATAAAGTATATTTGCAACATTTTCTAGGTAAATAGAATATCAATATGTGAAACTTGGAAGGATATTAACACATTGTACTATCAAAAGAATAGAATACTAAAATATTTCAACAAATACAAGATACATATATTTTAAAATAAATACATGATACTATAAAGAAAAATGAAAAACTTCTTATCTTTACTATAATTTCAAAAAAAGCGAGAATTTTTACAAGTATTTTATTATACTGGTTGTAATTTTGTACAAGAAAGACAAGATATTTCCACAAAAAATCAATAACTTAAAACATTTAAATTTATTTATTGGAAGAGAGTCATCACTTTACCTGAACTGCAATATACAAGTTAATTAAAAATTATGTTTTCATTAACTTTAGGGAGTCCAAGTTATTTCTGTTGAAATATTTTAACTGCTCCAAAGCTTTAAAAATTGAGATATCCTTCCATAATACCAACACCAGGATAGCCAAAAAATTCAGGAAAAAAAAGTTCCCTGATAGATTTCTAAAAAATTCCCTGATTTTACAGCAAACTTTTTTCACATTTCCCTAACTTTTCCAAATGTGTATTCCTGATCAAATAGAACATGCATACCAAAGAGATAGCATACCAGTTTTTTAAAAACAGTTTGGTTGAAAAGTTTAAATTATTCCGTAACATGAAATTTCTAACAATTAATCAATTACCAACACAATTCTCCTGGTACATGACTCCAAAACAAGGATGAATGGGGAAATGTATTTTCAAAACAATGATGGAAAATTTCCCTGATTTTTGTGAAATTTTTCTAAAAAATTCCCTAACATTTCTC
Organism: Linyphia triangularis; assembly: GCA_963978545.1. Classification (NCBI taxonomy): domain Eukaryota; kingdom Metazoa; phylum Arthropoda; class Arachnida; order Araneae; family Linyphiidae; genus Linyphia; species Linyphia triangularis. Next base: position 62,297,200 of record OZ021729.1, read on the forward strand.
TGATATTTACCAGAATCAGAAATATCTCTAACATTTTCCCTGATTTCCAGCTTTTGTTGCCACTTAGAACTCATTAAAATATGCATTTAATAACTTCTTTATTTTTAATAAAAGTAAGTTTTATGAGTACCAAAAATAGAGAGAAATAAGCATATTTACTTTTAGTTATATTTAAAGTTTGAAATTTTCTTACCAACATAATTTGTTTTGAATATATCCATCCATCCATCGAAGTTTAGGTCTTCTCTTTCTTCTGAGATTACCGATCAGAAATGTATTTACCTTACTGTCAAAAGTTCAAATCCAATGCCAGTTGATGAATATACTTCAAACTATTTTCTGATGAGTTTTGCTTCAATAAATGAAGAGATATCAATGTTAATATCAATAATAGTAAGGATATCTGTATCCATGGTGATAGAATTTTAAATGTGGAGTTTTTATTAATTACAAAATAAAAAGTTTGGTAACTGTATATTTTTATTGATTTAGAAATGAAAATGAAAATTTTGAATATAAATTCTTTATTATCAATATCCAATTTTTATGAGCAACTGCAAATTATTTGAGATAGCTCAGATCGACTTTTCATAGGTTTTAACCACTAAAAAAAATTGATTCCATGTCATGGACTAACTCATTTTTGCCCCAAAATCTTGATAGAATGCATTGACATCATCAACGAATTTATCTGCAAAGTTTTAGATTGATTGGACGATGACAAGTGGGTTAAGAAGGTCACAGCAAATTTTCCGCCTACACATCATAAAACAAAATTGATGTTAATATAAAGAATTTAAAATTAATCGGTTTTTGGTAAAAAAAAAAAATTCAGTTTTCTAAGGTTAATGCATAATCTGATTTATGATTAACACTTTCAAATGTAAAGCGTAGGGCTTGAGTAAATATCTGTTTTATGTTTAAAAATATTCATTAAATAGCATTCCTGAAAAAAAAACTTTGAATTTTGTAAAAATGTTTCTAAATTCACACTCCTATACATACATTTTTTCTCTAAAGCAACATTTCTCATATAATTTTCAAACTTATAAACTGAATAATTTTTTTATCACATCTAATAGTTAATACATTTTATTGTGGTGACTATTGTGAAACAAAACTCGTTTCAAAACAATACTTATAACTTTTAGAAAACTAAATTGAGATACAAATTAAGGTCCCACTTGCAATAATGTTTTGCAGATATCAATGAATAATTTTTGTTTATTTATGGTTATATTTATTTGTTACACTTATTCGTGTTTGGTTTTTGTACACCAAATCAAGCATACAACTTTATAACATAGATATATAGATGGTAATTCTTTCTTGTTCTTATTTTTAATATACATTACATTTTATGAGATTATAGAACTATATATTTCTTCATATAGCACTATAAAAATTAATCATAGATTTAATTTGCAAGCATGAATATAAATGTACTTTCACACACCCATAATAATATATATTTTAATGATAAATAACCAGTTGGTCCATGTCCTGATTGCTAACGCTCAGAGACACTATGTCTATTCATTATGCAAAAGAAAGGAACATGTGATAATCCACTTATCAAGGAACTTCGAAATTTAACTTCCATGATTTTTTTTTTCATCTTTAGGATATTCGCTAATATGGTACAGCCTGGCTACCACTAGTTCGCTGAGGGGGAAGCACAAGTAAACCAGTTTGGACCAGTTGTTAAGATAAGAAACAGGTCGAAATTGTCATACCTCCAAATCAGTCAGCTAGCCAGAGTCTGGCATAAATAAAAACCCAGCATTTGAAGGATGAACTATACAACACTCTTACAAATAATTGAAATCAATCAATTCAAAATACATAATTAATGATATCTAAAAAATGTAGGTCAAGTACATAAAGTGTAAACAATGAAAGTTGTATTAAGTGTTCAGAATTTTGAAAACCACTGCTGTAGTAGAACATGTTTGATAGCACAATAGTTAAAAATATTGAAATTAAACTAATTAATATTTTTTTCTGTGACAACAACTGCAGTTTAAGCCCTTTTAAATGACTTCTTGACTATAAAAATGGTTGAATAGTATAGAAACAGTGACTTCTCACAAAAAATATATTTTGTTTATTAAATACAGATATTAAACTGCACAATTTATTATGTTGCAAAATCTTTTATAAATATAATTGAATTGATTTGGCTAAAATATGGTCTAAATATATTTTTCTGAAATTAAAAAGAACAACAAATTAAAATAGTTGTGGAAGAAACCAGTTAATAAATAAAATTAGCACTATACAGTTTATAGTAACCTGTAAATATCTCCAGCCACATTTGGTGAATTCTGTTCTATGGAATTTACATCAGTTTCAATTCTGAGTCTTTTGGGATTTCTTTCACCCACATCATTCCGATATTCCTCTTCAATAAAATCCTTAGTATCAATCATGTTCTTTGGAAATATGGCAGCATCCCCACCTAAAAAAACATAATCCTTCGTGAAAATAGTAATTTAGTGCAATTTTTTATCACAAATCCCTAATTTAGGGCATTTTACAGTAGTAATTATTCTTTCCATTGAGTGTTTATTAATAAAACCATGAAACAAACATCCTAACCCTTTGCAATTAAGGCTTCTAAACAGCAATCATCTCAATACAGGTTTACAACGTTAAAAGTTAATGTAATTATTGAGAATCGACATTAATGTAATTAACAAGTTGGCAGAAACTGCAAAGTGAGGGGCCTGTCGAGCAAAGAATAAAGTGAAACTACTATAGAAAACTTAAATGTAACTAACTCTAAACAACAGTAAAATTATATTTCGTAATTCCAACAAAATTTTAACAAATACTTTAAAATGCTATAAATAATATTAAAAATCCCTCCCATAACCATTCCAAACCTAAAATTCAGTATTTGCTATCTAGCTAATTAGAATTAAAAATATAATTTATCCCAGAGTACTGTATACACGCTATTGTAGCAAATTGCTGCTTAATAAACAATATCTTAGATACATTTATACAACTTTATATTACCTCCAACACACATGCAATGATAATTATTTCGTGAAAATTATACTGTAACATTTTCTGAAAAGTACTGAATTTAATTTACTAATTAGTCCGAATAAAACATATTTAACCATAAACTTTGGAAGATAATATAATTTCTCTAAGAGAATTAGTGCCTTACAAGGTACATGACTGATGAATAGGTGAAACTCTATTCCTTCTTTTAGACGGAATTTCTGCTCTGCTTCAACAAAACATAAAACTTCTGAATTCTTGTTATGCAATACCATATGCATGTGGTGGTAAAGAAACCTTGATTAAGTAAGACATAACAGCTATAAGTATTTGTTGAAAGTGATTTAAGGATGAACTTAATTATAACACTATTTATTATATGAATATGGAAAAAAAAAATGTCCTCATATAAAGAATTAACAATAAAAATCTTACATCAAAGAAATCTCCACATAAATGCATCTCTGACTGAATGTATGCATATCTATAACTTGAGATTTACAGAAAGAATTTCGATTGTTTGTGTCTATTATCAGTTTAATTACAATACATGGTGAAAAATATACTTGTAGCACACAAAAAAAAAATAATTAAATGTGAGAAACCTTTTTTGTCATATTGCTGACTTTTTATTTCGGATGTTTAGACAGTTTCTTCAAAAACAAAACAGTTTAATATCAAACAGGTAAACGTTACTTAATTAAATTTTTTAACACAGTTATAATTTATATCTCGCAAAAGAAAATCATCATAACGTTTAAATACATCCTACTTTAAAAGGTTTTATGCAATTACAAACTATGTATTAGAATTTATATGAATTAATGCAATTAGAATTGCTATGAAAATGGTTCTGGGAGACAAACGCATCTTTTCAAAAAAGGAAATGGGACTCAGCGAGCCAACAAATTATCACCAGAAAGGAAAACACTGAATACCTTTATAGATTCCTAGCAATGTGGATCACACAACTAGTTATTATACATAATTTTTTAATATTTTTATTATTAGAAGTAAAAAATTTTAAATTAAATTGTTTTTCCTACAACAGCAAAAAATATACTATTCTGTTAGCTGGGTACCAGTTAAAAACCTCCAAACTTCAGACTTAATTTTATCAAACAAACAAACGACCTTCAAATCATTTATAATTCCTTTAACAAATCGTTATAAAATTGCTACAGTAACTTTATTGCAAAACGGTAACATTATGCTACATTTCAGCATCATTAAAACATTTAGGCTAATTGCCAACTGGTATCTGTTTAATGAAAGAGTATTGCAAAAAAATATTGATAATAAGTAATTGTATTGTTTATATTAAAGAAAATACACTGTTAGGAATTAGGAAATATATAATACAACACATTGTATAGTGGTGTAATGACTGAATGGCAAAATAGCATTACAGTACAAAATCGCAAATCCAAAATCCTTGCGACCATGGCAATTTGGATTTTGGAAATTTACATATTTCAGGCCATTTTAAGTTTTTCAGTAAAAAGAAACAGACATCTCCTTAACACCCCTTAAGTAAATTGCTAATTTACAGTGCCCCTTGGTGTGATTTTAAAGAAATTGGCAAAATAAAATATGAAACTGAAATAAAATATAAGTAAATTAATGATATAAAATGTTAACTTAATCGCTTACTAATTGCCCACAAATTCGAGGAGTACCGTAAACTAGGGACATCTGCATTTCGAAACAGATTTGTTCCCTGATCTTCATTTACACAAGGAGCAATCTATTTTTACATCACATTACAATTATTTCGGAACAAAACTATTTTACACAAAATATGTCTGTAATTTCTCTTAGTTGCATTAACTTTGATTTTTCCACCAATGCCTTTTCTTTAACTAAAGCTACAATTATTATGTGAAAAAGCATGGTGGTCGGTAGAGTCAGAGATAATTCCTTTAAAAATAAATGGGAGGGTCAAAAGTGCCTGGTTTTAGGCCATTACTGTTTTTAGATGTCCGGATTTTAGGCTGTTGACAGTTTTAGCATTGGACATTTGGGAGGATTTCATAAGTTGACAACTTAATATAGGGTGGCCACAAAATTCCAGAAAAAAAGTTCCCTGATAACTCCCTGACAAATTTTTAAAAAATTCCCCGATTTAAGGGAAACTTTCTTTTAAATTTTCCCAATTTTCTTAGGTTTTTCAGATGTCTAGATACCCTGATCCAATAGAACTTGTATGCTAAAGAGATAACATGCAATTTAAAAAAAAAAATAGTTTTGCTGATAATGAAATGTTTAAATTATTCCGAAACACTAAACTTCTAATGGCTTATCACTGCAAATCTCCATGCAAATAGCACCAAAATATGGATGAACGTGACTTAAACAATACAAAATTTCCCTGATTTTCATGAAATTTTAAAAAGTTCCCTGACATTTCCCTGATTTCCAGGTTTTCCCGGTTCTGTGGCCACTCTGTAATACAACAACAAGATACTTACAATAGTTTGAGTTATGAAAATGAGTAACCAAGTACCAGCAGCAGTTAATCAGATTAGCTTAGATTAATGTTACAGAATCATTACGTTAATCATATGCTAAACGTTATTCATCATAATCTTAAAGTATAAGTCAGCTAATTTCCTTAATAATATTTTTAATAAAATAAGATTTCTACCTCTGCTTTTTTCATGTGTTTAGTTGTGATGAAGGAAGAAAGAGTAAACCCTGTTAATATTTAAAGCCAAAGAAAAAGTGATATTTAAAAGTAGTATTATCTATTGTTTCTATACATTACTATTATATAAACAGAAATATATGTCTTTTCATTTTTGTTGAATTAGTAAAAACAGCATAATACATTTTATTTATTTTGACGGTTCAAGTCGAACTATAATAAATCACATCGAGAACTACGAACAATATTGCACAGCATACCTAATCAAGCCTCTACGAGCAAGGATCTCTGCATGACTGTCAAAGACCAAATTTCCTGAAAAAGGTATGAAGTTATTCAGTTTTAGTTAACAAATTTAAGTTAACAATTTAAAGCTAAAAAGTAACAAAACCTTTTTCGTTTAGTTCAGAAAATCCTAAACATTTTGTGCCTGTACTCAATGAAATAATGCTCAGCTCTGAAAAAGAAAGAAAATGAAGTTAAACACTGTAAAATAAGAGCTAAATATAGATGCAAATAGCCAACTCTAAGTGTATGGAAATTGAGAGCTTGCCAAATATTCAATAAAAAATGTACATCCCCGTAGTAAAACTGTTTAATGCTTTCTGCAATTATCTTTCGAGTTTCAATATATTTATGGAGAAAAGTAATAAAATTTGCAGAATTTTTAAGTGAATATTATAATCAAGATATAGATATTCCATTATTTTATTAACTTATCCTGATTTCTACTGATATATATATATATATATATATATATATATATATATATATATATATATATATATATATATATATATATATATATATATATATACATATATATATACATATATATACATATATATATATATATATATATATATACATATATATATATATACATATATATATACATATATATATACATATATATATACATATATATATACATATATATATACATATATATATACATATATATATATATATATATATATATATATATATATATATATATATATATATATATATATATATATATATATATATATATATATATATATATATATAACAAATAAATTTACTTTCACTAGAAGACATAATAACAGCAGCCAGTAGAGTCCATTCTTTATTCAGTTGGGGTTTTCCTTTCTTTGGCAATGTTTTAAAGCGTTCGTAACACAATTTCGCTATATCATCGGAAAATTCTGAATAAAACATTTTAAATTGATGCTTTATCGATGATGAAGAGGTTATTGTGTTGAAAAAAATTATACTTTTACTCGAAATTAGTTTAGACAAGGCGACGACGACAAAACTCAAACCCCACGTATCTAAATAAATAAAGCAACATTGCTGTTATAAGGAGTTGAGATGAACAGAAACTGACAGTTTTCAGCCAATCATTTTACAATTTTATAAACAAATTAAAACTTACATATTCCAACAGTCAATCATAATAGAAAAAAAAACCTATTCTGTAAACACAGCAGTTTATTATTTCGTACATACCTGTACTCAATGTGAAATCTAAATTTCATACATTGTTATACACTATAACTTCAACTCGATTTTTCTTCTTTGTTTGTTTGGGAAATTTAGAGGTCTGGTGTGGTCTGCTATATTTTTGTATGAAGACTGAATAATAATTGTTATTAAAACACCCTGCCATCATGTCTTACTGCGTATCACATGGTAAGTCGATAAAAATTACTAGCAATAAATTAAAATTACTTGCAAAGATTACATTTGGTAATTTAAAAAGAACGTGTGCTGTGATATACCGGCATGGGGATCCCCCTGCATGCAATCCCCACTTTCTATTTTATAGTTTAGTTTTTGAATTAAAATAATAAAATAGAATAATAAAAATGTAGGGAAATAGAAACCTTTGGGAAAGCAGTCCCCTTCAGTTAATTTCAGCATGATCAGATTGCATAATTAGATATGATGCAATCTGATCAGGATAGACTACTGAGGTGTACAAAGATATTCCGCGCTGATACGTGATGTGTTATTAATAAATGTGATACATTAATTATTAAGATAGATGTGTTAATTATTAAAATTAATTCCTTGTTAATATTGCACAATTTATTATTATATATTAAAATATTACAAAAGTAGTTGTTTGTGAAGGTCAAATAAAAAAAAAAAGTTTTATTTCCTGTAACCCGACCCTACCGTAAAATTATTACCATAAATATATATACCGGAAATTTTGACCCTAAAGTTTTGATAGACTTTTTAAAAATTGTTCAGCACTGGACAAAGAGCAGCATATATCTGCTGCAGCCTTGCCAATTAGCTGGTAATTAACTACAAACCAGATATATTTCTATACCTGGTTTATATAAAAAATATATTAAAGTATTTGGTAAAAATATTTAAAAAAAAAAAACTTTTTCCTACCTAGCTTCCCTAATATTTTTGTCTATGTTAGAGGAAACAAACCTTTATTTTAATTTCAATTTGGTTCATTTAAGGACTCTTTATTAAATTCTATGTCCAAAAAATAGACCCTCCATAATATTTCCAGTTTGAAAACGGACCAATTACAAAATCGCTGCATTTATTTTATGCCAAAAGGAGAAAACAGCCTACATGTTGGTTTCAAGTAAGTGATGCCATGGACACCAAACCATATGCTCAAATCCTATAAAATTGGAAATTTTTCAAAAAAACCGGACCGTGTAAAAAAAAAACCTGGATAGATACCTGCTAATGTTTATCCATTTTAGCAGAGAAATAGTTTTCTAGAAATAGTACTTACTTTTTATGCTGTAAACTAACTCACATGAGCACTAACAAGAAATATTGATTTCAGTACTTCAGGGTTTTAAATACTTTAACACCCCATAAAGTTTAATGATTTCTTACTTGTGAAAAATGTTAATTTTTGGAACAGTTGTAATATAGGACTTTTGGCAATCAGAAATATCATCAAAAACATGGTAAGTAAAATAAAATTAAAATATAAATAATCATAAAATTAAGTTAAAATACAGTCAAACCTCGTTAACTCGAAATCGCTTATCATAAAATCTTGTTTAACACAAAGTAAAAGCAGTTCTCCATACTTAAAACTTAACTTTATTTTATTCGTTTAACACGAAATTAGGTTAACTTGAGCGATTTCAGCAGTCCCCATCTACTTTGCATTAATGGGGTTTGACTGTATAAATAATAATAAAATTAAGTTAAAATATAAATAATAACAAACTTAATTTAAAATATAAATAATAATAAAATATAACTTAAATAAAACCTATCAGTTCCAAAGAAATGTCAACTTATAAACATCTGTACTAAATTGGTCTTTTATTTGGTGGGTCATTTTAGATTCAGTGTAATTAAAACATTATTCGGTTGCTTAATAATTCAACATCATATTAAAACTAAATTTTTCTATATTCAGGAAAAGACAAGGTTATGTTTCTTACAGAAGAAGATCTCAAAGGGCCTAGTTCTATTATTTTACCAGAAGAAGAAGAACCAAGAGGTATAAAACTTTTATTATTGCCAAAATTAAAATGCTTTAAATTAATTTATTCACATGAATAGTCAAAGAAAACACATTTCCTTTAATTGTATTTTATTAATTACTGAATAAGAGCCATAGATAAGATTTTTTGTATCTGTAGCTCTCATTCAGTAGTTTCGTTCTGATGGAAGTAATTTTTAAACAAAACCATCCTTTCCCTATATTCTCTGTTCACTTAAACTAGCTCATTAATATTTTATACAGTGGTCGCCGCTTAATGTGATCACGGTTAATGTTATCAAACGTTTAATGTTATCAAAATCACTAAGGCCCGTCCGTTTGTATCAAAATACACTTAAAAATCACCGGTTATTGTAATCAAAAGTTCGTTTATTGTTATCAATTTATAAATGTTGTTCTTTTCAAGTCAATAAGTATGTTTTTGTATAATAGTACATAATTACATATTTATCTTATTTGTTATATTTTTCATGCTTTATATATTCTGCGGAATTAACTTTGTCTTTATTTATTAATACAGCGTTTCACAACCTTTAAGTATTTACGGCTCAGTTTTCAATCATAATTTTCATCGCGCCCAGCTTACAATAAAATGTATACAACAATAATGTATATTGAGTATTTTGGATTCTTCTCCTCACTTTGTAAAGACATGGGTTCAGTACATTTATCGTTACTATTTTATTGCGAGGTAAGATGGTTATTACGAGGGAAATTTTTGCAATGCGTTTGTGAATTAAGAGAAGAAATCGCCATTTTCCTAGAAGAGAAAACAGACCGGATGTCGAGAATTTTTGCGAGGGTTCATTTGTGATGAAATTGAGCTACTTGGTCGACATATTCGAGAAATTAAATAACTTGAATCTTCAACTCCAAAGAGCAAATACACATATGTTGGATACAAGTGATAAAGTTAATGCTTTTTGTAGAAAATTGGAATTGGGGAGCAGAAATTTAAAGCTAAAAACCTAACAATGTTTGCAAATGTGGAAGATTGTACTAAAACTTACAAGGCTGAACAAGAACATGTAAAACTTATTTTTGTTACCATTGAAAATCATTTAGCCATACTGGCAAAGAATTTTAAAAAGTATTTTCTTGCTGACTTCAAACTGATAGCAAGTTACGAGTGGGTTAGGGATCCATTTCATAAGACTCCCGAAGGACTCTCAATTGATGAGGGAAAAAAATTCATCGACTTCGTGACAAGTGTCGAAACCATTCGCATTCTATTACCATTTTCAACATCCTATCTTTGTGAAACTGGATTTTCTGTTGTGGTTTCTTTAAAGACAAAATATAGATCTCGGCTAAATATAGAAAAAGAACTGAGAGTGGATATTTCTAATATTAAGCCTTCCTTTGAAAAACTTTGTTCTGTAAGACACACCCAAGGAAGTCACTAATAATTATTAAATTTGTTTTTAATTTAGTATGTTTTGATTAAGTTTTGATTTCGTAAATTGTTTTACTTTATTTGCTAAATATGTCGAATTGTATTTTGTTTTCTCTGTGTATGTGTGAATTCCTTTCAGTCAGTTAATCAATTTTTTAAAATTATATTTTCTCTTGGATGTTCTCGCGCCTCCCCTCTAGTGTGCTCGCGCCCCCCTAGGAGGGCGCGCCAAACAGTTTGAGAATCGCTGTATTAATACATGCTATGTAAAAGTTTGCTTTTTTCAACCTGAATATTTTTTCGTTTATTATTATCACTCGGTTATTGTTATCAAATCGTTTTCGTCCTATTGTGATCACATTAAGCGGCGTCCACTGTATTTATTATCGTACTAAAAATTATAAAATAGATCCTTTTAGGACAAAAAAAGTTTAAACTTGCGAATCTTAACTCGAATGGATTTGACGATTCAAATAGTCATATCATTGGAAATTCCTTTTTGAACTCCAAATGGGGATACCAGATTAATTCTATTTTTCTAACAAACTCTAGAAATTGACAAGTTTTCTTGTTTACAATTATAGTTAACCTCTGAAGGCTTATATTTTTAGTTCATCAACGCTATCACATCTTGTGTAAATTACAGGGTGATCGTGATTAATGTTCAACTTTCAAAGAGCTATAAAATAAAAGAGCCACCATTCGGAAGGACCAGAAATTTCATACAAAGATGGGAAAATGGTAAGCCATAAGAACAAAATGAACTATTTCAACCTCTTTTTCTTATGTCATACCATACCATTTCCCATTCTTTGAATATATTTAGGGCAAGTTTCAAGTCAATCTGAGTGTGTTTTTTTCACAACTTTTTGAAAGCTAAACTTTAATTATATTCACTCTTCATAACAAGTGTATTCCTAAAAAAGAAAAAAGTCACCAAGTTAGATAGTTTTCAACTAAAAACTGTTTGACATTTTGACTAAAATAATGGTCCTATACTCATTTCTTAGAAAATCCCTTATCTGGACAAATTAAGGTATCATATCAATAACATTTGTGACCAAACCCTCCAAATTAGTTTTACAATGTACTTCCAAATCTTAAGGCTTGTAATTTCACTTCTATTACTGTACAAGGATTTGCAAACATTTCATTTTCTCTCTAATGCTATCCAGAAGTTCTAATCAGATATATTAAAAGCTAAACACATATTGAAGCAACCTTTTGCTGACAGTTTACAATCCAACTTGTTTTCAATGCAATTAATTTCCTTACACTTATTTTCTTACTAATTTTCCAAAATTCCAGGTTTCTTACTACCCAATGGAGAGATAAACTGGGGCTGTCCCTGTCTAGGCAACGCTGCCATTGGTCCATGCAGTGTCGAGTTCCGGGAATCACTAACCTGCTTTCACAAGAGCGAGGCGGATCCAAAAGGAAGCGACTGCCTGGCGCAGTTCCGGGAAATGAACGATTGCATGTCAAGGTACCCTGGTCTCTACAAAAAAGATGAAGAGACTGATGCAACCCTTAAAAAACTGGAGGAGGACGAGGCTGAATTTGGCTCTTTCTCATCTGAAAAAGATGAACAGACAACTAACGAGGAGATCTTGTCTCAAATAGATGAACAGAGCTCTAGCACCAATGATGAAAAGACTGGAGTGGAGTCAACTGGAAAATAACGTTTGTAGTCGTAGGATAATAAATTGCATAAATGGTGGCTGTTATCACTGTTACAAATTTTCTAATGTTATCAGCCATATGTCATGTTGTAGATCATTTGTTAATAGATAATTTATACAAAGGAGAGTGTGTGTCTAGTTTTTCAATAGTATATTTTATATACATAGGATATATTCTATACTAGTTTTTTCATGTATATATTCAAGACTAACTTTTCCGTTGTAATATTTTTGTGATATAGATTTGTTTCTTTTACTCTAAGTAAGAAGCATTATTTCTCTTATTAATGTTCTCAGTATAAATATTTAAGTTATAAATTGTTACTTATATTTTATTTCATTGACTGCAAGCAGATTATATCATTGTTTATCACGGTTTGATTTTCAGTTGGTAGTTAACGTATTGAAAAAAATTACTTTCTATGAAAAAAAAAATTTCTATAACACCATACACTTTTTAACGCCCTTTCATGTTTTACTAAAGAAATCTAATGCTAAATATATTTTTTGCATGTACCTAAGTTGAACTAAGGCTATTAATCAAGTGCACATTTACAGTATTAAGTTTCTTTTATAAATTAACTGTACTTGTGGCCTCGAATGTAGCCTGTACATTTAAGTTTCTTAAAGGAATTATTTTTGTAGAAATTCTTCAAAGCAGTATTTAAGCTGAGGTACAAAATTTCTTTAGCAAGAAAGTTAAAATCACATTCATTTTATCAATTTGCTAAAACAATTACGAGTCGCGTCACTCGAGATGTTTAATTTAGCATAATTATAACACCTTTTTATTATAAAATCATTATTAACTTTAAGTATAAAAGCTATTTTATACCATTATCAACTAGAAAAATACTGTTCACCATTTAGATTACTTGTTCTTTTACGTTGATGACTAACCTTGGATTAACAAAAATGGTGATTTTAAACATTTTAAGTCAAAATGTTTTATCTAAAGAGCTAAATCGTACTTTCTTATTTTAACATTTCAGAAAGATCTTAAGCATTTTGCTAAAAAAGCACTCACAGCTTAATCCCTACTTCAAAGTTAGATATTTTTGAGATAGGAATGATTCCTTAGATTTTCTCAATCTGCTTAAATTAGTATTTTCTCTTCCCTCTGATGCCCTCATCTATTATATACTATAACCAATTCTCAAAATTTTTGGACTATTTCTGATTTTTTTAACTTCAAATTTCAAACCAATAACATAATGTGCAATAGTAAATAAACTATTCATTAGAAGCGGAGGTCTTAGCTTTAAAATTGCTTTATTTTATCAATTTTGGTTTTAAGGGGGGAAAAAGGGGAAAGTCTCAAAAACATCTCATCTAAATATAATATATAAGGTTGTGGCAATGGGCTGTGTTCATAATGTACAAAAGAAATGAATATTGAACCCAGATACTAAAAGTATTAAAAATTTAATACAATCCCTTTATCTAAAGTAAGTTTAAGCTAATTAAGCAAAAATTTGCTATTCATGCATAGAAAAAAAAAATTAAAAAGTATTAAAATGAAAAGGCACAAATATGCTTAATGGCACATAATACTACCAGGGATGTAGTGAGGCCAGTAAGCTCTGGTATGGTGTACGGATACTGTTTTGAGAGCTAGTATGGCAAACTGCCACTTTTTTTTATAATAACTTGTAAATCTTTATGCATGTATTTGTGATATAAGTTTGTGAGAAAATAAATACACAAATTAAGAGTATTTAGCTTCTTTTTTTTGTATAGTAAATTATGTAAAGTATTGCAAATTTGCATTTTATAGCACTACAACCTTGAATACTACATGATTGCACATGCAAAAAAAGTAGTTGCTACCTTTCTCGTAATACAGGACACAAGATGTTGCCTCAAAACTTTAAAAAAAAAAAAAAGCTACATTTATAGTTTTTTATAAAAAGAGCGAACAGAATGTTCACAAGAAGAGAACCATCAGTAAAATAATGCTTATTATTTGATATCAAATTGAATATTTTTCTTTAAAAAATTACTTAAAATGTTTTCTTATCAGTTGTCACTTCAGATTATAGGTGTTAGCAATCGTACAAGAGTTAAGAAATGAAATTGACACAGAGAAAAGTGAGGTTTAGGTAACAATTTTGAAATTTGCGAGTGGCAAAATTACAAAGTATAATTTGCATCAGATGATGAATGGACTAAATTATTAATAGTTTATTTGTGGATTGTAATGCTAATATGTCAGTGAAATGTGGATGCTTTTATTACATCAAAAAATTTTTTTGTTTATTTATAATCCACATTCATAATATATTATGTAAACTCACTGTAATATTCTCTAGGTTACATAACTTTTCCTTTTGAAAGCTTTTTTTTTTAAATATTTAACTTTAAATTTCATCTTTACATTAAAAATATATGCTATTTGATAAAAATTATGCGGAAAAAATCGTATTTTATTAATAACTTTTATAACACTTGTGTATTAGACTTCATATTATTTATCAGTAATTCGATTCTTAAAAAAAACTAGAGGAGTGGAACATTACACAACTTTCAATTACGCTATAATACTGACTTTGGATTTGTGTCATTTATCGTTTTTATATATTCATCTTCATCATTCATATAGCAAAAATGGTTAGTTTGGTGATATTTTTTGCGATAATTCTTGTATGGGGTCTTTTTATAAAAAAACAAACAAAAAAAACACCTCTGCCAAAATAAGGATTTTGGGGATATACTTTTCAATAATTCTTCAGGGTTCCCACAGGTCCTTAAAAGTCCTTAAGAACTCCTTATTTTTGATGAATCAGGTCCTTAAAAACTCCTTAATTTCCCCCTAAAATTGTCCGAGATTGCAATTTTCTGCCGGTTTTCGAAACTGCATTAGCGAAATATTAAGTAGAGCCAATCTGTAGCTAAAGCTCAAAATATAGTGATCAGAACACTCAGCCCCTGTTCTAAACCAGGTTTTTTTTTTTTTTTTTTTTTTTTTTTTTTTTTGGCTAACTGAGTGATGTTTAAATATTAGGCTACATTCCGGAAATCTCCCCTAATAAATTCCTAGTCTACGTGTATGGGTTGGCGCGTTTTTGAAAAATTGGCAACGGGATCAAAACGTCATCAATTCATTATGGCGGGTGATTCAAAATCTACCAGTTATGAAAAATGGCCATTAATGCTAAACAATGACTGAAAATCAAATGAATATGAAAATAATCAAGAAAATAACGACTTAATATGTAAATTCGCATTTGAAAATGTAAGAGGTAGAAAAGGGGAATTTAAGCAAACCAAGTTGCAAGTCTTATCAGACTATTTGGGAAGCAACTATAGAGACAAAACAGTAGTGGCCAAATTTAATTTTGTTTTAGCTGTTGCTAAATTACTACGCCCTTTCCTCGAATTCTTTCGTAATGATAATCTCCTCTTGCCCTTTTATGAAGATAAATAGTCAAAACTTGTCATACATTGCACGAACTATTTCCATGTTCTAAAGCAAGATCATAAAACTACTACAATGGTATTAAAACTTTGTAAGTTTGACTTAGAGGATTATAATTGGTACTTGTCTATCGACGAAATTAGCATGGGGTTTTTGCTAATAAACTATTAAAAGAAAAATTGAAGACAAATAATGTAAGTGCAGAGGAAGGCCTCAATTTAAAAAGAGATTGTTGTAGCTTTATTGTAAAATTTTTGCAAACTAATGATTAAATTACTAGTAAACGATCAAATTGTTCATAACTCATTATGTCTAAATCTTAGACAAATAGTAAAAGATAAGAGCAAAAACTTAAGTTTTATGACAGGGTGTCTACTGGTTCCGAATGTCACGAAAATATTCGGAACGGAAAACTGGCTCCGAAAAAGTACCGAAATCGTAAGTTTTCTCCCGAAAATTTATCTCTTCCATGGTTGTGATTCCTTTCGACGATCGGCGAATTTCCACCCTTTTTATTAATTTTTCATACCTTTCCGGTTTTTTTTACAAATTTCATTGAAAATCAATGTTATTCTACAAGTTTCCCATTGATCTCACAGATAGAGAGAAGTTACTCCTTCTTATCTCTTCACACATTATTCAATTTCGAAGTTTTCAGGCTTTTTGACCGAAATTTCAATCGTGTGTGAGATCGATTTAAATTTTCTAACTACCACGGAACCTGCATACGTTCAGATCTCCCTAAATAACGGATGGAATGACTACTTTTTTTTCTCGCATTTTTCTCTTATGTTATAGCCTCTATCAACATTATTTACGTTGGTATGTTATGGCCATTTTGCTGAGCGTTTCGCTATTGAAATTGTTGTTGATCTCGTACTTATGGCGGACGCTATCGCCTAAGAATTACGTTGTTGCGTGATATTCATTTTTGTCGATTGTTACGCGATATTCATTTTTGTCTATTGTTACTCCGATAGAACAGTCACTGACACTATTGCGGAGATTGCCCCTGTCAGAAATGGTACATTTCAGGTGAAATGTGGATTTCAGTTATTTTTTTATATACACAAATCTGCAATACAACTTTCTTGGGCTTGCTTGCAAGTCTGACAACCATGAAAACTGTGTACATTCAGACTCTCCCAACTCAGATATAATGACCACTTTTCTTATAGATTACCGCCAAAGGTGCTAAGTTCGAATCCCGGATTAGGCACGAACGTTCGTTGTGGTTCGGAATTCACGTTAATTTGTAAATACCAACCTGATTAGCCATCGTACATAAAAATGCTGCACGTTACACTGATGTATGGGCTCCTATTGCCGAGATTTACATTGCTTAGACGATAACTATCTTTGGGATTTACCTTGTTGTGATGTTCATTTTCAGCAAATGTTACACCGATTTAAGTACCAATATTCTGAAGGTTTGCGCATCTATAGTTGTCGCTGCCGCTGAGATTTACGTGGTTCTGATAGTCATTTTCGTAGAGTTACATTGAAATCGTCGCCTCTATTGCAGAGATTTCCACCAATATATTTGGGCGCTAACGCTATTATTTACGTTGGTGTGATGGTTATTTTTGCAGATTGTTGCTTTAATGTAATTGCCGAGATTTTCGACAATATGGTGGTTGCTATCGTCAGTATTTATGTTAGAGTATTGGTAATTTTAAGCCTTTAATAGCAGCTATTTTTGAGATTTGTTATGCCGTTTTGGTGTCATTCACTTGGTCTTCCTCTGATGTGATAGCCTTTATGACCGTGATTAGTACGAGGATCGGTTTTGCCGTTTGGTTTCAATCTATGCTGAATTATTAAATTTTTTATTTTATTTAAGAAATTAGTCCACATTGACCAACTTTACTGTATATCCCTATTTAAAATTGTAATTTTAATTTCTATTGTGTGTAAAATAGATTATTTTAGCTTGAAAAACAATGTTACATTTTAGTTATAGATGTAAATTTTTATGCTGTATTGATATAAAAAAATGCTATGGAATGCATTTTTTTTTATACAATTGTTTAAAATTAATTGATATTGAAATTTTGTGAAAATCTGAAGTTTTTCCTTGAATTCTGTAGCTGAAAGGTGGCTGTAGCTGAACTTAAGTAAATGAAAAAATAAGAAGAAAAAAAATTACAAATAATGGAAACTGCAAATCAGGAAATTGAACAGTTAGACAAAGAAATATGAAAGGAAATGAAAAATTCTGAACCTCCTCCAATCCAACCACATTCGGAGACGGTTTTTATAAATACATAAATTGATATGTAATTTTTTTACCAACTTGCATAAAAACAAAAATTACATTAGGAAATGTTTTTAAAATAAATTGTTGATTTCTTCAATTTTTATTAAAATTTCAAGTATTTAGAAAACAAAAAGAGTGAATATAGTATAGAGTATTTATTTAATGTTCATCTAGTTTGACATGATTTATGGTTTGTCTTTATTTAAAAAAAAAATATTTAGAAAACAGTTTATTAAAGTTGAAATTTGATACTAGAGTCTTCTTTTCTCACATAATTGCGTAAAGTCGTATCATAAATTTATTTCGAAAGCCCCGAAAAAGTCTAAATAAATAGTAGACGTATATAATATTTAGTAGACGCCTTGTATGACAACCATGCTTATGTCCTAAGCCAAAAAAGGCAGTCGTAAATAAAGTCTTATTATATTTTATGACTTAATAATTTTCTCCCAACGTGATTTACTGTGAAGGTGTAATGTAATTTTTCTCGTGTTTATAAAGGTCCTTAATAAATATTTGTGGGTCCTTAAGAACTCCTTAATTTTCAGTTTAAAAAAAGAGTGGGAACCCTGTTCTTATATTGCCCTTTCTTGTAAGTGAAACTGAGGAGAGAAGAAAGTACGATCGTTGATGTAACCTAGATTTTTTCAGCTCAAGGAAAGAGAAAATCATGTTTTTCAGTAATTGCTAAAAAAACGGCTTTAACAATTTTGATCAAAATCGCTGTGGTTATGCCTCTGAAAATATTCTAAACATTCTCACCTCCAAAATTCCCATAAAAATGCAATAAAAGCGTAAAAAGTTGAATAACGATTGCCTTTAACACTGAGCTCTTTGCCCTTGAGCATCGTACATCAAAGATTAATTTTTTTTTTAATTTTACATTTCACGCACAAGCAAGGACAATGCAATGTCTATCGAATAAATTCCCCAATTCTTCCATTTTGGCGTTGTGTTCCCCCCCCCCTCCCCCTCGTGTACAAATTATTGCCAAAAATATCCCCAAACTGGCAATTTTTATTGAAATGAGTGAAAATAAAAAAAATGGTAACACCATGCAAAATTTTACTGCAATAATCAATATTATATTGTGTAATTGATAGTTGTGCTATGTTCTACACCTCTAGTTTTTAATATATAAGGTGTCTTATGAAAAAAAAATTTGAAGTGTAATAAAAAAAAAAAAAAAATCACTCCATTAGTTGCACTTTGTTAATTAGATTTTATTACTTTGGTTTAAGCTGGAAAAAATCCACGTTTTAAAGCTATATATATTTCGGCAGATATTTTGGCCTACAAAATAAAGCATGAGCATTTGAGCAGGTATATGGAGTAAGGATGATCTGAGAATTCCTCTTAACGTATATTGAGAAAATATTTCAAAAAGTAGAGTTCTCTTAAGACGGTTTTTTGGTAGAAAAAATTCAAATAATATAAAGAAATCAAGACACATATTGCAGCGATATATGTTACTTTTCATTCTTGAGGACACGTTACCTTAAATACTGATATTTTTGTTTTAAATAACAGACACTTTCAAAGTTGTGCTCGTGACCTATACGAATAATGCACAACCAAGTCCTATCTATTCTCTCGCCAGCTTACATTTTACGCATGCGCTATTTTGGCAAAAACCTTAATGGCTGTTCCCGTAGACCCCAGTGCAACCATATAGAATGGACAATTCCCGCATTTTTTTTTTTTTTTTTAATTCTAAATGTTTCGAAAAGGCCATAAACATAAAAATTTCTGTTCATTGCGCTTTTTCTTTTTTTTTAATTTGCAATCAAAATTACCTTGTTAGAGGTTGTCGAGAGAACGACTTATTTCGTTGGCATTGAACGTGACGTAAAGAGATCTCAAACATCTTGGCTTGAAATGCAGCAGCGGAAACCAGATTTGCAAGTTTCTCGCAAATCACACCAACCTGTACGGAATGTGGCAATGGTCTACCAACGCCAACATTTTTAACGATAGCTATTTGGCAGAAACTTTGATCGGACTGGTTTTGGGGCATTTTCTTTTCTTAATATTTAAATAACTAATTTGTTTAAAGAACTTTGTTTAAATATTTGGAATCAAAAAGAAATTCTTCATAAATATGTATTAATTTTACTAGTTTTTAAAAAATGCGGGAATTGTCCATTGTTAAACGTCATGGAAAATCTTTTCGCAAGTATATACTTTTTTTTTTCTTCTTGACGTTTTAAAACGTGTAGCATTGCAAAAAAGGTCGAAATGTTGTTTAACCAAATGCAATATACTTTTATTACCCTATGAATAAACATTGGAAAATTGAAGATATGGTTGTGGAAGTAATTGAAAAAATTTAAAAGGGCATTTACTTTATCTAGGAGCAACCACTGTCCTTAAGTGGGCTTGCTGTGCACGAATCCACTTGTTTATTACTATTAGAAATCAGGAGAACGAATATTCGCACTTTTATTGTTTGGTGTTTAGTTTATTGTTTGTATGATCCAGAATGTGAGATGTGAACAACAAAATCAGTTGCGAAAGCAGATTCGTGATTACAAAAGAATAGAAATCGAGGTATACTGTAATTTTGTTCAGAATGTTCTGTCCAAACTAGGCGATTTTTTTTTTTTTTTTACAAAAATAATTACTTTTGTTGTAAAGTTCTTTTATAATCAGTTACGAGCTATTGAAGCTTTTCTTACATTAAACTTCTCGTGGATGAAAACATCTTTTACAACTGGGCCACTCATTTAACGATGACACAATTTTGAGAAGATTCTGGAAGCGATATCTTCATGGTTTTGTATTCAAATTTAATGCTGGAATGCCAGGCCGCACCTACAGAATGCTTTTCTCTTTGGAAACCAGTCTAATTCGCCCAAGAAGAGATTTTTAAGGTTAAGTATCGACAAGAAAGTAATGAAGTTTAACGAGTTCCTTGAATACAAATGAGTATGCCCCTCTGTTGTGAAACGTGTTGGGAACATGAGTTTGTAATAAACTAGGTTGGAGATCTCGCATTTTTCCAGTCGTTGCTGTTTGTCATAAAAAATTATGCATGAAGTGGCATTTTCATCGCTAATTATAAATATTAAAAATTTCCAACGAATAACTGAAACATGATATTTGCATAAGTTAATTAACTTCATCTTCATTTCTGGCCTTCAGTTTTATACTTTATAGAAATACCCGTTTTTTGCAAGTGAAAAAATATTTATGTTACTAGTTGGGAAAGTAATACTTTTTTACACTCGGTAAGTTATTTGACGAGTGCATTAACACGAGTCAAATAATTTACCGAGTGTGAAAAAGTATTTTCCCGCGTGTTGCATACAATATTTTTTATAATCACGTACAAAATATATTTTTTAAGGTTGCCCATTTCAGTCAATGAGTATCTTCTTAAAATGCCATTTCTATGCCTGGTTTGTACGCTCGATGACCTATTTTTATGCACAATGATGGCTAATCAGGCTGGGACCTATAGGTTAACGTGGATTCCGATTCACAACATTTTATACCAAAACTATATAAAATTTGAGGATGAGCCGTGCGGGAAAGTATACTTTTTCACACTAGTGCGAAAAAGTTACTCTCCCTCACTTCTCGCGGTAAAGTGCTACTTTCACCACGATTTCTGATTAAAAATAATCATATAAAGTTTAATTTTTTGTGCATTGTTATAAAATAGTTATTTATGCAACTATTTTGGAAAGTAATACTTTTTTCAAACGATGTGAGATGCTTATTTGAGAGAATGCGATAGTACGAGTCACATAATTTACTGAGATAGAAAAGTGATTTTTCACAAGTTGCAGTTGCATACAATATTTTTATAATCACATGCACAAAAATATCTGTTATACCTATTTAAACTAATGTTGGCTACTCCAATCAATGAATCACTTTTAAAAATATCATTTCTATTCTAGAACTATGTAAAATTTGAGCACTAGGCGTGAATGAAAATACCTTTTCAGTCTAGTGCGATAAAGTCACTTTCCCACGCTCCTTGTGATACAGTGTTATTTTCACCGCGATTTACGAATAAGAAAAGTTTAATTTTTTTGCTCGTTGTTGTATAAAAAAAAATATATAAGCAATCGTATTTTTTTTAATTTCCCAGAGAACAATTTCGAAAAGTTTACGCTCTTTTAAAACCTATCGAAAAATATGTTCGTGTGTAGCAATATCGTTTATCCTGTATAAAATTATCTACCTTTCAGGATAAAGAAAAAGTATTGAAATCCACTTACTAATTTTGAAAGTAAAATGTAGTATTGGATAAGAAACGGGTTACCTGTCACGCGGATGATTTCCTATCAGTATAGTCAAATCACGCGATGAGTAGTACTTTTAATTGCGAAAGTACTTCATTAGAGCACTTTTGCGCTTGGATAACTTCCCTTTTTAACATCTTGACGTGCCACTTTAAAAGTCGGAAACGCGGCAGTTAAAAACAGAAGTGACAAACTAAGTCTGTCGAGTGTCTTTTGAACACTTAACGCCCACCGGGACATAAACGCAAACTTACGTGTTCTACTTGAAAGCGTCTTAACTGAACGACTACCAATGAGCCAGCGTATATGTTCTGTTTTGTAATTGATTCTCATAGCTGTTATTGTTTTGCAATTTGCAAAACTTAGAAGTAGTTTCTAGCTCCACTAATTTCGCGATGTACAGGCTCAAAATGTCAAATATATCTGTACAAAAGGTTCGCTATGGAACTAAAACATTTCTGTATGAGGTTTTTTTTTCAATCCATCACGAAGATTGCTTCTTATGTATTTCTCTATATAAAAAACGACGTCTATGTATTAGTTCCTCATCCCATGTTTGCCACATGCCCTCAATATTTTTGGTTTCTTAATCTGAAACTTACATATGCCAAAATATTTTAATAATTTTTGGCAGTTTTCATGTTAATATAAAATTTCACAAAATGGAAGTTATTATAAAGTATATGAAAATCTTATTTTTTTTTTCTAGATTAACTATTTATATGAAATGTTTATTGTTTGTATATAAGTTCATTTGGAGGAAGAGAAATATTTTGAGGACAAACAACATAATCAGGTTGATTTTATTAGATATTTATGAATCAAGAAATACAATGACCATGTATGTAGCAGCATCGGAACATTACAAAAACATTGCAAATTAGGAAAATTAATCGTTATACATTTTTTTAAACGATAGTTTATTCGGTACATACTAAACCTCTGCAGCGGAAATCTCGTCAAATGTTAAATTTCTTTCCTGTTGTCAAAATGACAAAAACAAAATTTTTGTGACATATTGAGTGCTTGGCTTTGACGGCATTTCCAATCAATCATGCATTCTTGCATCCATTTTTTTTTTTTTTTTTAGAGATCAAGAAGAAAGCAAACGACGATTTTTTTTTTTTTTTTAATATTTTATTTGTAATTTTACTAGGGATATTATCAAAATAAGGGAGCAATGAATCTTAACTATAATCAAATATTTAAAAAAATTCTAATTTAACACCAATTTTTTTTACTGCGTAGTTTTTCATGCTAGAATATATTATGTTAACATTAAAGACAGAAAGTGTTCTGTAAAATTACTAATTAAAGCATTTAATCAACTAATCTGTAGGTTATGGATTTTGGACATTGTTGTCCTGTAGGTTACATAGTTTAAAAATAATTGTCCTGTAACTAATTGTTTTGACTTTTCCATAAATAAGTTTTGTTAATTATTTTACAGATGCATTAATTGCTTTTATCAAGAGATTAAGAATATATAAATTTGACACTTCACTTATTTATCTGATATACATAAAACTGTTTTAATTTACATAATAACAGAACATTTTTCTTAAAATGTATTAGTATTTTTAAGATATTTAATCATCTTTAATCAGTTTAATAATTTTAATATAGCATTACAAATGCATGTCTATATATCTGCTCACAATTTTTACTATCTTCTTTATATATTGAAAATTCCAATTTACCATAACCTTTTACAAATATAATATATAAATTAAAAAAGGAAAACGACAGGTTACTTTTTTTTTTTTGCTATGTTTTAAATCTACAAATCGAATTACAAGGTCATTTTAATGCATGTTTCAATTGTTTCCTTTGCAAAGGAAAAGTCTCCCCATAATGTTACTGGTTGAGACGGTGATGGCGATTTGAGCAGAATATCTTCATAGTTTAATGTCGCACGATCGTGTTTTTCTGGATAGTGGAACCTATTGGAATTAAGGTCTCCTTAAAAAGTCAAGCAATTTACTGTAAACATTTTGACGATACGGATGCCAGTTTGTTCCCATCGTACTCTGTTACATGTTTCTAATCATGATTTTTACATTTTACGGCCTACATATAATTATTTTTCTGCAAAAAAAATTCTTGGTTAACAAAAGTAACAATATAATTAATACTCTTTTTTCTTCAAGTTTTAAGACGAAGACTTAGTAACAATACCTTTATTAAGAAGATTATCGTCGTTACGCGATTTGGACAGTGCATTTACAAGAAAGAAATTGCACAAAAAGACACAAAAGCACTTAGAAACATTAAAAACAATTATTTTGAAAGTCAAATAAATGAGTTTAATGTACTTACTTCATATATTATGTATTCAAATACAGCGTTGTTTCTATCGTTACTTTTGGACATAACAAAACTTGGAATATTTCTTTCTAAAACAATCCTTCCCTCTCACAAAATTATTTAACCAGTTCTATCACCTATTTTCTTAAATTGAAAGTACTTATCTCTTTCTTTGATTCATTCATTATTTTTCTTTTAAATTTCCTGGAAACAAGTTATAACCCTTTTTTCTTTGTAACACTGAATCAGTTAATAATTTAGATGTCCACAATGAACCAGTTTTAAGTAAAAAAATAATCTTTTAAAATATCTTTTGGAAATAAAATGTACCATTTCTTGTCTCTAAACATAATTATAAACTTAGTGAGAAAAATGATCTCTAAGCATAATTATAAACTTAGTGAAAAAAATAATTTTAGTTATTGTTGTTAAATTTTTTTGGCTGTTAGAGCTAAAAATTATGAAGTGTGTCAAGCGCCCACCTTTTAAAAACTATCCATTAATAGAATTTATAATCTTTCTGTAATTTATAATGAGTTATTTAAATGATTGATGATAGTATTTTAGTTACTACGTTTGGCGAACTTTTTTGTTACAACCAAAAAGATCGACGGTTTAATATGTATAATGCTAAGGGATGAAACGTATTAAACCATCGACCATTGACGAAGTTTTCGTTGTCGGTCGACCAGGAGAACTATAAGATTAGCCACTTACTTTATTCTTAAAATTTAAATTATTTAATTTTCGGAATTTTTTTGTGAAATATATGAACAAAGTTCAATTACCCGAATTTTCTCACATAGTTCAATTTATTGTACTACAGTTCACAAACTATTTTTGCATTTCACGATGATGATGATGATAAACTATTAATTTCAATAAATAGTTTCATTCCGATTTGCAAAAAAAGTTAGCAACAAGAAAGAAACTCAACAATTGGCGAGATTTCTGCTACGACGAAAAGGTAGGAGATTTAATAGGTAAGTACCGTTTATTAAAATCAAATATAATGTAGAGTGTTTTTTTATGCTACGAAATTTATGTACAGGGTGGTCATAAAGAAACGTTATCGATATATGGACCTTTAACGGTCGTTCCGTTCAACAGATCGAGATGAGATTTCAGGTATAGTTATTCAGAGATATGAACTCGAGATTCTTTGAATGGCAACAAAATTGCGGTTACGGTTATAGTTACAGAAACTCGAAATTTTTGAATGGCAACGCCTACTTTTTCCTATCGCAAAACGCTCTGCTAATGCAAAACCCTAAAGAGCGTTGGAATGGTACGTGTATCATATAAAACAGACGCGTTATGTCCGCACAAAAAACAGCTTTGCGAGGAGACAACAGAAACACAATCGGGGCACGCAGAGGCCGCTCGCCAAATATTCAAAGTAGAAAATCGATAAAATTGCGCCTGTGATGGCAGTGAACTTTGGCCTTTGTCATATGCAAATTTCCACAGTGCGTCACGATCATGTTTTTGTTGGCCGTTCGCAGGGCTGCTTTTTGTGCGTGCACAACGCGTCGGTTTTTTGTGATACACCTACCGTTCCAACGCTCTTTAGGGTTTTTGCATGCTCAGATCATTTTGCGACAGGAAAAAGTAGATGTTGCCATTAAAAAATTTCGTGTTTCTGAACCTATAACCGTAACTGTGAACGCCATTTGTTGTCATTCACAGAATTCCGAGCTCATACTTCTGAATTACTATACCTGAAATATCATCTCAATCTGTTGAACGGAACGAAAACTAGAGGTCCATATATCACCAAGTTTCTTTATGACCACCCTGGATTTCAAAGTTATTATACCTATCAGCTACTTTAGTACGATACACTAAGCTTACGCTGAATGATAGTAGAACACTAACTGTTCCTTTTGAAATTATTTGCAATTACTAAGCGTTTCTTATTCATTCATAACAAAAGATCATGTTTTGTTGAGGGTTCTGACCCTGAAAACCCTTCTCCAGATTGCGTGCCTGCAAAAGGTCAGTGATAGTTCCTTTCAAAAAGCAATTGCCATTTTGGACTTTTACGTTGTCCTACAGGCGAAATAACTGATTACAAATTATCCAGCATTACTATTAATATTGGAATGTCAAATTATCTGGAAAAGCTGTCGCTTAACTTTTTAAAGACTGAAACACTATATTATCTGATAAACGTCATTGATAGAGATCGATCTGGAAGTTGACTGGACAAGTGAATGGAGAGGAGTTTATAACACCCTTGTGGCGACATTGTTTAAATTCCACAAATATGTTGAAAATATGAGTGTCTCTGGTCTTTACAAGGGGGAAAAAATACCTTCGCTTTTATAATATTAAATTGTTAGGAACTGTTATGTTATGAAACGCGCTCCCAAAAACTTGGCAAAGACGTAATAAAGCCGACAAAGAACTATAGTTATTTGGAGTAATTGTAATTTTTTTTTTTTACCTTAGAGTAGTTCAAATTGATATTGCCTCGTATGGCAGCCTTTAGTCCCCCCCCCCCCTCCCCACGTCACATACATTGGGGTCCCTACGGACTTGTCAGTTCCGCCATTAGTTTTTGTGCCCTACCTAATTAGCTAGTTCATTCATCATATTTATATTGAACACACGTACACGTACGAACTATTTTATAAATACCAGAATTTAGTAATAAATAACTTTAATATTTTATATAAAGTCTAACAAGTCAGAATTTTGCTATATGCGGGTTAAGAGAAATTTGTTTTATCTACATTCTACAATTCTAAAATTAACTAAGCTGATCTCCATTTAGAACATTCTGTGTTCCGCATTATCATCAGGCATCCAAATATTTTCTTAGAAATCCATTAACTTTTTAACCCTTTCCATATCGAATAATGAAGTAACCCGGGACATAAATACGTCTTCATTTTTCACAGATGTCAAAACTAATTACAGTAAAACTGTTACAAAGAGCAAGTCCACATTAAATCAACTTCCCGCCAAAAGCAACGAATAGAAGTTCTTACATGTTTAGGGTAATGGTGACCTTTTGTTAAACCTGTCTCAATGTGGGTTTCGTTCGTAATGGCAAGGAGAAGTTTGTTTTAATCTTATGTTTCAGAATTGATTTGAAGTTGAGGGAAAAACTCTTTTCTTATAATGACTCGTTTAGGAATTCCAGGAAATTTCGAACTCCACGTTTAAAATTGTTTCTTTATTAAAACAATGCGTTTTTAGAAGCATCCAAATGCAACTGGATATGCTTTTTGACATCGGATGTGTTCTACATTCAATAATTTGCCATCAAGCCAATCAAAGAATTAACTCTCGAGTACAAAATTCAACTAAAAGAAATTTTAGTCCTTTGGGAATTAAGTCAAACCAACATCTTCATTCCTGACACGTTCAATTGTTCAATTTGTCCCAAACTTTTTTTACGCGTCTGTTAGAGTCATCGATATTAGAATATGTATGTCGGTATTAGGTTTCACTGTTAAATTGAAAATATTTTTTTATTCTTCTTTTGAATAACTAATTAAGTTTTAAGCACGATTTGAAGTGTATACAGTATCGACTTCAGTGCATTGATAAAAACTTGAATCTATACTCAACTTGTTGATTTATCTATGATGTATCACTTTTCATGGATTTCAAAATACTTTTCCTAACTTATTTTTTTACCGGAACTCAAATGTGACCAACGCTTCTGTAGAGAATTAAAAAAATGGGAACGAGATTAAAGCCGATCAGGTGGAAGAGTTTTGAATTAAAGATTTACGATTACATCGCAACGCAAGTGACCTTCGTGTGGAACGCGTCAATTTTGTTAGCTGATGTCATATCAAGTGCATTTAATCTTCTTTAATTGCCACAGTCGCAACAGGGGATTAATCAGACTTGTTAGTAAACTGTCCTTGATAAACATCGGATTGCAATGTTGATCCCTTTGAAGATATCATGTAGATATTCACGCTTATTGTTTTCACTAATAAAAGAAGAACATTTGGAGTTTCACATTTGATAAATTATACTTAGATGGTGCCTTCTTTTTTTTTTTTTTAGAATTTAGAGGTCCCTTACTGTTCCTTAAAATGATTGTTCTTAACAAGGATTTTAAAAATTTCAAGAAAACACGTGTTTATTTTAAGCATTAACATACCTGTAGGTTGTTAATTGTTTAAAAAAAAAATCTTATTTAGAAGTGAGTGGAAATTTGCTTTTTAAGCATTTACTCTTTAGTGTGCACTTATTGGTTATATATATATATATATATATATATATATATATATATATATATATATATATATATATATTTGTGTTTGTCATTTTGCGATAAATAAATTAGAAAATGAACAATGACAGAATACTATTCCAACAAAAGTTATTTTGGCTGACTGAATAAAAAAGAAATAATCAAAAGAAATTAATTTAAAACGTAATGTACGTTTATGTTCATGGGCGTCATCAGGTAGGTGCAAAAGGGTGCACTTGCTTGAAGTGTGCCCTTTGATTTTGAAAATTGAAACTAATGTGGAGAAAAGTAGTACGATGCAACGGAAATAATATAGGTTGTTAAATATGCAATGAATAAGAAATTTAATACATAACTATTAATTAGAATTTCTTTAAGATAGCTGATTGGAAAATCAAGGTCAAACAAAAAAAAAAATTCCCCGTTTCGACACTCGGGTGCCATCTGCACCTCCCTGAAAATAATTTTGCAGGTGCCCATGCGAATGTAGATTCCAATTAACTCGAGTGTCACACCGTCAAGTGATATAAAACTGATAAAGAGGAAGTACTCACATACCCACAAATCGGGTATGGAATACTTGTACTCAACATGTGAATGAGTATTCGCTCTTCTTAAATTTATGAAAGTGCGAAACGTAGCATTCGAATACCTTTTGGAGAAGAAGATTAATGCATTTAGGAGACTCGCTCTTCTTAATTCGCCCACAATCTTCTTAATTAGACTTATATTGAATCGTCAATGAATATCTTTAAAAATTTTAATAGAGTTCTACCACAAGAATATATTTCAAATAAATATATTTGAAAACAAAGTTTGTGTATTTCTAATGTGAGTGTTAGATAATATAAGAATTCCAAAGAGAGAATCGCGAGACTTGCAAAATAACGCTATTAACAATTTAAAAATTATAATATTACTCTCTTTAGCATTACAACTACATAATATAGTTTTGGCGTTTGTTTACTGGCTCTTTTCCGCTTGCGTTACTGCAATACAATTCTGCAATACATTAGTAAACTATTTACCATAAATTAGTATATTAATTTCATTCTAACAATGTAAGGAATGAAATTTGATAAAAAAAAATCAAAAAAAAATAAAATCAAAAATCGTGAATCTTGATGGACGAGAGTCCACTCGTAACCTCTCTGATACAAATTCGACTGTAGGTGATTGATTGATCGTCCAGTTCAGATAATTCGCACACACTGAATTCATTGACACAGTTATCTCGGAACCTTTCGTCGGTAATCGAATGCCAAAAGATAAACGCACGGAACACTCCCAAACTCCCATATCGACATCAATCGTCGCACAGAGCTTCCCAGTTTACACTTAACACCGGCGTTCTTTATTCGAATGGCTGAATAAGAAAGAAAAAAAAGCGCGGGAGATGTGTCGTAACTGCGCGATTCAGCGACCGTAAAAATAAAAGACGTTCTTATTTTTCTTCCCCATCTCTCTTGTTTTGCATCTGAGAGCTAGGACAACTTCGAAGCGCGGCGGGTGTTTTAGTTTGAGATGCGCAGAAGAAACATTCTGACCGACAAACAACGTCAGGAGTTCTTTAAAGATCTTGACCTTAATATTCCGGAACTGAGAATCAACTTGAAGTTCGAATTTTCATTCGCTTTCGATGAAAGGAAAAGCGACATGTCATTAAATTGAGTGCGTGATCTTAGGTGAATTTTAAACAGTGGCATGATTTAAACGTGGTATTTGAACATGCATAAAATTTGTTGACTTCCTTAGGATACATTTCAGAGGGTAAGTAAATATATATTTGTAAATAAATGTTTGCTGCACTTCCATTTTATTTTGAAGCCAATTTTACAAGAAGTTGATGAACTTTTCTAATTTAGTTGCGCTAAAAACTGTATGATACGAAGTTGTGCATAATATTTTGGTTACATTACAAATATTTCATGTTACACAATTTTGCTACATATTTATTCTGCTCATAAACATGTATAATTAAATTGGTACTAATAATTAAATAGTTAAAATATAATAGTTGAAATCAAAGCATTTTATACAAAATAAAATAAATAAACCCCAATTTTTTTTACTACCAATATACATAGATCCACTAAAGAATCCTACCGAAGTATTTATTCGTTTTAATCTAATAAGTGTGACTGACACAATTTAAATTATTCTAATACATTTTGGTAGAACTTTTGGCTCAGAAGTAAATTGCGTGATTCACATACTTTGTGCTGTACAATATCTCATTTTCCAAAATTAGTGTACACGAACACGTTTTTTTCACAATCGATGTAATTTCACCAGTAAATATAGTATAAGGTCAATCCTTTGGATGCTGAAGAGAGTTTTTCAAATTGTTAGAATTGGGGGCGATTCCCCCTTGAAAGATCTCCCAGAAAAAGTTCCATTCTTGACTTATGGACTTTTAATAAGTTGTCCTGGCAACAGTTTTAGCAGTGTTCCGGTGCAGTGTATTAAAAGGGTTCAATATAATGAAAAATATAAACAAATAAAAAGAAAATTATCTCGCAATATTTTTTGTTGTCAGAGTATTCTTAATTGCCTTTTGTGAAAAATATTTTTTATTTACATTTTCTATGGATGGCGCTGTTGGTCTCAAAAACGCGTGTTTAGCTTTTGGGACCTGCAGCAGAATTTTTTGAAGAATCCCGTGATTGTCAGTAAATTCTTGAATCAGTATTAAAAAATTTCAATAAACAAATAAGCATTATTAAAAACATAAATGGAAAAAAAAAATTATTGCATTCTTTTTTAATCATATTATGATTTATTGCCTTTTGTGAAATTTTTTGCTACATGCATTTTTACGACAAAATTCAAAGATAATCAAAATAACTACACCATATTTTTTTGATTTAAAACATATTTCATTGTTGCTGCAGAATTTTGAAACATTAACAGAATTAAAACTAGGGATGTGAAACATCGCAGAACTTTACTTAATAATGTTACTGCCTTTAAATTTACCGTGAATTTATGTAATTTAAAGTTTCCATTTTCATATTTCCAGTAATTAAAAAAAATTGTAATTTGGTGATAATTATTACATTGGCAAAAACATGCCAATATGGTAAAATTGGCGATATTTTTTTTTTCGATAAATATTACATTATTCTTTCTTGTGAGTGAAACAAAGGAGAAATAGTCATTGATGATGGACAATGCTCAAGGAAATTTTGATGACAGGTCTCATGGCCACCACTACCTCGTATTAAAAAATCGTAGGTCAATACGTTAGGGAGGAATGCTGACCAAAGAAGGACGCGCACACAGACACATAGACATTTTTTTTTTTTTTTAGATAACTTTTTTGAACTCAGCACATTCTAAAATGCAAAAGAATCGAAATTCTTTTTTCGACCGAATGCAATACTTTCATTACCTTATGTTAACGTATGGGTAATTGAAAGTTAAAAATTATTTATTCCAATGTCATATAACGTCATATAAGATATCATTTAGTTGTCTTAGTTCCTATAAAATGACCACGAAGCCAAAAAAAAAAAAAAGTTCATGTTAAGTTCGATGAATCCATGTTCTGGACCTATTTAATAGTCATTTCGATATTAAATGAACAAAGAAAAATGTTTCTAAAAACTTATTTCTAATAAGAAGATATTTTATTACAGGATACAATAAATTCGCTTGATTACTGAGAAATTAAAAGATTCACGATTTGAAAATAATTAAAGCAAACCGAAAATCCAATCTACTAAGACCAAATGCAAATTCATTTTACAAAAAGTAATGTTTTAAATTGGATATGTATAATCTCTCTCTCTTTCTCATCCTCTCTTCTTTCTTCACAGGCTTCTCCTTTTCAGCCGCTTCTCCTTTTGCAACCGCAAAAAAAAAAGGCCGATCGAATAATTTTATACTACCCAGCGTTGTCACACGTAGAATTTTTTATACTACGCTGTTGTTTTTCACACACCTACATTTCGATATAGTACCTTTCTTGTACTTTTTAAAGTGTAAGAAGTGTTAGTTTTTGAAGTGCTATTGATATTTCAATAGGTAAAAATATTATTCAATATACTATGTCCTAAATGCCCTAATGAAAAATTGCCTACCTAAGAATTTTAAGTCCGAGGTCTGGCTACCCTGACTGTCATACGAATTTTATTTTCTGAGAAAATGTCACGGTTTCTGCCAAGGAACTTTTGAACTTGAAAGCATCCGATATATGATACACTTTGAATGCAGAATTTTTTAATACTTAAACTTTCTTTTCCAACTAAATATATATGTAAAAAAATACTTAATTACATTTCATTTTTATCGCATAGAAGAAAGTTGCATTGGAATTTAAATTAGTATTTAACCTTTCGATTAATATATTTCAAACTTTAAACGATAAAAGGAATTGAACAGCATCTCTTCACCTTTGTAGGACGAGTACCCAACTGACAAAATTTTCATATGCGTCATGAAATTTAAATTTGATAAAAAGTTTATCGTTTTTAAGTAATGGTCACTATCACACGTTGATAGGAATACCAGCTTTCCGTTTACGCACGGCCAGCAACATAAACAATCCAGCTATTGAACGACGTAAGTAGATTAGATGATCTGCTGCCACTGTTTTGCCGCCATTTAGTGGCCAGTGGGAAACACTTGTAATGGGAATAGGTGCTCCAGCAAATAGAATTTGTTTAGTATATGGGAGCTGCCTGCAGTGATAAACCCTCATCTCCAGTGGTCAGTGCTAGAAGTGTGGGTAGACGCGTCCTCCTACTTTTCAAGAAAATACCCATGAGTTCCCTTACTTCTAAAACCACTGAAATCCATCTCCCCACTTTTAAAAGCACTCAATCCAAACTAAAAACTAATAATGAAAGATGACATTAACATTTACATGTAGTGACACTGAGAAAAATTGATTTATTTTTACATTTGAAAACTTTAGAACTATTTATGGTGTATATATCATATTATAAAATTGTATTGTACTACTTTGCATAAAGATATAAGTATTTTTACTAATGAATGCAGTTAGATTTGATCCACTTTTAACTTTTGAAGAACTTTCTTTTAAGTTAGATTTCCATTTTTGTTTCATAAAAAGACAAGCTATTTAAAAAAAAAAAAAAAAAAAAAAAAAAAAAAAAAAAAAATTAGAATTCTTTATTAATTTAATTTCATAAAAGTATGCCCATTTATAAGTATTATTTAAACCTAAATAAGCAGTTATGTATATAACATTGCATTATTCCTTAACTTTATTTCTTCCAAGTAAAACAACTAAATCGCCGAATATTCATTAAAATAACAATGAATTTTGAACCCTCTTTTAATGTTAATGTTAGGAAGTATAATTTTTTTTTTTACTAGTTAGTATTTTTATTATAAGTTGCGAAATTATAAAATTTATCTTTGTGTGTGTGGGTGAGGGAGGGGGGGGGGGGGGAGAGGGCACTTGTCACCAAATTTTGGGCGTCCCCCCACTTTTTTTTCACCACTTCTACCACTGCCAGTGGTTGACACGAAGTGCTTCCACGGTGCTAGTCGTTGGTATCTAGTGACTGGTGACCTCAACTGGCACTCCGATAGGTAACGTGTAAATCAGCCTTTAAATAAAAAGGTCAGTTCTTGGAAAGTATTCGCACAGCTATTTAATCGCGATATTCGTTAATTAAATACATGATAACAGCTATTTGTAACTTCCTAGGTAGCACAGTAGTATTTGCTAATGTTGGAAACAAGGGGCTCCGGGAAGATTGGCCAATCCATGCCGCAACTCTAGCATCGTTCCAAAATACACGATTTAAAAAAAAAAAAAAAAAAATATATATATATATATATATATATATATATATATATATATATATATATATATATATATATATATATATATATATATATATATATATATATATATATATATATATATATATATATATATATATATATATATATATATATATATATATATATATATTCCAAATTTAAAAACTTTCAGTTTATTTTACCCCGCTCTGGACGAGATTGGCCAAGATCTGTAGCAACGGTTCGTGTACAACGATCAACGTCGGGATTGGCCAGTGTTGAGTGATATTAGTTAACGTATTTATGCTACTGAAGTTGTGAAAATTGCCTAAAATTGTAGCTTAATAATATATATATATATATATATATATATATATATATATATATATATATATATATATATATATATATATATATATATATATATATATTTTTTTTTTTTTTTTTTTTTTTTTTTTTTTTTGTATGGGCTTATACAGTTTCTTTTAGACTAGTTTTAGATAATTTCATAAGTAGGTAATTTCGAAAAAATATCATCTATTGTATATGATGCTCAGCTTGAATGTTAAAGGAAGTGCAGCGTATTAGGAATATTGCCGGTCATTCGGAATAACAAGAGTACCTTAATAAAATTACTGATGTCAATTATATTTTGAGAGGTAAATTATGTTAACTGATACTGCGATGGATTAAGTTACTTTGCCATGGTGGAAGTTTTTACTGTAAGTTGCTAAAAAAAGAAACACGATTTGTTAAACTTTTTCAAGTGAAAACTGAATCTGAAGTTTGTCATTTTTTTTATATATATAAAATGTCTAAATTGTCAGTACCTTCACTATTATTCCTCAAATTTATGATTTATTATTTCACTATAGACTATTTTTATTGAGAAAAGAATGCAAGAAATTTGGAATATCGTGTCGCCCCAAATTGTGTACAGATATTTTTCATAGTTATTATTTTCCGTAAAATATATTAAAAAATCCCCTATTTTTTTTCTTAGATTAGTTATTATGATATATTTTGTGTGTTTCTTTTAAAAGAGAGAGATATATCTTTTAATAGAGGATAGAATCTGGAAAGTCTCTCTCTCTCAAAAATTATCTCTCTTTCATGTTACAAAACAGATCTTGGAAAAAACACATATGGATACTTTATTTTATGTACTTGAAGATCACACATAACTGAATTCCATTTAAAAAAATACTACAAAGTCAAGATAATGTAAACTAACATATTTCAAATTACCTACTTTTGAAGTTAAATTTTTAATCTTGTTTGTAGATTTCTATAACCCCAAAAAAACTTTTGAAAAGTTGAAAAAACGCCAACCTCAAAAACATAAAATACATTCTTGCATTGAAAAATAATTATAAACACGAAGAAAAGTTGTAGCTGCAAAGACAGTGACATCGAAAAAGGCCAACCACTGATGACAACTCTCGGATGTATCTCGCTTAGGAATGCATGCTAACTTAGTTTACTTTTAAAATTATGTTCCACTCCCATAAAAATTTAAGCTGTTTGAGGTTGGCGCTCGTCTTCAAAAATTAAATTATTTAAATTTTAAAGATGCTATTGATTTAGATGCCATATGATTCGTTCTACTTATACTAACATAACGATCATTCTCAGTTAAGCTTAACACGTCTGGTAAAATTAATATTGAAACAATAGCAAACTTGTTTTGGCGACTTGACATATATATCTGAACCATAACAACAAACTAATCGCTTCTATAGCCAAAATATCATTAGAAAATGGTAGTTTTAAATTAATTAAAAATTGAGAGAGTTATTTAATGCATTTCAAACCAGCGTAGAATTTTAAGTTGAAACATTCCAAATCATACAGTCTAATCCTTTTCAAGATCCATAGCTTAGTGAGGTCTGGACGTTTGTTTAAATTTTTACATAAAAAATGGGCTAGAACTCGACTTTATTTTATATTTTTGGAAATTTAATTTTTTTCCCCTTCTTTGTTTTTTATCTTAGAGACTCTATTTTTTTTCGTTTAAAGATATCGCCAAGACGTATGTATGGTATTTTTTGTATAATTATGCGAAGTTCCGCAAGTCAATGCTTTTCCATCGGAAGTTGTGCAGAGAATCGATACTTGCTGTCGTTTCTGCCTTTTTAATGTTGGCGGCAAAATTACCGTTTCGTCTGATAATTTTACAAAATTAATTATTTCTTGCATAATTATACCTTTTTTTGGATAATTATGGATAATTATCGGATAATTATAACTTATTGTTTTATCATTAATTTCTCGTTATTATCTTATACTTGAGTCTTTGAAATTATTTATTTTCTTTAGAAACAAATTAGTATCACAAATATTGCACTTTAACTACTTTTTACTTTTACTTTCCCTACCCCTTTCTCTATCTTTATTATATTCTCTCCTATCGTATTTAAATTTCAATTGTTTGAAACTTAATAAATACTTCTATTATTCGCAAGTTTTTTTTTAATTTTCTACTGGTAAGTATCAGAATTAGAAGGAAGATTTTTTTAACTCCAGAAACAGTGCTAAACTATTGTTTAAGGGTACAGTGGAATAAGAAAACTTTTTTATTTTAATTGTGAAGCAATTTTTCTGAATTTTTTTTATGGTACATTAGTTTAGTAATATTATAAAGATTAGGAAAATTTCAGAAAAAATATTATTTTTTAAAAAAGTTATAAGTATTTTAAATTTTAAAATATACACCGATATTGTACATATTTCAAAATGCTCCATACGCATCAATTTTTAGAAATTTTCAAATTTTTTTTGTGCATCTTTAAATACATCTTAGATGCTATAATATAATCTAAAAAACTTTTTTTTTTAAATTTGGGAGTACTTTTTAAAAATGTGAACGAAAATGTGATTTTACTCAAATTTTTCATTAAAATTTCATTTGTATAATGTATTTCATAAAAAAAAAAAAATGTACAACGAGCTAAAATAAAGTACATTTTTGTTTCCAAGAAAGTGTTTACATATGTTTCATCAATATTCAAACAAATGGCATCCAAGAACTCTAGATGGACATAGGAAAACGGTCCTAGAGGAATGGGGTAAAGTTGACATGACAGTATTAAGAAAAAGTTTACTTTCATGGCCAAGATATAGAAGAAAATCGCCTAAAAAAATACTTCATTTATGCATAAAACTTAACTATCAGAATCGTTTCTGTTTAGTGAGAACGACCTTCGGTATGTGAATGGAATAACAATAATTCTATGAGGTCCACCGTCTTGCTGGATATGTGTAGATTCAGGTCATACAGGCATAATCTTCCGGTGTCAGTAGGGTGAAGACTAAGCTTCAGTTCTTATTTTACATCTCCAGAACTCCAAATCAACTCAATTTCTTTCTAGGCAGTCGTTCTTAACTCCCAAAGTTTTCCTTATTATAATTCACGATACAAGAAAATCGAACCTGTTTATTTCGAATGGTCAAATTTAGTTCCCGCAAATTTAGGTAACCCGTACTGGTTCCGAGGTTTCATTTACAATTTTTTCTTTCTAATCGTTAAGTCAACACCTGTGAAATTCATCATCGCACCTGCTGGCAATAAAAATTTCATACCAGATATCTATTGTAATGAAACTTTTCGGTTACAAGCACTCACCAGCAAATAATTCACATTTCCTATTGAATTCTCTGGTATTTATAGCAAGTTTACAATTTCAGGAATGTAACAAGTCAAACTGATGACCTAATAAAATCCAGTTGTGGAAACTAGGTGTGAAGTAAGTGGCGATTCATATAAACAGTTTGAAAATCAAGTGCTGAAACATTCCGAAATTAAAACCAATAATATTTCTACTTAATGAAAGTGTACCACGCATTTATTAATTTAAATGAAATGGTCAAAAATGCCTTTCATTGTTAAACAGTCTTAAACCTTTGATTGTTGGAAAAGTCGCTGTCTTTTGAACTTTTAAAATATCTTTGCTTTTGGATGAAGTAAACTCCATTATAACACTTTTTGCGAAATGTAATTTGCTTGCATCAAAATTGATATTCATTGTTGTTTTATGTGATTTCCAGAGGATTTGATCTAGGTGCAGAATGGATTTCTCTGACTTCGGGGTGACGCTGTTTCTGTGTTTGGCATCCATATTTCAAGTATATGGCAAGTATAAATTGTGTTAGGAATATATGTAATACTTATACTAGAAATTGCTATTTCTATAAACTTGATTTCTTCAAGTAACGATTTGACTATACCTATTAAATTATTGACTATTTGATTAGCGCTATTAAATGCACTAGAGCTTAGATTTTTACAAAGTTCGGCTGCAGTTTGTTTTAATGTTTTAATAGCTTTTTAAATTTTTTCATAAATTGTAAAGTAAACTTCATTTTATTTAATTATGATAATTTTGTATGTAAGTTTTTGAATTTTTTTATTAAATAGCCAGTGATATATATTTCAAAAGTAGTTCATGATACTTTTTGTCTCTCTATATACATTAAAATACAATTTGTAAATTTGTAATTTTTTACAAAAAATTTCTTTTATGTAATCTTTTAAAAGATACATAAGGTTTTTAATACGGAAATGTATAATATTTAAGTATTTCATATTAATATATGAACAAATAGTAATCGTAAATATGACTTTGCAGTTATTCCTTTATTTTTTTATTTTGGTCATAATATCATAATCATCCATCGCTTTATTACTACCTGGCATCTCTTACATTATAAAGCCTAACTTTCATTAGAATTTAAGCTGAATAATTAATTGCTTCAGGGCAGACCTTTGATGAGAATTATACCTTGATTATGTATCATAAGAAAGTAAAAAATAGGAAACTCACATCTTCCATTTTTATAAATACAAAAATTGCGACCAACTATAGGCACAAGGCCCTTCTAGGTTGATCCGATTTAACTTTTCTGGACAATACCCCAGTATAAACCTAACTGTCTTTTAAAACAGTCGACTCCGGTGTGATGTGGTCCGGCAGACTGTTCCACTTATGAATCACTCTACTGTAAAAGTAATGTTTCCTATTAAAATGTGATTTAAATAGCTCATAAACATGGCCTCTTGTTCTGTTCCTCATATTGAATTCAAAACCCTTAAAATTGCCCTGTTTGATAAATTTAAATAACTGAATCAAATCCCCTCTATACCTTCTTTCTTCCAAAGAATGCATATCTTAAGATTTTTCAATCTAGC
Organism: Linyphia triangularis; assembly: GCA_963978545.1. NCBI lineage: Eukaryota > Metazoa > Arthropoda > Arachnida > Araneae > Linyphiidae > Linyphia > Linyphia triangularis. The sequence continues at coordinate 62,336,859 of OZ021729.1, forward strand.
ACCATAATTCAATGTTGAGTTTCCCTGTATCATTTTTGTTGCTCTACGCTGAACTTTTTCCTACAAATTAATATCCTTCATGAACTTGACAAATAGTTTTTTTCTTCTTCTTTTTTTTTTTTCATGCTTACCTATTTCCTAACATGAACTAACAGCGTACTAGACAAATTTGTGCCTATAAGTCATAGAGAGACGAAAATTCTTTCTTATAATCATTAATGAAAAATAGTTAAGTAATTTCATAAAAGTATTTGTTTCGTTTTAATTTATCAATTTTAATATCCAAGAAATAATAACTTCAAATGGAATTTTCTCTTACCTCAAGCAATTTACTATATCATCCAATTCAAAGGAACAGCAGACTCGATTACCCACTCGGGGTAGCCAGATGTTTCGTTTCAATTTATTCATTTTACTATCTGAGAAATAATAACTTCCAATGGAATTCTTTCTTACCTCAAGCAATCTTCTATATCATCCAATTCCAGGGAACAGTTTACTTGATAGCCCACCCTGAGTTGCCAGATGTTTCGCTTCAATTTATCCACTTTACTATCTGAGAAATAATAACTTCAAATTTAATTCTCTCTTATCTCAAGCAATCTTCTATATCATCCAATTTAAAGGAACAATGGACTGATAGCCCACCTAGGGTTGCCAGATGTTTAGTTTCAATTTATCTATTTTACTATCTGAGGAATAATAACTTCAAACTTAATTCTCTCTTACCTCATCTATATCATCGAATTCAAAGGAACGGTCGACTCGATAGTCGATATTTTCCCGAAGCATCTTATTTATCTCCTACTTACCAAATGCTATGTATAATTATGTTCGGTTTTACAGAATGGAGAAAAGGGGGACGCTGTGTGACTCAGATATAGAATTCTGGATAGATGGTGATTCTTTTACCACAATAGTGCTAGTCAGAGATATGAATATTAGTTTAGGAGAAGGTGTAACCGCATAGTACACAAACAGTATCAAACAGATGTAATTTCATTGCTTAATTATGCATTACTGAGACGAGGCGAGGTCGGCCAAGATTTCGTTTATAAATAAATTTTATTCATTTTTCAATATTCCATTACAGATTATTTATTTTTCAATACATAAATCTTGTTTATTTTCAACACACAATTTTTTTTAATTTTGCAATGCATTAATACTTCTTTAAATTTCATGTATTTTTCATTATAACATTTCATGTTTCAAATATTTAATTTTCATTAATCGATAATTGAGGGTGGCTGATCATGAAGCAAAATGGAAGATAAATAATCTCTTTTGCAATGCAGTAAGTAACTGTTGTAAAGTTACCTACTCCATGACACCTTAAAAGATGAGCTACAGTTACTAGGTAGATAAATAATTTTAAAACAAGAAAAAAAAGTTGTAAAGAAAATTATAAGCAATTAAATTAAACGAATCAGAAAAAAATGAGTTTTAGTAAGGGTTCAAAAATTCCAATAGAAATAGATTTTTACAAAAATATAAATACAAAAGCATAAATGCAAAGTTTTTTTTTTTTTTTTTTTTTTTTTTTTTTTAAACAAAAAAATACAAATTATTTTGTTAGTAAAAATTATTTTTCATTCAAGGTAACCTGGATGGAGTTGGGTTTGAAGGAAACCCATTACTTTAAAAGTAATTTTCATATTGAAGGAGTTGGTTTTTAATCTAATCGCTAGGTATTGTGACGAAATGTATCGAAAACTTATTAAAAAAAAATCATTTTGGAGGAAAGAAATGAGGATGGAGCTGGTTATGATGCTACACGCTTCATTTAATCTGAATTAAAATAAATAAATAAAAAAGATTCTTTTCTATTGTACAGGCGATAGGGAGCAGTTTAACGAGCAAGCACAGACTCTTCTTCAGAGCACCCTGGGCAGAAAAGATAACCACAATGTAGCCAAGAACGTAATCCTGATAGTTGGCGACGGAATGAGCTTGGCAACTATTGCCGCCGCCAGAGTTCTCAAAGGGCAGAAGGCGGGACGGACCGGAGTTGGCGAGGAAATGTTATACGAGACTTTCCCAAATGTCGGGCTAGCCAGGGTGAGTTAAACAAACTCACAGTTTGAAAGCAGTCCCAAATACACTACATTCTATTATAGGCACATCATTCTGAAATGAATTACATTCTGAGAAATACAGCCGATTATGTTAAATTATTTTAGCCTGTCGAACTTTATTTGAACAAAAGCGTCGGTAGATCATTTCGAAACTAATGAGTTGATAATAAACTTAATAATAAACTTAATACTTTCGAACTGATCTAGGGACGCTACGGATTGATAAAATTTTCTGAAAGTCATTTGAAGTGATTTTGTAAAAGAAGCAAAACAGATTTTTTCCCCCATTGGATTTATCATTTTCTTTTAAAAGGATTTTTAATTTATGCTAATTTTTTTTTCTTGAAAGTAATCAGTGATAGTCATTGTTTAATGATAAAAAAATAAAATCCGAAAAGCAAGCTTTCCGATTGAAGCGGTAACCCCAACTGTAGCCCGGAATTTTTTAGTTATAAAATGCAAATTCACAATGTTTGACATAAGTTATCATATAACTAATATGATCTATAAAAACAGAGTTTAAAAAAAAAAATCCTTTATGAGCATTGTCAATTTTTATATTCATTAACACAGCGTCGATATCAAAAACATTTCTATCAATGTGCGGCAAACTACGTTACAAAATTTATTTATCAAAAATGAACGTGAATGTATGCTCTAACATCCAAATATCATTTATTTATTCTGATTAAAGTAATTTTATTATTTATTTAGTAAAAAAAATTTGCAACTGAAAAGAGTTTCAACAATGGTCGTTTCAGTGTTTTTTTTTTAACGCGACTGGTTGATGGCAAGCTGGTTTATTAGTATTCCGTAAAAGCGACCTTTTAGTGACAGTTATAGTTCAAAAATTTAATATGATGCATTGTCATCGACATCGAACCTATCTGTCAAATTTCAACCCGATTGGATAACGGTAAGGGGATTAATTAGAGCTCCGCAGATTTCCTACTATCGACACACGCACCCACACACTCACAAAATCGAAGTTAATATATAAAGGATTTAAAAAGAGAAGCTAAGTACTTTTAATTTACGTATTTATTTTCTCACTAATTTATATCACAATACATGATTATATTACAATACAATTAATGCACATACAATTAAATATATCACAATGCACAATAAATATTTATGAGTTATTATAAATAAGTTATTATCACAAATTGATGCAAAAGTCAATCCATTGAAACTATTTCGAAGAAAATTATAAGAAATTGCATTGTTTCTTCTCAATAAAATGCCAATTTTAGGAGTCCTAACCCCCTCCACCTTCTCCGATTCTCATTTGCTGCATGACAATACCATCAAATCAACGTCAGATAATCACAGTTTAAAACGGATACCAATATAGGCACCAGCAGAATAGAACGTAAATTTATTTTTTATAGTAGTTTATGTATAAAATAAATATAATTATAAATTTTAAAAATACCTCCTAAAAGTGAGAAAGTTTCTCAAAATTGGACCGGTATGCCGTGCCTCGCGTACTGCATTTTCCAGTAGACTACCCCCCCCCCCCCGATTTTCAAACTCTTGACTCTTTCCTTTTTCTTTTAGACGTACGCCACTGATAAGTACGTTGCCGATTCTGCATCCACCGCCACTGCGTTTTTATGCGGCGTGAAAACCAAGTACGAGGGTGTGGGGGTGGACGACAACGTAAAACATTCTGACTGTTCCAGTGTGCAGGGCACGGAGGTCAGGTGCATCGGAGAGTGGGCCATGCAAGAAGGTACGTAGCGCTTGTGTTGTAGGAAAAGCACTAGAATTGCCAATAATGTATGAGTTATTTGCACTACTTGAAAGAACGATTTTAAGTCTTCCTCTGCTATATACTATACTATACTATACTATACTATACTATACTATACTATACTATACTATAGTGTGTCCGTAAAGTCATGGTGCACTTTTGACCGATCACACAGGAAATCAACGAAACAAGATAGAAATGTGAAATCTTCATCAAATGAAAGGAAAACTCTCCAAGTTTCGTACCTATTCAGTGCAGTTCGATGTGTCTTCCATTTGTTTCCCTACATACATTTACACGATATTCAAGTTCTTCCCACAAACGGTTGAGGACAGAGAGAATAACGTCTTTAATTCTCTGTTTTAAACGATTTACGTCGTTGATACGTTCACTGAACACCATGTGCTTCACATAAACTCAGAAATAAAAGTCTAAGTGTGTCAGATTCGGGGATCGTGGTGCCCATGATTCGGGGATCGTGGTGCCCATGATTTGGCAGAACCCCTACATATCCACCGCTGGGAGAATGTTGTATCCAGAAACTTACCAATAATGACGGCGTAGTGTAGAGGAGCGCCTTCATTTTGAGTTTCTTTTCAACTTGGAGAGTTTTCCTTTTATTTGGTATAGATTTCACATTTCTATATTGTTTCGTTGATTTCTTGTGACCTGTCAAATGTGCATCACGATTTTACGGACTACACTATATATTAAGAACTACATCCGTATGTGATGTTTCTTTTTATAGAAAGTTACAATTTTATTCTGATCTTAATGAAATCTTGAAAAAAAGAGGAATTTTGATCTTTGAAACAAGAAGAAAAATCTACATATATAACTAGCTGAAGTGCCTGTCGTTGTCCGGGCTGAGACAGTTGTTGACCGACACCCGATATTATATTGTTTATGTCTATTGCAAGTTATGTGCCATGTGCCCTCTTAACCCACTATTATCTCGGTTTCATCATATTTGCTACAAAACGTCGGTTCCGATAATCTGGATTCGTCAAGATACATATAGAAAAAATCCGGTTTCAATTGATTACGTAGATTTCAAATTATTGGCATGTGTCTTAAGGGATGAAAAAGTGGGAGGCGGAGTTTTATCGAAATTTTAAGTAGCCAAGAATATTTCCCTCGATTCGTAAATCAATGTGCATACATTCTTTTAAATCGGAATAATAAAAAAAAAAAACTTTCAACCATTCCCTTTAAGGACTTAAGGGAGACCCGTAAGCAAAAATCTAAAATTTTTGTTAATGAATCTAGTGGCAATATATATATATATTTCATTTAATATTATTTTTTATATATTTTTTTATATAAATATTTGCTTTTTAGTGTTTTTTGTCCGAAATATACAACTTTTTTTAAAAAGACTACTCCTCTTTCAATTTTTAATGTATATATATTTTTAATTTCAAAACTAATTAATTATATTAAAGTGTAAAAGACGTAGAGAGAGATTAGAGGATTATTAAAGTAGGGGCGTATTAAAGACGTAGGGAGAGATTTTTTTCAATTTGTTTGGCAGATAACTTTAAAAAAATATGTTGTGTTTTTCACATGAAATTTCTAAATGTTCGCAAAAAATTCACATTTTTTTAATACTTAAAAAAAAGTTAATACAATTACTAAAACTCTCCCTGTATTAACAAAACAGATATTCAAGAGTTCTAAGTAAATTTTCTCAAAGCCTTAGCATTTTAAACACAGTCAAAATTCTTAAATCAAGATTTCGAGAAAAATGAACTTAAAAATAAAAACTTGCTTACAACTTAATAGTAGATCGGTATGTAAAGGTTTAAAAATCAAATGTTTGGACTTCCCTAGAACTCTAAATTTTTTCCATGTCTCCTTGAATATATATAGCTTAAATTTATGCAATAAAATATTCGATATTTGGGGTACGGATTTCTCTTAAGAAGTGTAATCAGGAAATCTTTAAATTTATTCCGTTCTCATTGACATTTTGTACACTTGAGAAATATTCCTGGTTGTTTGAAATTTCAAACCTCTACTCTTTTTCATCGCTTAAGAGGTTTGCTATTAACTCAAAATCCATGGAACGAATGTAAATATTTTTTTCAAATTTTTTTTTTCAATAGATATCTTGACTAATCCATATTATCGGGAACACAACTATATTTTGATGTTTTGCAACTACGATACCCGAATGTGTCCAAATTCAAATGTCTCCCTTTCTTCCCCTTCAACTCATATTAAAATTATTCTCTCCTCCTATGTCTTTAAACGATTACTTATTCTTCCCTTTCTCCACAAACTTTTCTTGAGAGATTTATTGTGAAAAAGTATCCATTGAAATAACGTTAACTTTTAGATTATTACATCTATTTGTTTGCATATGAGTCTTTAAAACTTTTCTTAAGAGATTTATTGTGAAAAAGTGCTCATTAAAGTAATGTTAACTTTTATATTATTGCATCTATTCGTTTGCATATGTGTCCTTAAAACTTTTCTTAAGAGATTTTTTGTGAAAAAGTGCCCATTGAAATAATGTTATTGACTGTACACAAAACAACTGCTTTCACTACATTACAATAATCCACTCTTGGTAAAAAAAAACAAAAAAAAAACATGAAAATAGAAATTATAACTCGGACGTTTAGAATTAAATATTCCTCTGTAATTGTAATTAAATACCATATCTTCATGCGTCGTTAGACATACCTCAATTAACACCTCATAGAAGAGTATTGCATTACACAGCATTTAGCGTTGCTTTTTTTGCAAGATTTTTCTAGTTGTTTCATATCATACATATCAGTCATTTGCAGCAGCCGAAAATGCTCGCAGCAACACGAAGAAAGCATTTAAAAAAAAAATACGTGTTTTTCTTAAAAGAAACTGGAAACTTGGAATCCCGCTTTTGCCTAATGACTCAGAGAAGGAAAAAAAATCATCATTTAGTAACTCAAAACAAGATGACCCAATCACTCATGAGCGACACATTTGCAAAGGCCACCAAAGCAAAACCTTAACATAAACAAGGAACCCACACCCTCAACTCATTAGGGAAAAGACAGGAGATAAAACATGGCGCTTTCTTTTCAAAAAATAGCTTGTGTCCTTTGAGGTCAGGGAGACGCAAGATATTAATAAGGTTGGAGAGAAGACAAGGTTGCCTAGGAAGGGAGCTAAGGTTGCTTTATAATGTTCCCTATCAACGTTTGAATAGAATAGGAGGTTATGTCTCTTTACTTTTGAATGAACAGTTCGTCTGTGGAGACGCTCCATGGATGGTCTGAAGGATGCTTTCAGGATGCTTAAGATATTCAGTTTGGTGAAATTTTGATCATGCGAACTTGCCTTCAGGATTTTGCATAGTATCTAAACGATATACAAATCATACCTTTGATTGTTCGTAGAGTTGTTGCTATTATTAACTTAGCATGAGTATGTTAACCGTTCATAAATACTTTTTAAAAAAATCAATGCGATTTCGCAATGACTAAATTTTTCCCTATCGGCACAGTTTAATTCAGGAATTTTCATAAAGATATTAAGAGAATGCTTTATGAAGTATAAGATATTTATGAGTGGTAAAGTTTGGTACCTGCATGCTATGATAAGTATAATTTGCAATTATCGGTAAAAGTCTTGCTAATGAGAGACGATTTTCCGTTAAAATATTTACAGTAAAGCTGATAGATTTCCTAATATATTTAAATGCAGTTTTACATGAACATTTTAAAAATCAAACACAACACGCTAAGAGCTTTTCAATACGAACAGATAACCTAAACAAAAAAAGCAGAAAAATACTTAAAAGGATTAAAAATAACAGAGAGAATATACTTTCAAATTCTTTAAAAAATAACAATTAAGAATCAGACTATAAAAGTAAGTTTTTTTCAACAAGAATACACCAAACCAACAACAAGAATACAAGTTGAGAGTTGCCCTTATTAGAGAACTGTTTGTATTCACTTGGAAAGACCTTCTTTGAAATGGTCATCTTATGATGAAATATTTCTTAAACGAGAATGGAAATTTAGTAGGCAACCTACTCTTCTCTAAAAAACCTTAGTTTGTGTTTCCTGAGGTCAAAGGCTCTCAAGATATAAATACGGGAGTTGGTTCCAGCTTCAAAGAGCAAAAAACATTAAGTCAACACAACTTTTTTTATGAGAATAAAAACATGAAGGAACAACTAAAGGGATTTATTACACCCAGGGCGAAGTTATGTTGTGTCAAAGGATTTAGGAATATAAATTGGCTGCTTAACGGACAAGGACGTTGGTTTACCAATATAGAAATGTGTCATATACGTCTCCTCTTTGTCCGTGATTGCAATGGAAACCTAGAAAAGAAAAACATTCCTCCCAAACTTTTATTGTTAAAAAATAACGATGGGTTCCGGAAAATCCCACTGGCACCAAAGAATAAGTTCAAATGTTTTTAGATAAAGTATAAAATTTACTTTATAGAGAAAAGAAAAAATATTTGAATTATATTTTTTAACAGACTACAATCCATTTCAGCATCTGTTATTTCTTTAAAATAAAAGTGCAACGATCTGTTTGACGGGGGGAAAACGTTTTAATCATGGGCAGAAGTAAGAAGGTGCAAGGGAGTTCAAGTTCTAACGACCTTAGGAACTCCCTATTCCTGTTTCCTTAAAAAGTATTGTTAAACTTTTGTGGACATTTATGTGGGAAATATGAGCCTTAGACATTTGTGTGGGAAATAAAAAATGTCATAAAATTAAATTTTTTATTTTCCGCTTTTATTTTTTCTTAAATTCACTGCGTTCACTGTTCATAACTTGGTAATTTTTATTTTCAAATTCATTCCAAATGTTACGTAGAAGCAATAATTTAAAAGATAATCATTAAGTTTTAGCGGCATTTTAATAGAATGATTTTTCCTAATTTAACAATGTGGTTTTTAGGTTTTTCAAAGAAATTGTTTACACCTGTGAGTACATTTATTTTCTAAAAGTTTAACTAAAGATGTCTTTAATTTAGGATCTTAAATGTATCTAATTATTATGTAACTCTGCTATCACTTGCGTTCTTAACTTTGGAGTTAACTTTCTCTTTGATGGAATAGTTAGTGACTTTTCCTTATCGTCAGTTCTTATATATGCCTGATACTATTTTTAATCTAACTCGATTTTTATCTTCTTACTTTAACTCTTAAATTGTGTTACTTGTTAAAAACTGTTGACGGAATCGGTATGTATAGCTTTTAGAAGTCAATGTTGAATACGTATTGTTGTTCTGATGTGGGCGTTACATTTCATTGTTGAAGTCAACGTCAGTATTTATTCTGTCGACATATATGTTGACGTAGATACTTAAAGAAACTTATTTCCTGTCCATTAGAATTGCTTTTTGTGGTCGATGGCGTCAAAAGTGGTGTGCGAAAACAAAGAACCATATATGTTATCATCCATCCAATTCTGGATAATTTTTTTCTGACGTTTTCCGCTTTCACATTTATGCAGGAGGGTTATAATAAAACTGACACTGTTTAGAGCAGTTGAAATGAACAAATCTTCATAAAAATTGTAGATACGTTCTACTGAGACCATAGGAAAATAATTTTTAAGAAATTACAAAAATTATATAAAAGAATTAAAAAAAAAAAAAAAAAAAAAATGTAACTTTTATTTTAAAGACAACAATAAATAATCAAAAGTTTATGGGATTGATTACTTTTGGTCTAACATGATGTTTATTTTTTTTTCTTCGTATATCATTTTGCATGTTCTAAATGATATGTATACGAAATTTTCCGAAGATGTGTTCAATAAAATTGATTTATGCATTGAAACGAATTCAGTTTAATTATGATCAGATCAGACTCTTTTATGAAATGTACGGTTGTTAGATGGTAGGACAAACATGGGCCACGGCTGAACTATATTCAGGGGGTGCAGATAGCATCCAAGGCAGTTAATTTTTTTTTTTATATATATAAATAACCTCGATGTTTCAATTAGCTATCGTTTTGAAATTACAATTTATAGTTATGAATTAAATTTCTTATTCATTGAATATTTTAAAAACAATATTATAGTTATACTACCAGTGAATGACACCAATTTTCTTTACACTTTTTAATTCTCAAAATTCTGGAAGATGCAAGTGTACCCTCTTGTAAATTCCTGGCTTGCCAATAAAGACAAATCAGATACAATGATGTTTTCTTCTTGTTTTCAGGCAAGTCCGTGGGTCTTGTGACCAATATGCGTGTAACCCACGCTACCCCTGCTCCCTTGTATGCTCACACTGCCGATCGGTGGTGGGAGTACGATGGCAAAATGAAAGACGACAAGGACAGAAGTCTCTGCAAGGACATCGCCAGGCAGATGATCGAAGACTATCCTGGCAAGAACCTTCAGGTCGGTAGTCATTTTTGGTTGAAATATATGATTGTCGTACATTATTTACCACACTTGAACTCTAAATACAAAGACACTCTGATGTTAGTATTATTGTATTTCTATCACAGGGGTCGAACCACTTCCTCTTCTTATAGGTATCTGTGGTTCTCAATGGGATTTTGCTACTGAGTTGCAATTTAGCGCAAAATAATCGCTTTACATCTCATAATTCATTAAGCAGGTCTACTAATCTCACTTAAACATTTTGAAGTATCGATTGACTTAGCAAATATATCGTAGTTTTTATTTATGAATGTCAAAAATAATCGAATTTCGATAAAATCGCAATGAAGTTTGATTTCGGCGCGGAATTTGGATGGAATTACTTTCTATATACTAGATTGGAAATGCATAGCCTCGACTTCGTTTATAAAGAGGCGAAAAATTTATGAAGAAAATTGTGAATTTAAAAAAAAAACGGACTAAGTTGTATGTATGCGTTTATTAAAAAAAAAAAAAAAATGACCATCGATTTGTCTCATCTGCCAGGACAAATTTACAAACAATCAAAAATCAAATTTTGAGAGACATTTTTCTTCAAAGCATCAATCATGTTTGTAGTTAAAATGTTTGTCGTAGTTAATATACTAGCTCGTATTGGTACTGCTCTTAATGGTTTCACGGCTCTTTAAAAAATGTGAGATCCTGCTTAATGCATGTTTTGCTCTCAGGGCAGAAAAATCTGCCGACCCCTGGTCCATTACAAGAATAGCTCATGCCAATAAGTCTAGTGTTGTCTGTTGTAATAGAAATAAGATTATTAGTCCCATATTTTACGGGGCATTCCAGGAGAAAACATCAACATTGGTTTGTCGAACACTCTGAGGGCATATTAGTGATATTTCATAGACAATTAAAATAGTTTGATTCAAGAAAACGATTTCTCATCATCAAGACGAATGTCGTTTTGTGGCTTTTTACGCCGCCAATATTTTGCATGCAGCACCCCTATTCTAAATCGATGAGTCTTGTATCCATAGTGACTGCCACAATTTAGACTTTCTGACGGTAGCTATCCTACTGATAGACAGACAGTACTACGCATACTAGCTGTTAGCATGATTTATGTAAATTAAGAGGCTCGTGAAAAGTAGTAAGTAAAGAAAGTTCTACCCTGAAAAGTGGATCTGGAGACTGTAGATAATCAACTCCCGGAACTTAAATCTGCATCAAGGATATCATATAATAATATCAAATTATAGGTATTGGTGAAGTTAAAAAATAAAACAAAATTTTACTGGATGTTTGTTTTTTATCAGAATTGCTTGAAATGTAGCTTTAAAAAAAAAAAAAAATTCTTTTGACCTAATGCAATACTTTTATTATTCTCTATATTAATTGAAAGTAAAAACTATCACCTATCTATGCGAAATGAAATGGGTGCTATTAATATTGGTTTATTATTGAATAATTCCATAGCATGAATGGTATCGCATGTCGCCCTTTTATTTTCTCGTACTTTAGTGTTTATCACAGTGATATCTTCAACATTTTACAGATCCCCACCTACCATACATTTCTGCCAATATCCAATCGTTGCCATTACAGAACTAATTTTTATTCATTTTTAATTAATCAACTCTCCCTTTCCCCTCCTCACAAGACATTTATGAAATGATGCGTCTGATCTTAGGTTATCCTCGGCGGTGGTCGAGAGATGCTGATGCCAAACACGACGTTCGATCCCGAGTACCCGGAAAAGCGCGGGAAACGCGGCGACGACAGGATGCTGATTGAAACATGGAAGAAGCACAAGGAAGAGAGAGGCCACAGGTAGCAGTTACCTCATATAGTATTTTCTACACTACGGTAGTATTTCTTCATATAAATTTCCGAAGAGAGTAGTTATCCGTGGTATTTTTAAATCTTTTATATTAACTTCGATTTTGAGTTTGGAGTGAAAATTTTCGAAGGGCTAATTAACCAATTTGTCGTTATCAAATCGATCTAAAACTTGGCTGACAGATTCATGGTCAATGATAACGCATTCTATGAAGTGTTGTGTTTGTCTTTAAAAAGGTTGCTTTTATAAACGTTTTGTGTGTGTGTGTTTCTGGCAGCTAATTAACCCACGTCCCGTCATCCAATCGCACTGAAATTTTGCATATAGATTCGTTGCCGTTGACAGTATGCTCTATCAAGTTTTGGGTTCTGTCAGTAAAAGACTACTTTTATACACGTTTCTATTGTAGTACGTCAGATTGCGATACGGCCGCCATTAGAAGGAGAAAAAAGGTTAATTACGTCACAGTCAATTGTTATATCGGCAGGAAAATGGACCTTGTGATTGGATTATAGAATGTAAAAATTCGAATTTGTTTTTAAAGGTGTATTATAATTGGTCTTAAGCAAGTCTCAAGTTTTCCTTTTGATAGAACCTCACTTAAAACAAAGCCTTACATAAGGTCCATTACCAAAAAAAGATGGGGGGGGGGGGGGAAGTGGGAGAGTGGGATGTGGATTTTTTTGTCTTATTTTTAAAGTAGTATTTTTGTAAACTTTTTCTAGCATTACGTAGTATTCTATTTTAAAACTTTGTAACCTTGACAGGTACAGATATGTCTGGAACAAGAAGGACTTCGACAGAGTTGACCCCACCAAGACGGATTTTCTCCTCGGTAAGGGACGAACATTATTGCACACAGCATTGCAATTTCATTTTCTTGTGGTGTTAGAAAGGTGATCTGGGATCTGTTTCTAGGGTGATCTAGGGGAAACAAAAAAAATATTTGAAAAAATTATAATTCCTGAACAGTTAAGGACAGTACGACGGGATTCTCACAGGGACGTTTTGAAAAAACTATTTTTCCCCTCCCAAAGTAAATTAATAATTGGGAACCGTTTGTATAACATAATACGTTTATCTTGATTTTTGATTTTTTTCTAGCTATATTTTTTGTACTGTTGCAGTTTTCCATTGTGTGCGGTAGATTTTACAAAAACTTATAAAAATATAGTTACATTAATACCTTATGTAGTAGGGGTAAATGCACTACGCTACACCTCTTACAATTTAGAAATAATAAATAACTTTTTATTTTGAAACCTGGAATGGTATTTTTTTATTAGCAATGTTTTGCTGCAATTTTCATTTAATTTTAGGTTAAGTGATTGCTACCTCAGTAATAGACTGATAGTGACTATGATCTTCTTAAATGGCTTAAAATGAATAATAAATATGCCATAATTTAGATTTATTTTCTATTATTATGTGGATAATGTGGTAATTTGAAAATAAAAATATAAAATATACAGTTTTAGTAATTTGGGGTACTTAGAAATTTGTATGATAAAGTATGCTAAGACCTAGCAATGAGATCCCTTAGTCCTAAGAACCCATACTTCACAACAATTTTGCTTTTATTGTTAAACTGGACCCCACCTTTTAATTTATTAATTATAAACAAAAATAAATTTAATTTGAATTCTTTTTTTTTTATTCTGATTTGGAAGTAACTGATACAAGGATTTTTTACTTGATTTAAAATAAAACTTTATAAAAATCATTTTATGGTATATTAATTTACTTACTATGTTCGTGTTAGTAAAATTCATATAAATTATTATTACTATTTTGATTTGATTTCTTGAGTCATGGAAAATTATTTGCTTTAGTCTTGGAAAATAACCACAATGAGAGATACGTATCACTCTTTCTTTTCTAGATAAGAATTAATTAAACAGTAGTGAGTTCATCTATCCTAATATATCCAACACTTAAAGTTTGACTGTTAACAAAAACGAAAACTTTCTAATGTGCATTCATAATGGTATATTATCCCATGAACAAATAAAACACAACAAACCATTAAAACACACTTCTTTACATATTGTGGTCAAATAATCATTATTTTTTTATTGACAATGCTAGAAAAACAATAAACCTAATATTTCATTTCTTTCAGGTCTATTCGAGCCAGCCCACTTATACGACGTGACCGACCGCGACAACCCGAAGTCTGACTTTGGTGAGCCAACCTTGGCAGAGATGACTGAAAAGGCCATCGGGGTTCTCGCCAATAATCCGAAAGGATATTTCCTACTAATTGAAGGAGGACTTATAGACAAAAGACACCACAAAAACCAAGGTGTCAGGGCTGTCTCTGAAGCTCTGGATCTGGAAGGGGCTGTAAGGGTGGCCCTGAGGATGACCTCTCGGAAAGACACCCTGGTGGTGGTGACTTCGGATCACTCGCAGGCCATGAATTTTGTGGGATACGCCAACGTGGGAGAGGACATTTTTGGTAAGTGATCGGCCAAGACCTAACTTACCAACATCAGATAACTGAACCAACGCTTTATTTCACAGGAAAGGAATACAATTTGTGTATTCATTGAATAGGGAACTGCACATCATGGTCTACGCAGTTTGATGAAAATTATGACCAGGTTTGTAAAGATTAACAGCTAAACTTAATGGTCATGCGCTTTGTTATGGAGTTCTATTTTGTCGAAATGTGGAAAGTCAACGATTTTCATGCTCACTGATCATCTCTAATTATAACTTCTGGATATTTCCACTAATCTTTAAATATAACTTCTGAATTGTGCAGGCTTGGTTATTGACTTGAAGTCGAAGAAGGCTTAGCAATCGCCACAGAGATCTATATTAGCTACTTCCTCCCAATCTATAGACAGCCAGTTTTTTAATCATGGGCAACCTATTATGTAGCATTGATGGGTAGAAACCATTTATATTAGTTAGAGATCAGTGGTTACTTCATAAACGGTTTTTGTTATGCAGGCAGATGAAGTTAATTGAATAGTTGCCATACTATACCCCATCTTGTTATGTGAAATTGGTTGCTCTTGGTTACCAACAGACGCTAACTAGTTTTGAAGAGAGTTGTTAAAAGAGATATCCATGGGGATTTTTTAACTTTCTACGGCTTTAAGCCAATAACAAAGCACGCCACCATCTTGGCGTTGGAGTTAGAGATCAGTGGCTAAGTTCCATCACGATAAGTGAATTATAGAGTAAAATTACTTGCAATGCATCTTTTACCTAATGAACGAGAGGAATTCTAAGTTCCTAAATCTAAATGTTTTTTTTTTATCTAAAAGTCTTTTTTTTTTCGAAAAGTATTTTCTTTTAATTCTTTATTTTTCTTTGATTTGCTGGAATAGTAGTACGAGGAGCTCATTAATTAAATTTAAAAATCTTTCAAGTTAGAATTGGCTTGGATTTCGCCACAAAACTGTAATTCAACGGATCGTTCTTCGTTTGTCATACCTACTCCAAACCGATTCCATCAATGTCGTCATTCATAATAACGATACTCACCGTTCTTTTCTAAAACTGTTGAAAAGATATACTCTTTCCTTATCTTTACTTTACACCCCTAATTAAAATTTACATATTCTTTCTATAACTTATTGTAGTTTTTGTTCATTAGGAAAGGGGTTAAGGAATATAATTCTTAGTGCATGATTAAAATTGAGGTTCAGCATAGGTTTATAATACTTTTCAATCATCTTAAGTTTTCTATTGCTCAGGCCTACTTCTGAAGTTATTTAAAAAATGTGTTTTCCCCCTCCCCATTTCAGGTATCGCTGATATATCGAATGCAGATGATATGCCGTATACTACCCTCATGTATTCTTCGGGACCAGGATATACGATCTCCTCAACAGGAAGAGCAAACATCACGGATGTCGATACAAGTAAGTTTTCCATGAGGATATTTCCTACAAAAGCTGTAGTAAAAAAGCAGCAAGGCCACCGTATGCTTCGTCCAATAGCGTTTGTATAAATCATGGCTTGTTACAAAACTAGGAGTGTGGAACATCGCACAACTTTCAATTACACTATATAACACTGGTCATTGCAGTAAACTTTGACATTGTGTTACTTACCATTTTCTTATTTTCTCTCATTTGAATAAAAATGGTCAGTTTGGTGTTATTTTTGGCAATAATTTTTACACGAGAAAAAAAAAAAAAAACTTTGCTATACTGATAATTTTGGTGATATACTTTGCGATAATCTTTATATTGTCCTTTAGTATAAGTGAAACTGAGGAGAGAAGAAAAAAAAACTATCGTTAATGAGGTATGCTCAAGGAAAGAGAACTCTGTGTTGAAGACATACGTTTTTCAACTTTTTACACCGTTAAAGCATTTTTTATGGGAATTTCGGAGGTGATAATGTTGATAACACCTTAAGAGGCATTACCACTGTGATTTTGAACAAAATTGTTCGAGCCGTTTTTCAGCAATTACTGAAAAACCTGATTTTTTCAATTGCAGCAACCTTATGCGCATGAGCCATTTTAACTAAAGCCTTAATGGTTCTGGAGTTATACTGACCACATACACACAGACAGACATTTTTTCTAGATAACTTTTTTGAAATCATGATGTTTCAAAACTTGAAGAAATGCAAAAAAAAAAAAAAAAAAAAAAAAAAATCGCAATTTTTTTTTTAACCAAATCCTATACTTTCATTACCCTATGTTTTACATATGGGTAATTGAAAGTAAAAATTAATTTAATTATATAATATATAATTAATTAATTTGTGTTATTAATGATTATGAGAAAACTTTTAATCTACAGAAGTCATGAAAATATGTGAATTACTTTGTTTCTCGGAATCAGACTGGGTTTCAAATACTCATATTGGTTTTGTGACAGTAATTTTCTTCAAGCTGGGAGGGGGGGGGGGGGGGAGGGGATCAGTCTAAGCTCGTTATTTCTAAATTTGTTGCTAAATAGCAGAGAAAATCTTGTTTATCCATTTCAAGAAGAACAATGCAAAACTAGTTATCGTTGATGATATATTCTTGTTTGAAGTTATCCTACATTAAGGAAATGCAAATTATACTAGGAAACTCAGATGTACATTATGGAATTTAATTGAGGTAGATAATATGTATATATTTCGTAATATAAAGACTACGAGGAAAGAGGAATTCTGAATATAAGGACTTGAATAAGCTCATTTAAATTTATTGCATGGGGAATAAAGGGAGGGAGGAAGGTTGACGACGGTTTGAAAAATAACGTGGTTTAGGAATAGAAAGAGTCATGATCATAAACAGTATCCGAACATTTTTATTCTACAGTTCATGAAACGTTACTTTTCAAATTTTCAAACAAATAGAACTACTCAGATCTTCAGAAGGTAAATAGCTTTTCGAAAAGAAATTTACGAAGAGTTTTTTATAGTACAAATGTATAGATGTCTGGTAGTTAGTCAGCATTTTACATACAAATATTTATTTGAATGTAAAAAAGTAAATTTATATTCTGTTACTTAAGGTATTTTTTTTTTTTCGAAACTAACCTACATTTAGTAGATGCAAAAGTTTTCATGGTTTAAAAATGTAATTGTATTCCACTAAACATGAAATTAAAAAAAAAATATTAATTAGTCTGGGCAAAAAAAAAAAAAAAAATTCGCAAAACGTTTTACAATTTCGAAATAAAAAATATTGTCAAATACATTAAGTTTATATTTTGGGATAACATTCTTCCTTGTAACAAAATCCATTATTTCATCCGCAGCTTCCAAGGATTACCAACAACAAGCTACGATTCCGCGCTCTACAGCTACCCACGGTGGCGAGGACGTCGGTGTGTACGCTGTGGGACCCATGAGCCACCTCTTCAGAGGCGTGTACGACCAGCACTATATCGCCCACGCCATGGCATATGCCGCATGTATGGGCCGCAACAAGGGACACTGTAAGGACCCGTACTATTTCAGCAATATAAATAGTTCACCTTCCCGAGCTGTTTGGAAGAGGTGGATTTATGTGTTCATTGCCATGTTGGCTGTTGCCATTTATTAAGTGCTGACCATCTTAATATCCAGACTGATATTTATTGACTGTCACTAGATTGCTGAACTATTTGAGCAATTGGAATGTCGAACTTGGTAAATTTTAAGAATTTAATGAATTCTTCTTGGAGAGAACGATAATCATAAAGATGAAAGTAGAAATTAGGAGTTCGTAAATGCTCACAGTATGGAAGACTATTATCTAATAGGTGATCGTTTCAAGAGTTTAATTGATGCGTGAAACCTGTGGAACACATGTTCTTTTTATTCAATACTTTAGAACTCTTCTAAGACTATGTTCATCCATGTGGGAGCTGCATTTACATCGAAAACTTCGTGTGCTTTATTTATGTTATACACACTGTTAAAAATTTCGTTTCATCCTGCACCAAAAATTCGTTCCAATAGCTGCAACCAACATTTGGTGCTTAGTTTCACGATTTAATGGTGTTTATGGTCCGAGGTAGCACCAAAAAATCGTAAAATTAAGCACCAAATGTTGGTTGCAGCTAAATGGGGACCAATTTTTGGTGCAAGGAGGATTCAAATTTTTAACATTGTAGATCATACTTTAGATTATTTTATTCACAGGTGGTAACCCATAGGAAGAAAACGAAGGCTTGACCATTCATTCTACTACATGACACATATGAGGCGTTCCATACGACAAGGGCGAATCCGCCAGTCCCTTCATTTTTTTTTTTTTTTTTTTTTTTTAATAGAAAGCCTTGTTATTGAAAAGCTAAGGAATACAACAAGATGGTTTATTCGCCCTTTCTGTTTCAAGCTTTGGTATGTAGAACTTGGACGCTAACGTTGTGAGAAACAGCAAAACTTTTCTTTAAGTTTTTTTCCTTGAAATACAGTTTTGGCGGATTCGCCTTTGTCTCACAGAACGCCTCATATGACCAAGTTCATTTAACTTTTATCTGGTCATATATGTCATGATAAATTATTACTTTATTGACGGACCGATGACCTATAGGAAAGAAAACGAAGACCTAACGATTCTTCTAGCATGGCATATACGACTATAGAATTACATCCAACAATCCATGTAGTAGACATCAACTATGCAAGGGCACCAACGTGTATATGGTTGAGTATTGTTTATCACCCTGTTTAGAATATGAGAAGAGAGGACTCACCAAGAGCAATTGCAGTGGTTTCTCTGATTGTTTATTAATTCTGAAGCACTTGTGTGATCTAGAGTCTACTAGATGGAACGCTAGTTCCAGATAGTTGAAATAGTGATACAGTTTTACAACAGTATCCGTAGACTTGGTGACCAGAGAATCTCAACCAGGATAAAAATAGTGTCCGCACTGAATATCAAGGGATTGCATTTCTGTTTCGGCACTGATTCCGTATTTCGAAAGATTAATTAAGAATATTATTTAAACTGATAATTTGATTGCACAATACTTTTATAATTCAGTTTTTAAGTGAAATTAGATACTAAATTAATCTTACTCAATGCCCTTGTGTTTTGAATATAATTGAGGAGTTGGAAAACAAAACCGAACTTGTCCACTCAACACCAAGTTTTTATTCTTATATTTGGCCTCCTTATACTCACCTCCTCTATAACGCCTCCAAAATATTTCCAGAATCAAAAGATTCTCTCAACACTCAACGAAACAATTGTATTTAAAAAACAATGCATACGCAACGTATACAGAAAAACGTTTATTTTTACCCTTCATGTAAGAAACTTGTTAAGGGCCAGGTCCAATTTTCTTTGCCAACTCCTCAATTTTCTTTAATTTTTATATTAAATTTCCTTTTTTAATCTGATACTTTATATCTAGTGATGATCTCATATTAAGTTTATGTTTGTAAGTCACAATCGTATCCAAAATAATAACCCTAAAGAAATATTGTATAAGCTCGATTAGATTAGCCCCCACTTTGCCCAGTGGGTGCTAGTCTCTGTGAGGCATAATTCAGAAGGACCTTTTTGTTCATGCTCCCTGCTGGATGGGGCTTCAAACGGATGCTGAGTTTCATATGTATGTAGAAGCGTTTTCTAAGTGGTAATTCTAACGGGAGTACAGGAATCATTTCTAAAATAGAACAGCTTTGAAGTATTTGACAAATTGTAACGAAATTCCCTAATTTCCATAACGACTGAAGGTTGAATTTGTTTTCTCAGAACAAAACGCCTTAAACAACATTTCTCCCTGCTTATTTCGACTATGTTAGAGCTCTTAGATTATGTGTATTTCTTGATGTACATACAAAAATGACAAACTTGATTGTTTTGGGAATTAGAATGGGAGGAATCAGCTACAGTTAAAAATCTAATTGTAAAATTTTCTCTGTGAGTTTGTATTAAAAAGATATGTTTGGCTGATATACCAACTGTAATTCTCATTTAATCATTGTTTGTACTATATAAAGTTAAATGACATATTCATGTTGGTTATTATTAATATAGTGCTATAATTTACTTTTGCAACAGACAACTATCTAGAATCTTGGTTAATTCTTTTGACCTGATTTTTTGTTCATATCGCTTTATTATAAATGTGGGATTTTCAATTAAGTACCTAAAAGTAGTAATTAGTGGTCTACGGGAAAAAATTTAAAGAAGTTCTTTTAAAAATTCTAAAACGTATTAAAAGAAGTTATTGTTTTTAACTTGTTAGTTATTATGGAAAGGAACATTTTGCGTCGAAAGGAATTAAACTTTTTCAGCCATTTCTAATTATCATTTGCTGTTATCTGGATTTTCTGAAAATGAAACTGAAGATATGCTTTGTAGTTCTGAAATGTATGCTGTAACACTTTTACAATGTCATCAGAATTATATTTGACTTGTGAAGTGTTCTTTGATGAAAGAAAAAAAATCAATAATATTCCAAACAAAAAACAATTATATTAAGGGTACCTACTTCATGAGCATTAATGTTTCAATCAATAAGATTAGTAATTTAAAATCCTTATACTTATAATTAGGGGTAAGGAACATCGCATAACTTTCAATTACACTATATACCATTGGTCATTTCAGTAAAATTTGACATTGTGTAACTTTCATTTTCTTATTTTCTCTCATTTGAATAAAAATGGCCAGTTTGGCGATATTTGTGGACGTAATTTTTACACGGGAACCCCCCGCCCCCCCCCCCCAAAAAAAAAATGGCAAGAATTGCAACTTTATCCGATAGACATTACACTGT
Source organism: Linyphia triangularis (assembly GCA_963978545.1). Lineage (NCBI taxonomy): Eukaryota > Metazoa > Arthropoda > Arachnida > Araneae > Linyphiidae > Linyphia > Linyphia triangularis. The sequence goes on from OZ021729.1 coordinate 62,358,082, forward strand.
CTTTACTTGTGCGTGAAACGTAAAAAGATCCATCGTTGATGGCAGATGCTCAAGGGCAGAGAGCTCTGTGCTAAAGGCACTCGTTTTTTAACTTTTCACGCTTTTATTGCATTTTTATGGGAATATCGGAGGTGGAAATGCTTAGAACACCTTCAGACGCATGACCACGGCGATTTGGATCAAAAGCCTTTTTTTTTTAGCAATTACTGAAAAACATGATTTTTTCAATAGCAACTACCTTAAGCGCATGCGGGATTTTGAAAAAACCTTAATGGTAGGTCCTTGTGCCATAATTTTTTTTTTTTATTCACAAGTATAATATATTGTACGGGTTCAACCAAGACCGTCATGCATTGCGGATAGTACTTGAAATGTAATCGTAATTATTAATGTTGTTGATTTTAATGCTTGTTATGCTCAGTGTTCGAGTATTGATATGTTAATACATGTTTTCAATAAAGAATTGACTTGTTTTTTTTCTAATTAACAATTATTATTGTAACTGCACTATCATTAAAAAGCAGCTTCTACACACTTTCAAATCATGTAAATTAGGTCTAGTTAATAAGCATGTACAATTTGGTGAGATTTAATGACGGACCTCCTTGGCAAGGCTGAAGGTATTTCAATAGTTTCTTTTTATTATAAATTTTTAAAAAATTAACTAAACCTATATAAGACTTAACATATGAACACATTACTTTTTTTTTTCATGTTTTTGTCTCTAAATAAATAAATAAATGAATGAATGAATCCTCTATCAAAACTACTAAGTCTCCGGCCTTAACACTGTCCTTTTAAAAACACCATTTATTTCTTTGTTGTAGCCCATTTAAGCAACTCCGGTTCGACGGACCACAATAAAAGGAAAGTTTTTGTTGTCGGATAATATTACTTAACAGGATAATATTACTTAAACCTATGACTTAAACATCAAACTTAAACATAACACATATTTAAACGCATACTACCAATTTTGAAAGTAGAGAAACTTTGAAATTCGCAACTTGCATCGTCTGAAGAAATTCAACTTTAATTCGACAGAATGTGGGAAAATTAGCCTTTTAAAAAAATTACTTCGAAAAGGCTTTAATTTTAGCATGTAATTTTATTACATCAGTTAACTGAATCACCTAAACTTTTCTTTTTAGTCGTTGAAAAATCTACTTCCTCGTAAGATCTTAAAGAATCGTTTAGAAAGGCTATTCAAACGGACAATCGTAATTATAGTTATTATCATTAGTTTCAGAAAAGCTATCTTCGTTCAGGGTTAACTACAGGAATGAGATTCATTTCTGTGAATACATTTGGGCAATTCCCAGGTATGCTTCACGGCAGGGGCGGATTTAGAGGTCAATCAAGGGGGGTGCGATTATGAACGTGAGTGTTTACAGTGGCGGTGATAGTTTGTCAACTTGGGGAAGAGAGGGGTGAGGGGTATCATCAATTAGTATGATACTACCAGGGTTCAATGAAACATAAAAATTAGAGGGTTTGACAATCCTCTTTTGCACCCCCATGTAACAAATTACCCCGAAAATGTAATAAAAAATTAAATTTTAAATATTTTGTATTTTTTATTAAATAAAAAATATTTAAGAGAACAAAAAAATATCTCATGCAGATTAGGTGAAGTGTAAAAAGCTCAGAAACCCTGAAAATTCAACTTTTTTTATACAAGTTAATTTACCAATACATTCAACATCATAAATCAATTGATGCAGAAAAAGGCGATAGATCTTTTAACAACTTTAGACAACATTGCAGGTACGTAAAACTCTATATTCATAAGGTTTTAATAATTTCCAAAGTTAAACAATGCTTTTCAACTCTGTTTGACATCACATTAGTAAATTAAAATATAAGTTATATAAACTTGAGAGTACACACTATAATATTGGTCACTGCATTCAAATTTGATATGGTATTATTTACTGTTTCCAAATTTTCTTTCATATAAATGAAAATGGAGAGTTTGGCGATATTTTTGTCAATAATTTTTACGTGGGACAAGAAAAAAAGTAATAATAATAATAAAAAAAAAAAAAAAACGCATAACCGACGAAATTGGTGATGATATTCAATAGACATTACACTGTCCTTTCTTGAACGAAAAACAGAAAGATATCAATCGTTGATGGGCGATGCCCAAGGGCAGAGAGCTTTGCGTAAAGACACTCATTTTTCAACCTTTTACGCTTTTATCAGATTTCTACGGGAAATTCGGAGGTGAGGCGATTAAAACACCTTAAGAGGCATTAGATTCATGATTTCAACCCTTATGTGAATGCTCAAACCTAATCGTAGGTCCCATGGCTACCACTAACCCGCACACCAAATTTGAATATCGTACGTCAATTCGTTTAGGAGCTATGCTGACCATGTACGCATAGACATTTTATCTAGACCACTTTTTTGAAATCAGGATGTTTCAAAACCTGGGGAAATGAAAGAAAAATAGATTTTTTTTTTCTGAATGCTATACATTTTCATTGCCCTATGTAAACATATAGGTAATTGAAAGTAATTGATAGGTAAGTAAAAACGTGTTTGGCTATGATTCTCAATATTTGAAAAGAAGTATAATTACAACATAGAACTCACTTTAAAATGGTAAGGATAAATAACTTTTTTATAATTTAAGAAAGTAATTTTGTTTGACATTGTCAAAGGGTATTTATGATTTTGCATATGAGAGCGTGCTTATACAATGCTTATTCCTGTAAAAACAGTTTATTTTTATAAGAATGAAATATTTTATTATAATATATTCAAATATTATGTTGATAATTGCATAAAATATCGAATATCAATGTGTACAGTAAGTCCCTTCTTCGGATCATTCGGACAAAAAGGAAATATTTAAAAAAAAAAAAAAAATGTCTAAACAAATATTGTTAATGAAAAATTACATTTTGTAAAATAAGAAGTAAAATTAAAATATATATATATATATATATATATATATATATATATATATATATATATATATATATTACCAAAGTTTAGTCACATTAACACTGTATATTGATGCACTAAGACTACTCTAACTAAATTAACATATATTCGAACTTTATAGTAAAAAAAGAGACAAGGTGAGTGTGTGTACAGTTTTTTTTAATAAAAAAAAAAATTATCTTCAAATATAAGATAGTTTTTATTATGACTCTCTCAAGATTTTTTTTTATTTATTACGTAAACTTTTTTTTTTTATTGGTTAAATGCGCCTTAACAATATTAGTATAAAAATCTATAAAGATTTTCTGTATTAATCCAGTATAAATTTCTTTTAAAACTTTAATATAATTCTAATTTGGTTAGAGGACTATAATACCAAACGGTACGTTTGCTTTATTTCTGACAGCTTCGAAAGTTTTTAAGGTGCAATCAAGCCATAATTAAACTGGTGTTATTTAGATCAATCTGAAGTCTGTAGAAATTAGTAAATCTTTTTGAAATTTTGTATTAGTACTGCTGGGAAAATCTGGAAATGCTGTTTAAACATTATCATAAAAATGTTGAAATGAAAACTTTAAGAAATAACTGTTCGGATTTTTGTTAATTACGCTTCAAGAACAACAATATATTTAAAACTTCATTGGGTTGAATTCATTTTGATTTATTATTTCATTTATAAGGAATAGCATGTAAAGCGAACAGCCATATAAGCCCTTTTCATTTTAAAGTTTTATATTTTCCTTTAGTTGCAAAAATTCTCTAAAAAGATGGATTGTAATTGTACCCAACCTGTACTTTAATATAAATTTTGAGATTGGTTTAACATAACTGTATATTTTCTCTTATAAATATGATTTAAAAAGAACTTAAATTAGGAAAATGTACTCAAAGCCCATCTTAAAGCGTCAATACACAAATCCACATATTTAAAAAAAAAAAAAAAAAAAAAGCAGCAGGTTTTTCAAACAATAAATTTAACATTATCTGAAAATTAGTTTGTTTAACTCTCTGCGTTTTATTCAAATAAAATTCCAAACTAAATTAGTTACAGCAGGTGAAATTGTAATAATAATAATTTTCATATAACCATAGGACCTGCTTTTTCATCACAAGTCGCATCTCTAATCGGTTACATATTGTGTCTCATATTAGATATATTAGTAGTCATATTACCATCAAGTTTGAGTCACACACACAAAAACACAATTAAAATTAGAATTAAAAAAAAAAAAAAAAAAACACATTTAAAAAGTTGTTAACATTAAATGATTTAAATCATTTGTAAGTCATCGGTATTGTTCCTAATATTTCAGTAATTTATACTTAAATAATCAACTCTTACAAAACAATTTTGGCTTTTATTTAACAGAGCAAATAAAAACTGTCAAAAGCTGCGAATGCGCAATATTTACAAATTTGTAATCTAGGCTGACCAGTTTTGAAATTATATGTTAAATTACTTGATATTCTTCTAGTAGCAATAAATGTCGCTGTATCGGATATTTCCAGGCATTGCACCGAAACAACGTTAGATTTGATTAGTTTGTTTATCAAGCAGAGAACATCTACCAGATGGTCTTTCAAGGGAAAAATGGACTTCATCTTAAATAAGAGAAACCTCAGAAAACTATCAGGAAATAGCTCAACAATCGACGCGAGATTACTAGTCAAATTTTTTAAAAGTGTTTACTCAATTTAAAAACAGACTACAGAGAGCCAAATATTGCTCGATCCGGTGACTTTTCGCGAGGTGTGATATTGGAGCATAGCAATATTTAAAAACGTGTTTGGCTATGATCCTGAATATTTTGAAAAGAAGTTAAAAGCTATATAGAACTCACTTTATACTGTTAAGGATAAATTACATTTTATAATTTACGAAAGCAATTTTGTTTGACATTATCAAAGGGCTTTTATGATTTTGCATATGAAAGGGTGCAGATACAATGGGTTATCCAGTAAAATCAGTTTATTTTTATAAGAATTAAATATTTTATTATAATCTATTCATATACTGATGTTATTGAATTGAGAGTTACGTTGATAATTGCATAAAATGCCAAATATGAGTGTTTCTGATCATTCGATAAAAAATGAAATATTCAAACATATTTAGAAAAAAAAGCAAACGTCTAAACTGAAACAAATTGTTAATGATATATTACATTTTGTAAAATAAATAGCAACATTTAAAAAATCTTATCATGCTTATATATTACTATCAATTATCTTGCACTGCCATACCAATTGAAGAAACAAACAAAGTCTTGACATCGCACGCACACTCCAACTCAAGCAAGAATGACCATTCCATTCACTTGTCCCTTCCACCCCAGAGTAGAGGCATTTTAGTAATTTGCAACTCACAATGGTGCAATGTCACGTGCAAGGGGGGGACAGTATGCCCCACAAGTTTTATTGCTTTGTGTCCTTAGTTTCAAATTCAAGGTCAAGAAAGAAGGGGTCGTTTTTGTTGATCTTTTGGAGAGAACGAAGGGAAACTTTTCTTGGTCGTAATTTAGCTATAGCTTCTTCATCGGAACTGTAAGTTCTTACAACACTCTGTAGAATTGCAATAATGCTATTGTACTGATTTTATCAAAGCTTTTTATCAATTATGAATTAGGCATTTTATTTTCCAATTATAATTAATTTTTTTTTTTTTTTTTTTTTTTTTTAAAGTTATTTTAGTGCATGATTTTTTTGTACGTAGAATGAAGTTTTGGGGGTGCGATGGCACCCCGATATTAAACCTTTATGATTAATTGCCCTCTGATCAAGAAGACAAGAAGTATACCTGCAGAATGCTAATTGCAATCAAAAACTTGCCAGTTATTGGTCCCATCTCCTACTCACAAATGAGAAAAGCGTGCTGAAATTGAGAAATTTTTTAATGGTATTGTGAGAAATTTTTTAATTTGAGAATCACACAAGGGGTAAAGATTCGTTGACCGGTACATTGCTTGTCATCACAATCCCGATCTACTCGTCCCCTCTCAAGCCTATTCCTTCTACGGGTTGTGAAATAAGGAGCTCGGTTAGGTGGCTTAAAAATCTGTATTAATGAGGCATGAAAAATGTCAGAAAAAGCTTAATTTTGTTTACCCCCTCTAAATCCATCGATATTGATATTAAGTAAAAAAAATAGATCTTGCAAATATTAAAGAAATTTCAATTTTTTATATTTTTTTTAACTTTGAATTTGGAGGAAACTGCCATTTAAAAATAATTTTGACAAGAAACATCATGGGGGGTGCGGTCGCACCCCCCGCACCCCCCCTAAATCCGCGCCTGCTTCACGGATATGCATTCAAACATGAATCCTCGTCTTTTTAACTTTATCTGAAAGGAAGCTGCATTACCTTAAAACATATATATATAGTTTCACACGATTTGTCTTGCTTTAAAAATTGCTTTATTTGAAAAATGCTCTCTTGGTTACTGATTTCGTCGTCCATAATAGACCGGCTTCCATGTATTAGAAGCAGAATTTCCCTTATAAGGAGACATGGTATCCAAAAAATGACAAAAATATCAATTTTTATCTCATATTATGGAGAATATCTTTCTGAATAGCTGTGCAAAAATGTATACTTGTACCTTTGATAGAAAAAAAGTTATATCGTATTTTCTAAACCCTCTCACACAATCTAAGTTGAAAAAGAAATCTTAAACACTGTTTTTCTCAGTTCATTATTTTTCAGTTTGAGTGTTGTTTAAATCCCTAAAGCTATTTTCTAAATTTAGTTGGGATTGGGAAATTTTTATAGTGTATTTATATACATCTGATAAACAAAAGTTTGTATGGAATAAGGTGTGCAATGATTTTTTTTTTTAAATAAAAAGTTGAAAACTACGTTGTTTTTCTGCTATTTTTAGTGTAAAAGCATAGAAAACCTTTTCCATAGCTTGCATCTTCAAATCCATACTAACTATCGTTAACAATTATAATGCGAATATATTGTAAAAATTTCATGGAAAAATACTTTAAATTGTGGAAGGAGTAGCATTTCGAAAAATATTTGAAAAAATTTAAATAAATTGAATTAATCAAAAGTTATTTATTCAAAATATTTTTGTAGGTGAAATTATGTTTATTTACCATCAACACAATGTAAAATTATTACAGTTTAAATTTTAGTGGTGCAATTTCTAAAAACAATTTTTTGGGTATCATGTCCCCTTAATGAATATATTTTTAAACTACCAATCACTGCTACAGTAAAAGTTTTGTTGTAATTGTAAAAGTTTCCTCGGTGTTTAAAATATGAATTTGTAGTAAATTTTTAAGTTTTTCTGTTAACAAATTGCAGTTATGATTTAAAGAAGTAGGGCATTGCTCTATGACAGTCATTGCGGAGAGTAGAGAATAATAAATCCTTTTACAGCTGATTTATTGCCAAAATAAAAATAAATTATCTATTAAAATGTACCTAAAAGTCTATAGTTTTCTATGCAATACAGGATATCTCAAAAATATTGTTCCTTAGATTAGTACTATTGTTAATGTTGTTATTATTGCTTGTTATTGGAGGTTGGGATTGGTGCAGGTGGATAACGTAACAATCATGAAAGTGTAATTTTTATAGTTAATTTGCTCTAAAAACAACATAATTTTAATTTTATAAATCCCTTGTAATGGAAAGTGGTTATTTATAAAATTGTTCCTGTCATCTATACACATTAACTAACTATGTTTGAACCAATACCCTATCTTTAAAATTAAGCGAATTAAAATGCATTTATGAACGTGATTTAAGCTTTTTAGAGGAGCTTCACGATTAGAGAAATTAGGGTTGCAAAACTAATTCATTTTTAAATTTTCAAATCTTAAGTATTCTAAAGGTTATGAATTAGCATATAAAAACCCTATTTGGAAGAAAAGTATTTTATTCAATAGAAAATCTTAGTTAAATGTTTAAAGCAGATTGTGCAAGAAATGGTTTTATAATATTGCAATAAAATGTGAATTTACTTCTTTAAATAAAGATACTGCCACTAAAATTTAAAATCGTTATAACTCGATTAGTTTAACGAGTTATAAAGATAAATTACGGTATAATTTTTTTTTTTTTAACTATAGTGATTTGAATCCAGGAACACTTTTGATTTTATACTTTTTCCCTACTAAGGCTGCATAAAAACTATATTTCTGCAACTTTCAAAATAAATTTACTGTGAAAATCAAATTATCTTTTTATGAGTTCTTTCCATATTTAAAGCATTTTTGTAATTTCCGCTGATACTCTATCTCTAAAAGATATAAACCTTTTAACAACATTTTACAGACTCCCTGCATGTCTTTACATTCTTTTCTCTCATTTTTTATACTAGGGGTGTAGAACACCGCACAACTTTCAATTACACTTAATACTGATCACTGCATTTAAATTTGTCATGGATTGGTGCAATTTACCGTTTTCTTTTTCATATTTTCATTAGATGTTACCAGTGTTCGCCTGTTCATTTCCACTATAAATTTTAATTGATATTTTTTAAATCCAAATTTTTTTTTTTAATTATTTTTTTTTTTTTTTTAACTAACGCAAATTAAGTTTTTTGACAAAACTAATAACTACAACAATAACAATGATACACGATAGCGATTTCGCGTATCAGAGCAGAAATGTGCTTTTTAAATAACACTTGATGGTCATAAAACTTAAACTAACTCTTAAGACTATCCCGTTTACGAAAACTAACGCGCAAATGACGGAGAAGTAAACCTTGACAATTTTCGATACCCCGAAAATCTCGAAAAAACGCCTTCGATAGACATAGGCGAAATGATCTGAATTTCTGAACCAGTCCTATCGGCGCCACAAAAAGAAAAAAAATCCCGTTTAAACTCGCAGACAACAAAATGCTCGAAAAGTGAGCCAAAACCAGTCCAATCAAACCACTCCGCTATAGCTGTGACGTCATGACATCCTTCCGGTCTCTATGGTTATCGTGAGATTTCTGCCAAATAATTGGCGTTGGTTTGGTAGAGATCCATATCCCGTGCAAGTTGGAGCTATTTGCGAGAAACTTGCAAAACTGGTTTCCGCTGCTGCGTTTCAAGCCAAGTTGTTTCAGATCAAGGGACGTCGCATTCAATTCGAGCCGAAGGAATCGTTTTCTCACCAAATTGTAACAGATGAACTTACCTTGCAAATTAAAACAAAAAAGAAAAGCTCAGTGAGCAGAAATTTTTGTGTTGATGGTCTTTTTGAAACATTTAGAGTTGAATAATAAATTATTTTAAAAATGCAGGAATTCTCCATTCCATCCTCCACTGTTGCCATTTTCATTATAGATGAGAAAACGAAAATTATATTGAAATTGAAACATTTCTCTAAGAACTTTCTAACAATCTAATATCTGTATCAATTATCACGTGAACAGAAATACATTGATGATGACGCGCATCTAATTAATTTATACAACAAACTAATTGCCATTCCAAGTGAACAGAAATATATGAAAAGATGTGCGCGTATTTAACTAATCTCAATAATTATATGGCATCATCATACAGTATTACAGAAAGAGCAGTCAGTGATCAAAGTAAAAGTTGTAAGTATATTTCAAACATTTGAGTAAAAATTTTCACGTGCTTTTTTTTATGATATAATCTCAATCAATTAAAACAATAATCACAATCAGTAAATAAACAAACATTCAAACAAATTTTCAGTTCTATATACAGGGGAGTTAAATCAATCATTAGTTTTAAGCTAAAAATTAGGTAGATTTCACTCAAAGTTTACAGATTGAAAGGTGTTTCGTAGTTGAAAATTTATAAAAACATTATAAAGATTTATATTTCATAATGGGAGATGCAGATCAACAAATCGTGGATCAAAGTAAAATTGCTTTGTATATTTTTATTAAAGATTTTCTTAGATTTGGCGATAAATTATTTCAAAGCAATACTTTTCGATGGATTGTTTAAATGGCATTTTATGTGTTAATAGGGAAAATTGACCTAGTAAAAAATAATTAAACGTTGTTTATTTTGACATTATCAATGTAAACTGTATTCTGGTTAAACAGGGAAGAAACTTCAAATTGACACAATCGGTTTTTCCTCATACAGACCAAAAGAAACAAATATTTAGTTAAACCAATTTCTCTCAGATTTGATTTGATCAGTTTTCCCTGTACATTCACACGATATCTACAAAAAGTTATATCATACATGGTTAAAATTCCAAGTCCGGTGCGGATTCTACGTTAAATGACGTGACGCGTAAATGCTTTGCCAAGTGTAAATGTTTACTGTTTGTTATAGATTTCCAATAACTAACCGTAAACATTGTGTTTTAAAGGTTGTTAGTTTGAATAAGTTATCGCTGCAGATTTGGCGGTTTTTATCTGGTACCTACCTAACGGAAGACTATCATAATTTTCATGAAATATTTAGAAATTAAATGTTTTAAAAACTTTTAAGGCTAAGATTTCTAAGTCTGGTGCGGATGGTGATCCAACTGTTAATTATGCAAGTAAGCGCCAAGTAACAGGAACTATTATTGGTTAAAATTCCAAAAATTCCATGTTCGGTACAGATTCTATGCCAAGGAGATTTTCGCCAAAAAATGGCAACCCCACCATTTTTTTAATGACAAGTGAACTGCCTATGGTTGGCATAATTTGGTGTGATTTTATCTAATATTTGCTTACATAAAACCTCGCCAGCTTATGGTAGCCATAGGCAGTTCACTCGTTATTAAAAAAATTGACGGTTGCTGCCATGAGTTGGCAAAAATCCCCTTAAACTTGTTTGTAAACTTAAGGTGTGGCGACAAGTGGGAAGATTGGCACCCATCTAACTGACGAGTACCAAAATAACCAATGCAAGTTCCAGTAAATATTTTATTTACGTATTATTCCGTCGACTGTTGGCGTGGCAAAAAGTTAGCCAAACGGATTCCTTTAATCCTGCGAAATGTCAGAACGAATGCCCGGACCGTCGCCTAGCACTGAAACATTCCAAGGGATATACTTATTAATTATGAATAAATCATCGAATCACGATTCAGAAAAAAAAGTTCGACTTCCAATCAATTCAATTGTGATATTGGTAGTGATCATTCATCTGATTTCATCCCATTAACAAGTTTATTTAATTTATTTGTATTAATATATTAATATTTGTTTACAGAAAATTGAAAATTATACAAAAAAACCCAAAAAAAACTAGAGTATAGGATAGCAGTATAATTAGCAACATACACCTTTGTGTGTGTAGACAGTTCTTGCTAAAAATCAATTATTTGTGAGGACTTTAATGAGTTTCTTCATGTCGAAGACTTATATGTTTCGTCATTAACAACAAAACAATGGAACGCCTGATTTATCATGGATTGTATCTTGATATGATGCCAGGTAGGTCTTAGATGGTGTGGCAGTAATGAACGGCCACCTTAAAGGTGTGCGCTCTCTGATTTGCAAGCAGTGCCTTAAGGCGTACTTCGTACATTGTGCTGCGTATACTCTCATAGTTCTTTCCCACTCGTCTGAAGTATCCATGGTATGAAACTGTATAGGAACAGTAAAAAATATTATTAATTTTTTCCTACAATCTCCTTTATGGAACAATTTGCTGAAGAGAACTGTGGGTTTGTGTTTCGTAAACATTTTTCTATTTTTTAAAAACTGGGTTTGTATTTTTATGACGTTATACAAACACTGCATTTGGATCACTACATTTGGAAGCAATACAGTAGCTAGTAATTCAGAACGGAATGCTTTCCTGGGTGTCTTATTAGACAGAGTTCTCCATGCATTCAAAAAAGTTTCAAATGAGAAAAAACGAGGACACTCTTAAATACGAACTTTTTTTTCATAAAAACAGAGATAGTTTTTTTTCTACGCCCAACGAATAGTTTTTTTTTATTGGTTTTTAACAAATTTTATTTTCTGTGTGCTTCTGTATTTAAATGCATCGTCCTATATTTATTATCTCGACTTTTCAGGAATCAACGTGGAACGTGGAAATGGCATTCTTGAAGATTTGGACGAAGAGATTTTGTACCTTCATGATACTGCATCTGATCTGGAGGCGATCACATTAAGAGCGGTGTGTACCAAATTGGTGATTGTGCTTTCGAAATTCATTACTTAAGTTTAATAAAACACCGATGGTTCAACATTTCAAAAGGTTGTAAGTGCGATAGATCCCAAAACACATGAAATGTTTGTACTCTTCACTATTATCAAACAAACGATATATTCGCCAATCACTTGTACAAAAAAATATATCCTTTTTTGAGGGGGTGAATTTTTGTGTGCACCTGTCGTTTTCATTCAAATTTGAATGGCATTTAGTAAATAGTGGACTAAAACCACATGTACTACATTCTCTAGTTTGGTAAGAGGATTAAAACAGTGACAAGGACATTCACATCACCAATACAACTATGTACGAATAAAATTGTAAGATTAAGAACTTGTTATTAAAATTAGAGACATTTTATTCGAAAACTCAGTATTTGTTTTTCAAATAGCAGTTATTTTAAGTTTTAGAAGCGAATTCACTTTTTATTAAATGAAGCATCACATGAAGAGCAAAGTATGTATAGAAGTATAGTAACACGAATAGCAATATCTTAATTCCAAATTCAGCGTATGGGTTGGGAACAAATCAGTTTTAATAAGTATAAATTATCTCTAACAAAGTTTTTTGTAGACAATGAAAACGTTCTCTTACTCACTTTCATTTAAATAAAACTGTTTCAAACACAAGCTTGACCTACTGAAAAAAGCAAGCACTCATTTTATTTTAAAATGCAAAACCACATATTATTCGATTTTCATACTGTAAACATAATTTTTTTTTTTTTAGTATATTCTCGTATTTTATAAAATACTTCACTAAAACATTTCGCGCAAAGAAAAAAAGAAAAAAAAAATTCATTCGAATATTTCTCAATTTTATTTTGCATTAAATTAGAAAAATAATATTTTCTCTCATTTTGAGAAAGTATTATGTGAACTTCGGTGATGTTGTTGATAAGACAACAAAATGGTCTTCGGTAAAAAAATATCAGAACTTTGTACTTGTTTAAAAGTACATAAGCTTTACAGAACGTCATGCATTGAATTACCTTCTTAGTTTCTGTATACTATAGGTGCGCATGCAATTGAAAGGATACGAGGATTTCCGCCGTTTCTTTGTGGCCATCAATTTTATCCTTTTACCAGTTATCCTGGCAGTCGGTATCACTCTATCCCTAAGAGATGTAATTACTTCTGACAACTCGCAGGTAAATATGTCTGTTTTCCACTTGTTACATTAATTAAGTTTAAGTAATAAATTGAGGGTTATAGGTCTCATTAGTATTTATAAAATGAATATTATTTACCTTCAAAATTTATTTATAATAATATTTTTTTAAAACATGGCTATTTTAATTTGTCATAACTACAAAGTTGGATTAAGACATGGCTCGTAAATGTTCTCTAATTTATGATGACTTTTTTGTTTAAATGCAGTTATTAAGACAGAAGTATACAAGTTTTTAATGATGGAAATCATCGCTCATTCATGTTCAGGCGGGATAGAAATCAACTTGACAGTTTGTTCTTTCTAAAAAATGGAAAAGGATTTTTTTGTGTGGGCAAAATTATTTGTTTAAATTAATTAAAAAAAATATATATATATATAACTTTAATAAAACACAATTTATTAAAATTTCAATTCTAGACTTGGGATACTCACTTTATTGGAATGATTAGTGAAATTCCTAAATCATTGAAGTGGTCAGAATATTAAATACTATAGGTGTGGAACATCACAGAACTTTTATTTACTCTATAATAATGGACATTCCATTCAAATTTGATATGGAATAGCATTATTTACCATTTTCATTGCAATAATTTTTACATGGCGAAAAAAGCGAAATTGCCGATGTTTTATGATAAACATTTCATTATCCTTTCTTATGCGTGAAACAGAGGAATATCAATCGTTGATGAGCGATGCTCATCCTAGAACTCTGTGTTACATGCATTTGTTTTTCAACTTTTTACTTTTTTATCGCATTTCTACAGGGATTTTGGAGGTGGGGATGTTTAGAACAACTTATGAAGTATATTAGCACAGCGATTCAATAGTCTTAGAGCCGTTTTTTGGCATTTGTTGAAAAACATGATTTTCCATGATTTTAACCTTTTGCGCTAGCGCAATTTTGACGAAAACCTTAAATTTTTAAAAACGACTTTGAGTTAAAAACAAAAACTTTTTATCCTCTACTTTGTACAATTTTAAGTTTTTTTAATTTTTCAAACTTATCGGAAAATTATTTTTATGATTTTTAAAAAACATTAAGTGTAACTTCAATCGTAATTGATCAGTAAATTTTTTGATCGAAAACAATGCTTTCATTACCCTATGTTAACCTATGGGTAGTTGAAAGTAATAAATGCTTGAAAAAAGTGTATAAAAGGAAATAATAATGAGGTTTGAAATGAATGAACTTTTTTAAAAGATAACTAAAACTGTAAAATTATATGTTTGCTGTGTAAAATTATATGTTCTGTTAAACTGTAAAATTATATGCTCTTACATTTTAATAAACTTCTCCACTACAGTATTCCAATAACTTCAAAATATGCAAGCTTCTATTCTTGCTTACTGTTCTAAATCTTAAACTGCTTTTTCTTAAATAGTAATGTGAACATAAGTACTGCCAGAGCACTTAAGTCAAGCAGGTGAACTTTCACCCCTCTGGCTTTTAAAAACTAAAAATGAAGTAGAAAAACAACATCTGCAAGAAATGGAGGTTGATGGTGGTTTTAAATTATTCATTTGAACAGAAAATTAATGGATAACAATTAATTAGCATTTTAGCAGAGTGTCCACTAGATGGCTGGAGCACTCTGGCCGCGCATGCCAAAGGTGCCGGGTTCGAATCTTAGGTTTGGCATGGATGCCCATTGTGGTTCTGGACCCAAGTTAAGCTGTAGGTCTCGGCCTGATTAGCCATAATTGGGCCAAGAATATGTCGTTGAGAATACAAACCAACCATTTCAGTAAAAAAAATCCAAATATCATTTGCGAAAAATCATGGTTTCAGCACAACTTTTACCGTTTTGCAACCCTCTGCATACCATCTGTGCACCTCCTCCCTGCAAATAATCCTACCACTAAATAAGCTTATTTAGTAGTGATATAATTAATTTAATATCTGTAAAAAGAACTGAAGAACTATTTCTACAAAAATGAAATTGATGTTTAAAATAAGTTTTTTTTTAGGTAATGCTGCACATGTTGGCGTCTATATTAGTGTTTTTCTCGGGAACTTTGGGCATACCGCTATACTTCGGTGCGCTCTGGGCTATGTACAGATTCAGCATTCCAGATGATTTATTATCGGATAATTACTATAGGTAAGAATGTTTTTCTTTTCAATTGGAGCTTTTAATGCTACTTCTGCATTCTTGCTACTTACAATTTTTTAGGAAAGGATATTTTTCATGGTTGGATTATAAGCGGCAAAAACGAGAGATTTGGGATCTTGGTTATCATTGTACATAAATTTTTTTTGTGCAACAAATATAAATTTATAAATTTTTTATAAAAAATATTTTGTTTCCTATTGTTGTTTGAGTAACTTACGAAACCTCAAATTAAGAATATATATATTTACTCCAAAGGTGAATATGATGCTATCTATGTTTTCTAAAATTTTGCATGAGAGCTAAGGGACAATTCCCGCATTTTTTAAAAACGAGTGGAATTAGTTTATATTTATGAAGAATTTCTACCTGATTCTAAATATTCAAACAAAAGTTCTTAAAAAAATTAGTTATTTAAATATTAATAAAAAAAAAATTGAGCCGAAATCCCGTCCGATTGCAATCCGATCAAAACGATCCGCTATAGCTGTGACGTCAAAACATCCTTTCGTTGCTGTGGTTATCGTGAGGTTGTTAGTCAGCTGAACTGAATATCAGGATTTTTGGAAAGTCCAGAAAAAAGCAAGGAAGTCAATTAACACTATCGCAAAGTCTCGGCCGATAAAGGGGTCATTTGGAACATATGATAGCGGGTTACTTTCGAAAGCTCGGAGATGCAAGGAATTTCTGGGTCAAGAAGGTCAGTTTTGTATGGAAGGGCAGGAGACTTGAAAAGGGGGGCTTACATTCAGAATTTCGAGAGAGGGCGGAATCGAGCCAGAAGCCAGACATCGTAAATACTCGGGGGCTTTTCAATTTTAGGTGAGATTTACAAAAGGTGGCGCCGGACTTGACAGTAACTTGACAGCAAACTGGGATTCAAATTATTGAGGTCCAGGTGTCTTGGCAGCTGCAGGAAAGGAGTCTTTTAGATTTCTAGGTGGCACACGGAATTGACATCAGAATGTCCGAGTCCAATCTCTGACGCTTGTGGATCAGAGGCGGGAGCTAAGTGATGTTAGGGTTCACGATTGGCTATAGTTCAAAACCAGAGATTTGAGCCTACGGATTCCAGGACTGGCTGTTCGTGAATTTTGACCCCGCCTTGGTCTTGACGTAAAAAGGGGGACACGAGAGCCCTAGGGAACATTCGGAGTTTTTCATTAAGTTTGAGAGTTGGGAGTTCCGGAAGTGAATTAGAGAACGCCACAAGCACTGTTGGTTATTTAGTTGTTTTTTTTCCGAGGATAGCAGAATACTCCATGACGAGTATGGCCCCAGGTACCGTGATGTCAATTATTTACCTTAAGTTTAATCTCACAGCCTTCTGACTTTAACTTTTGAGTTATTTAACATTAAATATTAACCACAAAGTAGCGAGGGCCACTGAATCCTGACCAAATGATTTATCTAAATGTAATGTGTTTGGATATGTGTAAGCAGTAACGATTTTGGGTGTCTTAATGTAAAATTGATAGGATTGCTCATTTAAGATCGACTTCATAAAATAGATTCAATGTTTAAATTGGTAAAAGAAAAGCGATCATTAATTGTTAAAAGTAATATTCTATTCTGTAAAGTAAACCTAGTATTTAATACATTTGTTTGTTATCACTTTAGTTATGTTTATTGAACAGCTTTTTCAAAACCACACTCATCAAAGGAGTTCCACTATGAGATATTTCTGCTGATTTAATTACTGAACATTTCACCATTTAAGGAGTTTTTAACCATATTTATGTAAGAACCTGAGGACTGTCTGCAGTTTAACTAACTCTACTGCAGCAGACCAGTAAGTGGTACCGTGACCATGCCTTTGATAAGTGAATGGAAGAGCTGTTTAATTAAAATATGCATTTATTTATTATGAGTAATTTAAATTTTGAATTCGGTAATTGGATTTTAATTTGATTTGACATGTCGCGTTTTAACTTATGTTTTACTAGCGCCGCCAATCAGTTTAATTTATTACACATAATTACACAAAAGTTACGATTTTAGGAATTGAAAGTTTGTTACATAACCTCTTTCTCGGAAAATTATGGCAACACAGAACGGCGCTAGTACGACCACCACACATGGTCAATATTCTTCGAATTTACCGGGAGTCGCAATACTCCAAAATCTTATTCCTGTTTTTGATGGCACATCGCCAGTAACAGCTTCATACTTCTTAACTAATTGACTTCATACTTCTTAACTTAACTATTGCCAAACTAATTGACGGCAATAATTTATCTGAACAACAACAAATTCTTCTCATTAAATCTGAACTAAAAGGTGTAGCATTGTCCTCTCTAATTAATAATGAGGATTTATCACTCGATACAAGCATAGATGAATTCAAGAAGTTCTTACATTTCTTTCAGGACGACCAGACCTGAGGACTGTCTGCAGTTTAACTAACTCTACTGCAGAAGACCAGTAAGGTTTCTGACAAATAGTTGCGTTGGTTTGGTAGAAAGTTGCCATATCCCGTACAGGTTGACGCGATTTGCGAGAAACTTGCAAAACTGGTTTTTGTTGCTGCGTTTCAAGCCAAGTTGTTTCCGATCAAGTGACGTCACATTCAATTAGAGCGGAATGAATCATTTTCCCCGTGAAAACTAACAAGAAAACTTAGGTTGCAAATTTAAAAAATAAAGAAAAAGCGCAGTGAACAGAAATTTTTGTGTTTATGGCCTTTTCGAAACATCTAGAATAGAATAAAAAAAATTTTAAAATGCGGGAATTGTCCATTACAGTTAAGAAACTGATATTGCCTTATAGTTAATTTTTAAAACTGAATATCTTCATTATACCGGGTGAGCTTAAAGTCGCGCACATCAAAGTTTATATGTCCAAAAAAGTACCAATTTGAGAATTTGAATCAAAGTTAATTAACACAGAGATTAGTTTCGTGAATTTAAAAGCGTGTTCGTTTCAACAGATTTCGTAAGACTCTGTGGAGCATCCCAGTATTGATGTTAGAAGTGTTTGTTTCAGTGTGTGATTGACTATTCAGCGAACTCAAAACTTGGTTTCAACTTATTTCAGTTTTTCATCTCCCAAAATGGAGGACCTGCGGTCTCTTTTTCATGGCAGCTGGATTTCTTGTCATCCTGTTTACTGGATTGTGTGCACGCTGTTTCGGACTGTGTATATGTTCATATATCAAAACATATGCATATATCAAAACATATGTTCCGACATTCCAAAACCGTTAGCCAAATAAAAAATAAATAAACATTTATAATAAATTATTAATAAAACTACTTTATTTATATAAAAGAGAACTTTCTTTGTAATTTCATGAAGTTTAGTTCTGATTCACTCCGCCTATTCACCCAGTTTTACGGTACTTTAGACAGACTTGCATCGAGTGGTTCTATTATTTTTAGGACAAACCCTAATAATCTACTTTCAATCCTTTTCATCTAGCTTCGTTGAGGAGGACCTATCAACATTGTACATCAGCCAGCAATTATCCGAAATTGACTTGAATCAAAATAGTAGCGAGGAAATTCAACTTGAAGAGGACTTAGTCGAACACGTAAGAAAAAGAGACATTAAAGTCGTTCTCATGGATATTAATAAATAGTTCAAAATCAAATGTGAATGTCTTTAGTTTTTTTGGAGGGAGAAATTCAAACCTTGAAGACAAATAAAAATTAGACAACATTTTAAAGCAATATATGAATTTCTCATTGTGGTACAGTACGCAAAAAAAAAAAAAAAAAATCAAAACGATGGCTATATTTTCGGTTCTAATTATCGTAGAACCTTGCAGTTTGTCCCAAAATGTTTTGTTTACGATTTTCTATATGTCTAGTGCAAAAAAATTTTCTTAGGGGGCTGTGTACTAAAGTAAATTTAACTCTATCATTAAAAATTTCAATACGAACCACTATTTTTTATTTCAACTTAGAATACTTCGTTTACCCTAGATACCAAATTTCAGTTCATTATGTTGAGAAACACGTCACTTATGAGTGAAAATGTTTTGACCGATCTTAAGGGCAAATATCTTTAAAGCATTGGAAGCAGCAAACGTTTGGCCTGCTTCTCAAGACAATCTATTACACGGTCCCTTAAAGTGAGCTTTTTTACATTTCGGTTAAAATATTGAAAACCAAAAGTCAATTAGAATGAAAAAAAATTTCTGGAGGAGTTTTCGACCATGATAATGTAAATGGAAGTGAAAAAAAAAAAAAAAAAAAAAAATACATGTTTCTATTAAAAAAAATTTAAAACTTGTTTTTTTTTAATTAATTATTACAAAACTGTTTGAAACAAAAGTTGCATGTTATTTACGTTTGGCTTTTAATAAACTATCGTTTGAAACAAAAATTGCTAAAATATATTAACTATTTAAGAATTTATGGCTAAAAAACCTAGTTTTCTTTTTAACATTAATTTGCTATTTTTTTTTATTTTTTTTTACATCATTTAAATTGCTAACCAATCATTGGAAAATTATGAAATTTGGTATTTAGAAGGGGTTTTTTGGATTCTAAACATAAATATGGTATAATATTATAGGGTTGCCATTAAACTTTTTAAACTTTGGTTTAGTTTTAATACGTAGATGACCCCTCATGATAAAAAAATTGTATACAATTAATAAAGACCATCCACGATTTACAACGGTACTTGTCGTTTTAAATTTCATCAATTAGAATACAATACATAGCCATCGTTCAAATTTATTATTTTTTGCGTACTGTACTACAAGCATATGAATATAAGGCGCTAAGTCATGGGGTATTTCTCGAATTTTATTTTCTGTTTAATTTTATTACACTTATTATCTTCCCACAGAGATCTTCAAATTTGTACCCAATCACATCGCGTATGTTTTAAGTATTTGTAGTTTGGCCGTGTTGTACTTTATTGTACTTTCAGTTCCAATTTTTAATACTTTCTATTTTAACAAATATTAATTTTGATCATGAAATTATCTCAGTGAGACACACTATTTAATATATAACACGTATTGGTACCAAGTGTAGCGATACATTTATTTGAAATACATGTATTTTTTCAGGAATCAACAGAAATGGAGAATATATCAGAAACGAATCACGGAGAGCCGACGAAATATGAGATTTTTTCAAATGAATCTGAAGAAAAAAGTTTATGTATGAGTAAAAATATTTTATTATACTTAAATTTTGATTGTTGATTATATAGGGGGCCAAACTAAAACTAGCCTGGGTAATGAAACTTTTCTTGGCGGATTGCACCTAAAAAAAAAGCATGTATGAAACGGGAAGGCACAAGGTAAATATTGAGTCAGGATTTAAAAACTCTTCCAGACAATTTTAATTTTGGCCACTATATTATCAAGGAGGTAAATTTTGTTAAGTCTGTTATTTACGAGCTTCAATTGATTGAATGAACTTGTTGCGTGTGATAAATTGAGCTTAAGTTTTAAGTCATTAGTATTTCTATAAATAAGGCGTTGAACGAAGCATCCCGTAATTTGATTTTTGGTGTTTCTAATCCGTTTTTTTAAAACCATTCATTCCAGAATGGACCAAATATGGTGTATCTAATGGACAACTATATTGGCTTTTAGGCAAACTACGTTTGGTTTCTTTCTGGCACAAATGGTTTTGTAAAAACGGGTAGAAATATCAAAAATCGAATTGTTTGATGGTTGGTTTTGGCAATCAACGACTCACATGCTTGAAAGATCCCAAATTCATCTTCAGTTGTGGATTTATTTTCATGTCATAATATAATATCATAAAACAATCAACAGTTTGCAAAAAATCAAGGAAGGCTTGAACAATGAACAAATTTCTAGACATGTATTTTATTAAATTTTGCATTGTGTACATCCCATTTACGAACAAATGCTTGGGGGAAAGTTCATACAGCATACATTTTGATGTGAAGTACTTTCCGGACTAAAGAATAGTGGAATTACTGAGACTTGAAAGGGCACTTAGAGGTATTCACTTTTAGGATCTTTAAAAGATCAAAAATGAATCATTTATTGTTGGAAAGGACCGTGCTAAATTTTCATGTTGTCCTTATATAATGGTCAAATTAAACATAAATTGTACTCAGTTATACAAATGCAAATGAGTTGTATAATTGGCCACGTATAAGCTCAAGTGTTTTATATGTCATCAGTGCCTCACTAAAATTGTTTTTATCAATCTTCAGAGTTCTAGTTTCATGAAAAGTAGGACATAGGGAAAGTTCCAATCTGGAACATTTACCTTTTACTGACCTTTCAAAGAAAATTATTAATAATCGACATGAGCCTATTTTCAATATAAAACTTCAGGTGCATTTGTACTACTTCCATCGCTATGAGTGTAAGGGTAATTTCATATTTAGAATATTTTTTTCTTTCCTATCCCAATATGGTAAGCCGACTTTACAATAGTTTAGTTTCGCTATGAAATACAGCTTTTTTTTTTCCTTTTTAAGCGTCCTTGCTTTATGGGAAGTATCACTGGGATATTCCTCATATGGAAAGTGCGCCTTTCAATCCTTTGAAAAAAAGTTGATTAAGATTGCAATATGTTATTTTCTCCATGTTCAACCTTTGGTGACATTTGTATAACAAAAGTTGTGGCTACTACGGGAAATGTGCAAATTAGGGATAAGTATTTGAGTAAGAGCTGTAGTCTCTAATATATAAAGACAGCATAAACGACATGTTTAAAATTAGTTATATATTTTTAAATCATTCCGAGACTACGTTTTTCTGTGGGGATAAGAGTATTCTTGATTGTGAAATGCTAATATTTAAAAAGCAGCAACAATTACTTAATTTTCGCTTAGATTATTTCGATTACTGTTGATAGGATCCATGTCTACAACCCAAACATTTCAGTAAACATTTAAAACGGTTTAAAATTTTAAACATTAAAACAATGTGTCGATATGTCCTTTGGTTTAACATTGGTTGATTCAAATGTTATTGCGTAAATAATTATGAATTTTTTATTGATGCTAGCTTAATCCATTCTGTGCCTCCATCTCTCTATTATTACAGTCAGATTTTCCAACCTGGCTTTTAAGTACTCATTTTTTTAAAAATATATCTATTTTTTGCAATTTCCATTTATGACCGCACTTTCCCAATTTATAACTGTCCATTAAAATACGACTTGTAAACAAAATAGTCTTCCTCTCGGTTATTATGCATAAATAGCATTTTTGTATCATTTCATAGGTGATGGTTCTAATGTCATTAGCTTGGTACCCGAGTACACAGTTCAATATCCACCTGAAGCAAGTCAAACTTCAAATGAAGAAACCAAAGTTTGACCGATTGCATCACCCGTCTGCTTGATGAATAAGGACAACCGACAGTTGGTGAAAAAAAATAAAAGGAACTATGAATTATAGCTCATTAATAAATGTATATTTGTTATTGTATAATACAAATTTATTTGTCACACAAAGCTTAAAAAAATATCCGTAATCTTAAAAACTGATCTCCATCAACTGGTCCATACCTGTATGCTTGGCACAGGATTCATCAGTCTGTTCCATCTAATGCTTCAGTTTTTGTGAGCCACAATAACTGTTAAAGTACGTTTTAAATTTTCTAAATTTTTACCAGGTTTAATAACACCCATAAATAAGGTTCGTTAACAAAATTTGAGGGGAAATAGCAGGGTGATTTTTTTTATTATACTTCAAAACAATTTTTATATCATATAAAAAAAAACTAAAAGTAATAAAGCAAATCACCAATTACCTCCAAATTTTGTTAATGATCTTTCGTTGGTGCTCTCATACTGATGTATTTGTGCTTCTCAGTTAATACCATCCATATACTCAAATCTAACCTTAAGGGCAGAGTGTTTAGAGTCAGATTTGATTGCTTTATATTAGATCTAAGATGTATGATGGCAAGCTCTCTACGCGGTATTTTAGGTATCCTCATCAACATATTTTACAATGCTGACTTTCTTTTCTTCAAAGATGATCACAACACATTGAATGCGTATTGATGGCACAGCCAATGCAGTTTAGTCCATAAATTCAGAACATGCTCTTGAGCAACTCAATGACACAATACCAGAAATCCAAGATAAGTGTGCCTAGACGTCCGAATCAATAGCCAGGCAAAAAAAGGGCCAGGCCAAAAAAATTTTTTTTTTTTTTTTTTTTTTTTTTTTTTTGCATTTCTACATATTCAAGAACGTGTTGGGTTCAAAAAAATTATCTAGAAAAAATGTATGTGATCGGTATGACTCCCGAATTGGATTGACCCGTTTGATGTTCAACTTTTTAATACGGGTAAGTAGTGGTAATGAGAGTCGTCATTACGGTTTTCGTTAAAATTGCGCATGCACATATTGTAGCTGCCATTGAAAAAGTTTTGTGTTTAAGTAATTGAATGTATGAGAATCAAAAGGAGATAACTCCATAAAATAGTTGTAAATAGTGACGTATTACTTTAAAATTCTATTGTAATTTATTTTATCTTATTTCATTTATTAAAAGCGATAATACAGGTTAGAAAAGGGTGGCAAAAAGCAATCGAGAAATTTCGAGATGTTTCTTTTTCGACGAATTGACTGGATATTTCGAGAATGTTCTCATGTGCCTGTATAAATAAGACCGCAGATCGGGAAAGTTTTCAGTTTGACTTTGGAACTCGATGAAAGTTGAACGCTTTGAGTGTGCCTGACCTGAATTATCACCGAATTCGAATTTGTTGTTGTTGAAGCTTGATATTGTTTGCACTGTTCTTCGATTAAATTTTGTGTGCCTTTGAAGAGCGAATAAATAATAGTTTTCATCTAATAAAAACTGTGCCATCATTGCTTCAGTGGAAAATTCACAACAATACTCTACGCAACTGTTTTCATATACAGCACGAAACATGTTATACATGCTTCGCACACTTACTTACCATTTAAATAAGTTGCTCGCGTTGAGTCGAGTTTTAAAAAGGGATAAGTACTGGATTTTTCCCCTTTTAATCCTCAAAACCAAATCGGAACTGGTTATTACGGGTATATGTTACCTATACAACTGTAGTGATGTGTGCTAACGGGAGTCGAACTCAGAACTCCTAGATCCGTATACAGGCTTTCTAACCACTAGGCAAAAGTAATCACTAGTGCCTAGGTGTTGTATATATCTTTTGTACAAGAGACCACCACATAACTCCTTCCCAGCGAGTCGCTAAAGGGGTGAACGATTCAGTTGCTTGCGTGTGAGTTGAGTGTGTTGCTTGAGAGTTGAGAGTGTTGCGTTTGGCAGTGAATCTCCAAAGATGAAGTGATGATTGTGTGGCAGTCGTGTAAAGGATAGATCTATATTTAAGGAATCCATGTAAGCTGTTATTGAGCCCATTCCTGAAAATTTGTCACTTGTCCCCTTTTGATTCTCATGCATTCAATTTCCAAAAAACGGCTTCAACGATTTTTAACAAAATCCCTGAGGTAATGCCTTTGAAGGTTCTCTAAACAACCCTACGTCCAAAATGTCCGTTAAAAAAAAAAAAATTAAAAAAAATGAATGCACATATCAGCTCTTTCACTGAGCATCGTCCATCCCATTTCCTTTGTTTCTTACAAGAAACGATAACACGTAATATTTATCGAAAAAGATATATAGGCGATTTTTTTTTCACCAATCCATGTAAATTTATATGCAGAGATCTGTAATAAATGTAACTGAATCTTGTGTGATGCTCTACATTTCTAGTTTTTTTTTTTAACTCTCATGTGGCTTAACTCAACGTTTCTCAACCTTTCAGCATTCGCGGCCCAGTTTTTAATCATAATTTAAATCGCGCCCCCGTTTACAATAAAATGTATACAACAATAATGTATATTGAGTATTTTGGATTCTGTTTTTTAATTATTTTTAACTAACTGCCAAAACAAGAGTAAAAGCGAGCCAATGTTGGCGAGAAACCACATCTGGAATTTTGCCAAGCGGGCGGTGAACACGATCGATGCCGTCTCGAGCATACGCAGAGCAAATGTTTTCTCATAGGAAGAAGGAAAATGTTCGATAACACGTTTCAATTCCAGCCAGTCTCATTCTAGTCGATCCTTCTATCGCTATCGAATCCATCGTGAATGTGTATGTTATATATGTTTTCGTGTTAATTGCAATTCCCCATATTAAATATTCACGGGAGCAGATTTATGCAGACTCATGGATAAATTATTAGGCAAAAGTAAGCGAGCATTAGACGTTAGTCAAGCATCAACAAGTACACAGACTAACGTGGTTCCGAAAATAAAATCAAGAAAATATTCGCAAGAATACTTAAATTTTGGATTTACCAGTACTGGAGTAAATGAAGAAGAAAGACACTTGTGTATCCTTTGCTCAAAAATATTGGCCGCAGACAGCATGAAACCTAATAAACTCAAACGACATTTGGAAACGCTTCATAGTGAGTAGGTCAAAAAAGCCAAAAAATTCTTCGAATTAAAATTAAAATCAGATAAAAAGCAACAATCATTTTTTAAAGAAACTTTTGAATAAAAAAGCTTTAATTGCATTTTACAAAGTTTCATATAAAATAGCCAGATGTAAAAAACCTCATATCATTGGTGAAGGGCTTATTTCGACAGCAACAATTGAGATTGTAGAAACTATGTTTGGAGATAATTTTTCAAAACAATTGCAGTCCATACCTCTTTCAAATGATACTGTTGCGCCTCGAATTGGTGATATAGTTGAAGATGTACCGTGTCAGCTTTTCTCGAAGTTGCGTGACAAATTGTTTTCAATATACCTGGATGAAGCAACAGATAGTAATAAAGATGCTCATTTTATTGCGTATGTTCGATTTTGTGATAATATGTCAGTAGTAGAAGGACTACTTTTCTGCAAACCAATAGAATTCCAAACGACAGCGCTCGCATTATTTGCTATTTTAAATGATTTTATGAACGAGGCAAATATAGAATGAAAAAAATTGCGTCGGAATATGCACCGATGGTGCTCGTTCAATGTTCGGAAGATTTCAAGGTATACAAGCACTTGTCAATCAAAAATAGCCTCAGTGTGTTTGGACGCATTGCATGATCCGCAGAGAAGCTTTGGCTTCGAAAGAAATGAGACCTGGTCTGAATATTGAGTTAACTACGGTTATGACCGTAGTAAATTATATAAAAAAGAGACCTCCGAAATCGAGAATCTTTTCCGCACTTAGTAAAGACATGGGTTCAGTACCATCAGGGTTACTATTTTATTACGAGGCAAGATGGTTGTCACGTGAGAAATTTTTGCAACGTATTTATGAACTAAGAGAAGAAATCGCCTTTTTCTAAAAAGAAGAAAACGGATCGGAAGCCGAGAATTTTCGCAATGGTTTATTTGTGATTAAATTGAGCTACTTGGTCGACATATTCTAGAAATTAAATACCTTGAATCTTCAACTCCAAGGAGCAAATACACATATGTTGGACACGAGTAATAAAGTTAATGCTTTTTGTAGAAAATTGGAATTGTGGGGCAGAAATTTAAAGCAAAAAAACCTAACAAATGTTTGCGAATGTGTATGATTGTAGTAAAACTTACAAGGCTTAAGAAGAACATATGTAAATCTTGTTTTTGTAACCATTGAAAATCATTTAGCCATGCTGACAAAGAATTTTAAAAAGTATTTTCTTTCTGACGACAAAAACTGATAGCAAGTTAAGAGTGGGTTAGGGATCCATTTCATATGACTCCCAAAGGACTCTCAATTGATGAGGAAGAAAAATTCATAGACTTCACGATAAGTGGCGAAACCAAAAGACAATTTAGTAATAAATCACTGTTTGAATATTGGGCAGGAGTAGAGGATGATTTTTCTGCACTATAAACAAGGGTATTTCGCATTATATTACCATTTTCAACATCCTACCTTTGTGAAACTGGATTTTCTGCTGTGGCTTCTTTGAAGGCAAAATATAGATCTCGGCTAAATATAGAAACATAACTGAGAGTGGCTATTTCTAATACAAAGCCTTCCTTTGAAAAACTTTGTTCTGCAAGACAGGCCCAAGGAAATCAATAATAATTATTAAATTTGTTTTTATTTTAGTATGTTTTGATTAAATAAGTTTTGATTTAGTAAGTTGCTTTACTTTATTTGTTAAATATGTCGAAATATATTTTGTTTTCTACATGTATGTGTGCTTTCCTTTCAGTCACTTAATCAATTTTTTTTAAATAATATTTTCTCTTGGATATTTTCGCGCCTCCCCTCTAGTATAATCGCGCCCCCCTAGGGGGGCGCGCCCCACAGGTTGAGAATCGCTGGCTTAACTGAAACTTTTTTTAAATTTGAAACTTTTTAAACTCTTATGTGGCTTAACTGAAACTTTTTTAAAATCCGAAACTCTTTTGAAATTAAACTTCCTAAAAATTCATACTACAATGATATACTAAGAATTCTGTAATTGCAAAAGCAATGGTAGTGGAATAGAGGATACAAAAGCAAAATAAAAATTGCATCCCAACTACAAAACTAAACCTATTTTTAACCATGTTCCAAACCAGAAGCGACTTTTAAATCTAAAATACTAAAATAAACTTTCTGGTTTGTTACTATTATTTGAGTGCGATTGGCGCAACTGTATAATTTATATTATTATCGAAATTAATTTGCAGGTTTATAGAAAAGTTTAATTAAATTCTAGAAAACAAAAATAAACAATAAAATTTAATTATAGGGGATCTTAATTTTAACTAATTAAATTTAAAATAATGCAGCTATTCGGCAGCCACACACATGATGCTTAAAACAAGAAATTTGTTATTGTTTTTATGCTCATGATTTCAAGAGGTTTAAGAAAACAAACAAACTATTGTACCGAATTTTAAACTTTGTTGTTTTCAGTTCATATTCTCAATATGCTGTAATTTTATGCTGCTCGGAAAAATCGAGGAATATTAAGGTAAGAAAATATCTCTTACTTTTTTACTTGATGTCTAATCTTCAAAAAAGGGATTAATTTCTTTTCTCTGAATTTTCTGCCTGTGTACTTCCTGTTATTGGCCTTCAATTACGCTTTTACTACGTTTCTTTGGGTTATGCCTAATTTCTGCATTTGGAAAGATCAATTGAGAAGCTTTACTAAAAAAAAAAATAGGTTCCAGTTATTTGTGATTTTGATTTTTCTTATGATAGTTTACCTTTAAGTTACCGAATTTTTAATAAAAAAAGTTTGGTTTAACTTTACAATCGAGTACGATTTTGTTTCTAAGGCAAATCTTTCCAAAATTTAGTGGTGAATAAATTGTTTACTTACAGCAAAATATATATTATAATATTTGCATGCTGCATTTGTTCACTCATGAAATATAGCATTGCTCATCAGAGTCTGCGCAGTTTTGTGAAGACAGAGAATTATAAAACAATTCCTTACCAAATTGTTTATGACCAAGAGCGGACCCAGAGTATTATTACGGAAGGGGCGGACATTTTTTTAATTTTGGGCTGTTGAATAGTTTAGATAAAATGTGCTGTTTTTAAGTTATACTACTATATCATTGAATTCCAAAACAGTAATTTCCAAGGTATTTAATAGAACAAGCTTATATCTAAACTACAAAAACGTTATAATTATTTGTGTTTATAACAAGTAACTTTTTAACAAAAAGTGCATAGTAAAATAATTCTAAGACTCAACTCAACAATTCAAGACTGACGCATGTGTTTTTTTATGAAAACGTTCTTCCAAGACATGCATCAAACTTAATGTATTCCTTGAAGTGCACTATTGAACAAATTTCTCCGTCCATGTTTCATGATCATCAAGAATTAAAATAAATTTGTCTGAAATATTTTGCAGAGCACTTTGCTGTCTGCTTCACCCTCAGCTTTTTCATCTCCAATAGGATGTTGAGTACGGATTGGTCAAATCTTGATTGACTACATTCATAGCCTGAGAGAAGCGTGCGTTAAAACATGAAAACCATCTTGTACATTTTGGTTTTATTTTTACTTCATATCTTTTACATATTCATTCACTTATTATATATATAAATTAAATAATTGTGTCACTTTTGGACGCCAGTTGTAACCTTTTGTATGTTATACTCATGATAAATAACCAATTAAAATTTTCTTTGTCCCCTTTATTTTTTTCTATTTAACTCTGAATAACAGAGGGAGCGATCACTTCCTCCGCCCCTCGCTGTGTCCGCCATTGTATATACCTAAACATAATCAATATATTTACAAAAATGATAGCTTGTAACATTGTGTACTATCCTAAATTAATTTTCTTCACATGCAATTTGATTAAACGGTAAAAATTGATATTTTTGAGGATTCGTCAATAAATTTAATTTTTTTTATAATTGAATGGTAGTAATTTTTTATGTTCAATTGTAAATTGTTTTTGTTCTACGAGATTTGTTGGTAGCTGTAGGGTAACATTGTTTTTCAAAATGAAAATTAATGAAACTCAAGTTTAATCCTCCTACCTCTTTCCACCATTTTTCTTGATAGTAGTCTATACCTGGAATTGTGTATTTAATTAGTGAAATGAAGAAAAAAAAGGGGGGGAAAAAAGGAAAAAAAAATTGTATTTGATCAATAATGTGTTTCCTAATACTGTTTTGAGCATTTTTTAATTCAAAGTTTTGCTATAAAACATTTTGAAAAGACATCTTTCTGTTAAATGGCTTTTCTAAAAACCATTACTCTTTTGAAGGGAGTAAAGAGACAGATAAAAGCAGTGTTTAAGCTGGCCTTTCATCGCATTGTCTTAATTTAAAGCTTAGAACCTTTACCAGTTTGTTTGAATTAGTAAAGAACAATTCATGGCAGCCATCCTGTTTATGGAAAAACCCAAAATGTTGTCTTGTTCTTGACTTTGCGTTTTAATAATTAACAAGATGTCTGCCATGATCTATATCAGATTTTACTGCGACTTTTTGGGATAAACTTTAGGATTGTAAATTCATTCATAAGTTTCATTTTTATCATCCCATATTAATATTTTAATGTGTGTTCTTCTTGAAGAAGGGCTCTTATTTGCAACATTGTTGAAGTATTAGTTATGGAGCTACCCAACACACACATTACTGCCACCTACCAGCATATTTCTTAAACCCACTTTTAATTTTTATTTTTAATCTATTCTTCTTTTGGATTTTTAATAGATAATAAATTAGTTGCATGTTTTTCTAAATATTGCGTAACACTGAGGTTGATGCTTGCTGGTACTGTTTTGGCCTTGAAAACCTTTTCTTAAAATCTTTAACCTTTAATTTTTTTAAGGCAGTAGAGAGACAAAAGTAGTGTCTAAGCACACATTGCATTGCATTTTCTTATTATAAGGTTAAGAACTTCATATAGTTATTGAATCCTAATTCAAAGACTTAATTCACCATTCCATAGTGTGTCTTGCATGTGACAGGTTTAATTAAAAAAACTCTTGATTTAAAAAGTTTATGGCAAAATTTATGTACTTACAAAATTCCCTTACTTAAGTGCTATCGTCAGACCATCACGAATTCTTAAACTTCATTCTTACAAATAAGATCTACAAGAAAATATGGTTTAACAAGTAGTCTAAATGTCCTGCATGTGATGGTGGAATAGCTGTTATGCTTTTTGGTTTTGGCCACAATATATGCCAGAGTATTGCTGTAAAGAACTGGAAATTTTATTACAGGCATAACTTCAGTAACTAAAGTTCATTAAACAAATTTGTAGGCAAAGTGTTTTTTTTTAATGCAAATTTTTTAACTATCAGTAAGCTTTTTAAGTATTAAAAAAAAAAAAAAAAAAAAAATACATATAGATATTTTACCTTCACATTTTTTTAAGGTACTTTTGTTACAGATGTTATGCCTGCTATAAAATTTCATGTGCTTCAAAGCAATACTTTAGCAGATATTGTGGCCAAAAAAGTTAGGCATTAGATTTATGGAGTATGGACAGACTGACATTCCTACTTAAAATATGGTTATTGAATTCTAGAAATCCTGAGTCATTTGATTCTCAGAAATCATGTTGTAATTTTATTTCTAAGGGGGAAAAAATTGTTTTCAAAGGTTTTCTACTGGTATATTTTTAATTAGGAAATTTAGGTATTCAATACATATGGGCAATTTTTTTCAGCTGGGGTGTGTGTCTTCGAAGCTGGGGGTTAGTGTTGTGCCCCACATTGGAAGTGAAATCTCAATACCTGATGACCCAATATCTAATCGATTACCCATGGCATCTAATCTTGGTGTTCCACCACCTACAGCTACTTCAACAGGTTCAGGTACAGTTGCACTGAATTTCACTATTAGTAAATTTTTTGATATTCCTTGCTTTGATCTGACAGTATTTGAAGTGATGAATATTTAAAGTGGTCTAATTTAAATAAATTGTTTGTACATTTTTTACTTGGTGCATTTTTTTCTCTTTTTTCAAATTATTATAACACCTACAAAAATCATCTAATAGGTGATTTATTTAATGTATGCACTGCCGACGTAGAACCTGTGTGGAACACTGTGTTTATGAATTTGACATTAAAGGGCCAGTGTGAAATGTGGTTTCGCTCTCCAGTTGCCTTTCCTTATCATCCTTTTTAATCGAGATGCTGTTCATGCTAGAATCATCTGAACTAGCAAAACATTACTACATTTGTTTATTTTATAACCTATCAGAATCTCTTGTACTCTCTATTGCATCTTGTTTTTCTCTCTTCATGAGATTAGAGGTTCTAAAACCAAATTTAAGGTTTCATCTGTTAGAACCAGTGGAATAACAAACTTGTCCACCTCATGTTTCTCATGCATGAATTCCTGTTTGGCACTGGTGTAAGTCTTAACATTTTTATAATGACAATGACAGCAAACTTGATAAGTAAAATGCCTAATAAGCTAATTTAGTATAACTTTTTATGCGTCAAAAGAAAAATAAAGGACAAATTAGTTCACATGGGTAAATCATAATCCAAATTACTTGGTGGAAAAATCAGCCTGTACCATGCATTCTTATAGCTTTTACGCAATTTGTTTTACTTTTAACTTTGTTTAACTTCAGGAAGGAGTAAGGTAGCATTGAAACCGGGACGTTCGTTGATGGACTGGATAAGATTAACGCATTCTGGTAAAGATTTAACTTCAGTCAGAGGAAAATGCATAGAGGTATCACCACGGGAACTAGCAAAGCATAATACAAAGAAAGATGCTTGGATTTCATTGAGAGGTAGATATATTAGCTAAGAATATTGTTTCTTAAAAAATTGATCTGTGATATTTTTTTTCCCTCATAGACCAAATGCTATATTTTACTATTCACAATGTCTACCCAAATCTTTCTTTGAAACATAGAGTAATCTGTAAAATATATAAAAAAAAACAATATTGACTGCTTTGCAAAATTTGAATTTACTATAAATTGACCTTTTCTTTCATAATTATCTTTTAAAAATTAGTTTTACGATTTCTTTTTTTATTCCAATGTACCATTTGTTTAAGAAGACACTAAAATGTATATTTTTCTAATTTATTCTTGAATTAAATATTGCAACTGCAATTAAATTAGCATTAAAATTTAATGCATTAATGTTGTTTTTTTCTGGTAATTTTTTTTTTTTTTTTTAAGTAATGATTTGATGGACTTTTGAGTTCTTGAAAATATTACATTAGTTCTTTGGAAAAGACCAAAGATCACTTCCAGCCAAAACACAAGTAGAATTCCACTTATGTATTTAGATGTTTTAAATTTTTGCTATTTATAATGCAACCACCAACATATACTGCCTTGTTTGTTATTCAGTTTTTTCTTTAAAATTTTGGTTCAGTTCTGGTTAATTAGAATTTTGGGATTCTTTTATTGCATTTAAATGACTCGGACAATTATAGGTTATTTTCGTAGTCAAAAAGCCATGAGAATTCACGCATTTAAATTTAAGTTCAGTGAATTTTTATAATATAACAAATTGTCTTAAAGGTATCTTTATTCATAGGTAGAAGTTTTCTAAAAAAATATTTATATTTCACTTTATTATGTAACCATATGTTTGAGGTATATTCTTTAGAAACATAAATATCAAATTAGTTTTTATGGATAAAATTTAAGCCAAAGTTATTCAGTTTTAACCTTTATCTTAGCCTGTGTCATGCTCTTTTTTCTTGTTTACACACATTGTTTCTTACTTATGATTAATTCACAACAAAAAGTTTAGAGTTACATTAAAAACAAATTTGTGGAATTTTTAGATCACTAAGGACTTAATTTAAGAAACTTTAATTTAAAATATCCCAGCTTTCAGTTACTCATTTCATTAAATTTGGGTTTGAATGTTTTATTAATTTATGTTTATTTTAGGAAAGGTTTACAACATTACACATAATCATTAATGTTTATTTTAGGAAGGGTGTACAACATTACACATCATTAATGTTTATTTTAGGAAGGGTGTACAACATTACACATCATTAATGTTTATTTTAGGAAGGGTGTACAATATTGCACATTATCATTAATGTTTATTTTAGGAAGGGTGTACAATATTGCACATTATCATTAATGTTTATTTTAAGAAAGGTGTACATTATTGCACATTATCATTAATGCTTATTTTAAGAAGGGTGTACAATATTGCACATTATCATTAATGTTTATTTTAGGAAGGGTGTACAATATTGCACATTATCATTAATGTTTATTTTAAGAAAGGTGTGCAATATTGCACATTATCATTAATGCTTATTTTAGGAAGGGTGTACAATATTACACATTATCTTGAATATCACCCTGGGGGAGAAGATGAGTTGATGCGAGGAGCTGGAAGAGATGCTACTGATCTCTTTAACGAAGTATGTAACAATTTTACATTAAACAACAAATATATGTAAAAATATTTTATTTTATTTTTTATACAATGATAATTATAACTTGTTATGATTTCTTTTTTAAAATGCAATTGAATAATAAATATGTTTATAAAGTAGAATAACATAATTATATTACAGCTATTAAATAAAATATTACTTTTATAAAATAGTAAAACAGTTAAGAGTTGAATAAGAATAATACCATTTTACATATAAAAGTTTGTTGCATGTGCTTATCATATAAAATTGTGTATTTGTTTTTTATTTTAATTGTCCATATAGATATTTTTCCTTTACTCATTGTGTACCTTAATTATGGGGCCTTTTTTTTAGGAAGTTATAAGGTGTATAATTGTGTGAGGTGTTAGTTTGAATTATCAAATAGTGAACCTTTCAATTAAATAAATAATTTTTAACAAAATAATTTAATAAAATTATTTTTAAGTTTTCAAAGGTCAAAGTTACAAGCATAGAGTAGTTTTTACTGTTGGATTTGTTCTTTGTACTGTTTGGATTTTAATGAATTACATTTTAATTAATAGGTCCATAAATGGGTCAATGCAGAATCTATGCTAGAAAAGTGTTTTATTGGTTTTTTAAAGAAATCTTGGACTTTTGATGGTAACACCCATTTTATTTAGTTTTAAAAACAAAACAAAAAATGTATCATTCGCAGTTTTCCTGTGTATATATATATATTTTTCAGTACTTCTACAATATTGTGGATTTTTTTAGTGTAGCAAATTGGAAAAATAATTACTTGTTACAAATTATTGAAAATAGAGTACTTAAAAATAACCTAGCATTTGTAAAAGCAAACATTATTATTAATTACCATGACCATTATTACTAATCTAATCATAATTAATTTAAAAAATACAGTTTTGTTTCCCAAATGTTCTTTGAAAGGGCGTTTCAAGAAATTCTTGATTGTACGAAATTGAAAGTATGTTGATATAAAACTCCAGTTTGTTCCTCTAATCAAAATATGAAACATATATTTCTTTAAATAAAGATAATTTTGTAAAGATTATTATTATTTTTTTAAATAAATTTACAAATTACTTCAAAATCATCAATTTGAATAATGTTTAGTAATCCATCATCAATATATAGTTGAATTCTGAGCTGTTACAATTTGTTTTTATTATTTTACCTCAGATTTTTGTTTGAAATAATGGCTTTAATTTACTTTAATATATTTTTTTCTGTAATGTTCTAATAATGCCTGTGTATTTCAGTTTAGATAGTTTTATTGTGCTTGCTTTGTATTGTTTTTAGTGCCAAAGTTGCCTACGCTGAAGAATTTGAAGTTCAAAAATAATCCTGAAGTTGTTCCAGCGAGTCCATCAGAAAATCCAGTGAACGTCCCTGATAAAGTTTGTGATAACTCAGTGATAATTCCCAAGAATTCTGACAACGAAGTAGATGCTGCACGTCTAGATACTAAAAGTTTGTTATTAAATTATTTTTTAAATAATAATTTACCTGCTTTGTAACCTGTCTATTACTTAAAAGTATATATTATATGTACTGCTATTGAACAATTTATTTGGTCATTAGGGTGGTCGAAAAAAATTTATTTTTATTTTTGAAACGCATGAGATGAAAAAAGTTGATACACATCTTGATAAGAAAAACTGTAAAAAAAATTTGAAAAAAAATAATATCTTCCGATCGCGCATTCACTTCAAAGTTTGAAGAAAATACAAAAAATAACTATTTTTTCTAAATTTTTTTATAATTCTAAACGTTATATATTTGAAAGGCAATAGTTTGCAATGTATAGTGAAAGGGTGGTATAACACAGGGAAACACTATTTCATGCATTTTTAAAACATATATTAATAATTAAAAATATTCAAAAATACATTTTTTTATTAAAAAAATGATTTTTCTATAAAATGGATACTAAAGTTACTTTTTACATATTTTTGTTAAAATTGTTTTATTTACTTCAAGCATTCACTTCAAAGTTTGGAATAAATACAAAAAACACCCTTTTTCCATCAATTTGTAGAATATGCTAATCACTAAATTATCGAGGTACATTAGTTTGTATTGTGTGGAATGAAATAGATAGAACATGGAAAAAATCAAATTAGTAATTATTTAATAATAATTATTCACGCATAACCTTTGAAACATTGATAAAAATTGTGTTTTGGCGGGTTTTAATCTGGGTGGCCTTTCTCGTGGTGCCTTCTCTTCCTTTGAAGCTCATAAACTTACTTGGATCAAAACGCATCTTAACTTAGTCATTGGATCATAACGCACGTGGCTCTGATTGGGTCAGCCATGAATACTGGCTGGAAATAATCTGACAGACCAAATTGCACGCTAGGAGACCACTGCATTGGGATATATGCCTCCTATACTCCAATGAACTTGGTCTGCAAATTCAGACACATATTTAAACACGTAGATAGTACTACAACTGGACAACATCTTTCAGTGAGATAAACAAATTGAAGAACCTTGAAAAATTTCCCCTGACTGATTTTTTATGTGTTGAATGTTTAATTCCTCAATTTGAGATGAAAGTTCTGAACACAACTCAGTTATATCTTCTTGATATTATTACATGAAAAAAATTAATTTTCTGAAGGACCTAAGAACATATATGTGGCAATTCGATTGTCTCGATACCTCCCTGAATATTTACTGCAAGTTTTAAACTCAGTTTTTGGACGAAATGCTTCCTTCCCTCACTCAAAAAATTTGATTTCGGCAATGATTTTGTACGCAAGGAGAGATGTAAGAGAACTGAGGCATCAGGTACTGAAATCGCAAGAACTTTCCTAGAGAAAGACTATCAGGCATTTCAAGACAACTAAACTTAACTTTATTGTAGGTATCCTGACTGCATTGAGTGGGCATAATTAATTGGAATGCTTGTAATACGACCCCTCCTTTGTTAAGAGAAACAAACGGACATTAGTTAGCAAAGACTGGCGCATCCGAGGTAGCACAGCTGTATTGGTGGAAACAAGGAGAGAGTATAAGATTGACTAGTCTGACCGAGCATAATTTCTAAATACACGATTTTTTAACAAACAAGTAAAAACCACCACATAATTTTGTTTCTCATAAATACAAAATCCCAAGGTTAAAACTGTACATCGGCTTATCAAAACCTCTTCTATATTTTATCCAGAATTGGGCGAGATTGGCTTATATTGTTTCCAACGACCGATTCACGTCGTTTCACATCGGGATTGGCCTATGTCTGGAGAAATTGATCAGAGTATCTATATTACTATGGACCATTGAAATCAGACTTCAACTCGTTTCCTTGTCACTCACAAGCTGTGGAACGCTAATGCAGAGAGACAAGACAAAAGTAAGGGGCGCTGACGCAAAAGACGTTAGGACAGCACTTTTTTTTAAAGATCCATAATGCCCGACTTTTCAACAAAAATTTCCTTCAAAGTGCATCACTGGGATAGAAAGCTCGAGAAAAAAGTGAACCAAATGAATAATAGCATGTTTAAAATAAAAAAAATAAAAAAATGTAAGAAATAACATTAGTACCCATTTTACAGAAAAATCATTATTTCTTACAAATAATGTAACTTTTGAGTATTTTTTATTATTAATATATGTTTTAAAAATGCATAAAATAGTGTTTTCCTGAGCTATACCACTCTTTCAGTACACATTGCAAACTATTGCCTTTCAAATATATAACGTTTAGAAATTTTTAAAAATTTAGAAAAAATAGTTATTTTTTGTATTTTCTCCAAACTTTGAGGTGAATGCGCGATCGGAAGATATTATTTTTTTTTCAAATTTTTTTTTACAGTTTTTCTTATCAAGATGTGTATCAACTTTTTTCACCTCGTGCGTTTCAAAAATTAAATTTTTTTTTTTTTCGAACCACCCTAGTAGTCATGCCTTTTATGATGTTCTAAACATCTCCAAATCTGAAATTCCCATAGATATTCGATTAAGCTCTGGAAAGTTAAATAACAAATCTCTTTAATACAGAGTTCTCTTCCCTTGAGTATTGCCTATCAATGACTGTGTCCTACTCAGTTTCACTTACCTGTAAGGCTAATCTAATAATTATTGAAAAACATTTTGCCATTTTAATGGGTGTTTTTTACCAAAGCAATAATTATATTGTGGTCAAACTGGCCATTTCTTTTTTTTTTTAAATTCTTGAAAACGAAACCAGTAAATTACACTAATCCATGCCAAATTAAAATGCAGTGTCCAGTATAATAATGTTGTTGGAAGTCGTGTGTTATTCCACACCCCTAATTAAAAGTGTTATACAGAAAAAACATGAAATTTCCTATAGAATGACCATGTAAAAAAAATATCAATTAAAAAAATTTCCCTTTGAAATTAGAGTGCTGCTACTTGAAATATTTAAATATTTCTTTTGTTTTTTCACTTTCAGATTTATCGTTAGTTGAAAATGAAGTGGACAGCTCAGTTTGTAAATCAGAATGGGCTGTCTCGCCATTATCGAATGTCGATAAACATAAAGATTTAATCAAGTATGTACAAATTTAATAAATAGATACATTTAAAATAACACGTTAAAACACACTCTTTTCACATATATTTTTCAGCATAAGCCATTTGAAATTGGTTTAGTTTCTAGTAAGATACACTGAATATTATAGGAAAATGATTTGACATATTTTTTAATGATGTAAAGTGATTCAAAAGTAATTATGTATGTTATTCATTTTATAATGATTAAGACTGAAAATCTTTCCTTTTTTGTGTGTTTGTCTTTGTTTAAGAGTTTATTATAACATTTTTGTTTGGCCCATGAAATTTCTTGTTTTTGCATTCCTTATAAATATCAAAATCGTATTTTTGAAATTCTTTATAATAAAAATAGTAAAAAAAAAAAAAAAACTTTTATTCTAGATTTGAAGAGGATGGGGATTGTGTCAAACTTATCATCAATAGTTCAAGTGAAAAGTATCATGGACTAATTACTGATTTAGTAGATAAAAAGTTATTTCTAAAAATCAATTATTCTTCCATCTATATATGTAACGTTGGTAAGTTATTACTTTGTTCTATTAAAATTTTAAAAATAAGACTTACAAAAGGTATATCGAAGCAAGAGTATAGTAAGTCTTTTTGCATAAACTTTTTGAGTATAGGGAAGGCAGATATGTATTTAGGATTGCATTAAATTTCTTTGGAGAACAATTTATATTCTAAAAAAATAAATGGATATTAAAAAAATAAATGTTTTGCAACTATAGTATGACAGTAAGATAGACTTGACCTGCCTGTGGGAAATAGCTCTAAAATGAGTAGTATGTGTGTGTGAATTTTTCATATATGTATATGTATACAGTACATTACTTCAATTAGTTTATTTATACAATTCTTGTAGATATATGGTAATTTCATTTAACTTGAACTCTATTACAAAACTCAAATTCAAAAGTCGTATTGAGATCCATGCTCTTAATGTTGTCACTGTACATAAGAAATAGTAATGTCTTCTATTTTCTTTATTCTGATATTTATTTGTGTTTTTTAGCACTTCCATCTGCAGTCAGAGATATTTATAAAGGTAACACAAACTTTGATTTATAAATATCAGTTGTTTTAAATTCTTATTTCATCACAAAGATGTTTAATTTCAGACCTTTTATTTGTAAAATATTCAACGAAAATTAATAATAATTTTCAATTTCTTTAAAGGTTTGAATTCTAATTTTTAGTGTTAATTCTCAGTAATTTTGAAGAATTGTTTAAGGTTTTGTTTGTATCTTATTTCCATGATCTTAAATATGAGTTTATTAATAATTTTTGCAGAAGTTATTAAACTGTTTAAATTATCATTATTAGATTTTTTATATGTTTAAAAGCTTAACATTTACTCCACAGTTGCATGCATTGCTGAAAAAATGTCACCTATTCCAGATCATGTATGTTGTATGTGAATATATAAAAATTTTAGCTTTATATTTTCTAAGGAAATGTTTTATTGGATTAAATTTGCATTACATATTGCAAATATTCATACATAAATATTCACACATGGATTTTTCTACAAAGCTTATTGATGGTTATTTATGTAAACAATGGAAGCAAGCTTATTACTGTTTCTAGACATTATATTTTGGGAACAGTGTTTATGAAACTTCCATACCTAACTTTTATAGCATAGATACTAAATTTATGGCTTCACATAAAGTTTTTTTTCTCAGAACTGCTTAAAAGGATTTAGGACATAAAATTTTAATATATTTTTTAATCCGTTACATGAACTTTAATTTTTTGTATGTGTAGCGGATTAGCTGTCTATGATATACATTATTTGTCAGTGATAATGCTTTCTATTAAGTATCGAGGGTTATCACTAAAAGGCCGACTTTACTCGTTTCTATTATCACTTTAGAGGACTAATTAACCTCCTTGTCGTCATCCAAACAACCTGAAACTTGGCATATAGATTTGTCGATGTCAATGCATTCTGTCAATTTTTGTGGGTAACAAAATGTTAGTCTGTGCCATGGAGTCGATGGTTTTCTTCCTAGTGGCCAAATACTCTTTCAGTCAATCTGAGCTCAAAATTACTTAAATCAGTTACAATTGCACTTAAAAGTTACCTTAATTTTTTTACTGTTTTATATGTGAATATTAATAATTTTGGGTTGGATAACATTTTTGTTTTTAAGTAAAAATGCTTGTATGTTTAAGTAAAAAAGTCAAATAGTATTATTTTGAAATAAAAGGATTTTCAAAGTCCAATAAGTTATAAACATCCCCACTTAAAATATTTTAGAACAATAACTTTAAAATTCTGCCTTCTCTTCAAACACTAAAAAAATACCTATTTAATAGTTACTTAAAATAATATTTCTGTAATATATAAATGAATATTAAATTCTTTTACAAACTAAAACAGCTTTCTCTTTTTTTAAAAGGTTTAATGTTTAGAATTTACTATCAAATCCATGCATAACAGAGATTCTGATTTTCAAATAACTTGCATTTTTTTCAGTGGATACTTCTGATGATAAAGCAATTGGGCTCACATTTCAAATCTTTGAGAACGATGCAACAACTATTGAATCAACATCGTTTCTTCAAAGGATACACTGGACTGTGTGTGAACAAAAGGATGAACGTAAGAGTTGAAAACATACTCATTATTGTTGATAAGAGATTGAGATTAGTTTTATATAAAAAAAATTATATAATTGCAATGCAGCAAAAGCAAAACATTAAAGTTCCTTTAAATAATTATAAGTATATGACTTAAAGTTTTATTTTTTACTGTGTCAAAATTAACAAGGATTGAGAAAATTTTCACTGACATGTAAATTAAAAAAATAATACACATGATTACATATATTGTTATTGCTTTAAAATTCTTATCAAAATGTCAATGCTTGATGCAAATTTATATTCCCTTAGTTGTTTATTGGTCTTGCAAATTAGTCAGTAAAGTTCCAGTGAACTACAACACATTTTTGTTCAAGTTTCAACTTCCCTCCAGAGCAAAGATGTGGGTTCCTGTTGGCCAGCATATTCAAATCAAGTCCATCGTGGAAGGTAAGTTGAACTGTGAATGACTGATTGTTTAATTTTGCCGTTCGATGTCATGCTCAATAACACTCATTTCTTTATAAGCCCTCTAACCTGTTTAAGGTGTACAGCAGCAATATATTTTAAATGAAATGATGACTACTAGATTCCTGGTCATGAACTCACTGCATATCAACAAATAAATAATAGTCGATTGTTGAAGACAACGATTACCTTTTTTAAAATTTAAATTCATTAGACTGCATTCTCTATAACAGTGTTCAGAATATATGTCCTGTACAAGATAACCAAACTGTTCCTTTTTCTTCTAATGCTGTCAAAACACTTAATTTTTTTTTTTTTAACTTTAAAGTATTTTATTACACAAAAGTATTTTGTGAATAATTTATTCTGATTTTAATTTAATATTTTTGTTTTTGTAAATTTCAGTTGTATCTATTCCACTTCAGTAATGCAAAAATATATTTTGCAGAACTGTATTTTATCATAATAAGTGGATTTTTTTTTATTAGGAATGGAAGTAATTAGGAGCTACACCCCTGTTACATCAATTTCAAATTCGACGATTAGAGAAATTGATGAAAATCATGGATCTACAATTGATTTGATGATAAAAATTTATTCAAAAGGCGCAGTCACACCTGTAATTGATCGATGTAATATAGGTATGATTCTTGTAAATGTTTCATTTTATCATTTTAATATAAAATCCCTCATGTCTCTGTAGAGGTTCTTAAAAACAGCAATCCCAACAAATTTATTTAATTAACTTTTTAAAGTAGTAAATTCAAAAGAATGTTTCATTATAGATCAACACTTTATTATAGATCATCACTCAGTTTTATTTACACACTGGGGTATTTAGTTTTATTTACACACTGGTACCAATGTGTTAAATGATTATACATATGATGTAACATTGCCGTTCTTGGGAAATGTCTTATTGATATCAGAATCATGTGAATGTGTTTGGATCTGCTGAAAAGTACTAATTCGTTGTTGATTAACTGTTTATCCACGCATTTGATGTATTATAAAAATATGATAAGAATTTAAATCGAAGGAAATCATCAAACCTTGTCGATGCATATGATAAAAGCAATCTTCAATATCCTATTTTTGTAATGTATATTTAAGTATCATACTTTAGGGTTTTTTGTTGTTGTCAT
Organism: Linyphia triangularis; assembly: GCA_963978545.1. Classification (NCBI taxonomy): domain Eukaryota; kingdom Metazoa; phylum Arthropoda; class Arachnida; order Araneae; family Linyphiidae; genus Linyphia; species Linyphia triangularis. Next base: position 62,400,903 of record OZ021729.1, read on the forward strand.
AATGTATAATTAAAAATATTACATTAAAGTTTTCTGCACTAATCATATGCAAATGATTATTATGGATGAGATTGTCAATTGATTGAAAATTTTTTATTTTTTATTTCTGATCGATAATATTAATTGATTATATATTAAATTGAAGTAATGAATGTATTCACTTTATTTTTGTTATCTTACAAAGCTAAATTATTGCATGCAACATACCAAATACTATGAATTGTAATTAATTTGATTTAAAAGTTTTGTTAAAGTTTCACAAGCAAATTATTTACATGGGTATATAGTAAGTGCACTAGATATTGTATATTCTTCCTCAAAAACAGCACTAATATTCTAAGCACATATTATTTTCTTATGTGTTTATAGGTTGTTTTTTTGCTTTTGAATGATACACTCTCTAAATATTAATAAAATGTTATTATAAATAATTAAATCTCAAATCTTAGTAAAGACAGAAAAAAAAAGATCTTTCTTGTTGGCTGTCTTCTACATTACAAATTTTTCCTATTTCTAATATAGACAGGATATATAACATTTAATGGAATTGTTCCCTAAGTTGTAAGCAAAATCTATTTCGGTCAGTTACTCTAAGGGTTGAAGGGTAAAGAAAATTCCAAATATTGATTATCCGTATTTTCTAGTTCCTATATAGCTAGAATACTAAAACTTATTTTGTTGGTTATTTTGATTGTAGTATATGGAAAATAATATTTTTGACTAACCACTTCTTTTATGGATAAAAAAATTAAAAAAATAAAAATAAAAAATGATAATGCTTTTTCTTTGACAACGTGTGTCTGAAATTCATTACTCAAAGTTAGTTTCATTGTAACTCACCTTGTAGTTTTGTAACCAAGGCCAATAACTACACATTGTATAGAAAGCTATGTATTCTGAAGCATACAAGAATTAAGTCTCTTTAAGAAATATTAATTCTGTACGACTACTTCACAGGACTGTGTATGAGATTACATTAATTACAATTTCTTCTTAGGACTATGCATGAAGTTTCATATGCTATGCAGCTTGTTTATAGTTTATTAACAGTGCAACCTAAATAAAAAACCATGAAGTGTGTTTTTTAAGGTTTTCTCATTTATATTTCATCATTAATTTGTTATAATCTTATGTACCCTGTGCATTTGCAAAAATATAAAAAGGTTTATTGAAATATTTGTATTTTCTAACTGACAAATGTCAAACTTTAACGACTCTACTTTTTCTTTTGCAATGTGTTGCTGAAATTCATTAATCAATTTTTTTTTATAACTCAGCTTATGGTGTTGTAACCAATGCTTATTTAACTACACAATTTTACTATTTTTTGAAAAAATATTTTACTAAAGATATAGATTTTTTTTTATGTTTTAGGAGAACATTTACTAATTAGTAATTACATTGGAAGTTTCTCTGAAACATTGTTACTCAGCTGTGATTCAGTAACCATGTTAGCTGCTGGCACGGGTATCACTCCAATGATAAAAATAATCAATTGGATTATCCATGCTCAGGATAAAAGACGGTAAGCTTGAGGAATTTGTTTAAAACAGAGTTACTTGCAAAACATTTATTAACAAGTAATTATGTTTATCCAAACAGTAAATTATTGCCATGCTATGATTATATATTTATGATGTGCTGTTATTAAAGGGAGTTTTACTTTGATGCAAAATTTGTACATTGAGATGTAATGCATAAATAAACATATTGAGTTGACTAGATTGACCATGCTTCAGTATTTAATGTAAATTTTATTTTTAAAATACAATTTAAGCTGCATGTAATTGAAATGAAAACATGTCATTTCAATGCCAAGACTATATAATATTGGAGCACGAGGCGTGCAAGAAAGTATTTTTTTCCACTAGAGTTAATAATGTAGTCTGTTATGGCATATATGATATACAGAATTGGTATTTGCATATTTTGTTATGGCATGTGTTTAGGTGAAAATATTTCTTCCTAAGACGTACTTGACACGTTTTCTTTATGAAAATAAATACCATATTTTCTACAAAATTATTTTGAAATTTTTCTCAAAAAATGCTTAAAAATTCACAAACTCAGAACCCCTGTTACAATTTTTAAATGTATTCCTTGATAAAATAATATCCTTTTGTTTTATGTTAATAGTTGTAGATATGTAAATTAGTATAATATATTAAAAAAAGTAGTATTTTTTAAGTGCTGTATCATAGTATCTTTTGTACAACAAGCATAATATTTCAGGGCTATGCTTTTGCTATTCTTCAATAAGACAGAAGAAGACATATTATGGGGAAGTGAACTGCAAAATTGTAGCAATGTTTACAAAGGGTAAAATAAAAATTTTAGCTTTTCCTTTTCCTTTGAGCTGAAAAATAAGCATCAATATAATACAATCTATGTAATATAATCAATCTGTGCTAATTAGTTTACTGTTTTAGGTTTCGAATTGTCAATATCTTATCAGAGCCTAGCAAAGATTGGTCTGGACTAACAGGTCAAATAAGTAATGATGTCCTTAAGGAATTAGTGGATGTTAAGTTACCTGACAGAAGGCATCAATTTTTTGTTTGTGGCCCATTACCTTTTACAGAAACAGCAATAAGGTATGGTATTTTGAAATTTCAATCTTTTTTTATCTCAATTTGAAAATATGTTTATAATGCAGCATTTATTTGTTGGATAACAATTTAAACTTAGGGTCACGTGAATAACAGCAAGCTAGCATTCATTTCCAATCAAAAAATGCTGAACTTCATGAGAAAGTGACACTGACCCACAAAATAAATATCCAATTTTTAGTGTCTGTGTTGTTGTAGGACTGTACCAGGTCTTTTAAAAAAGCGTAACAAGTAAAGATTTTATTTTTAGTCCCACAAACTGTCCTGCAAAAGCCTACACATTCAACAAATAAATTTTTATACATGTAACCTCAGTCTGAAGATAAAAATACATTTGCCTGTAATTCAGGGGTCGCAGACGTCCTATATGTCCTATAAGTCCTAAATTTTTTAAAAAATCGGAAAAAACGTCCTATATTGTCCTATATTTTTTAATTGTCCTATATATCCTATATTTCTACGTTGATTCGACCTATATTTTCTTCGAATTCGTAATAACGGTGCCATTTGTTGTGATTTTTTATATTTAGGATTCTTTGTCGCGATCGTAAGTAAAAGAGACATGAGCAATGTTTGCAAGCGGCTGCGTCTTATTTCTTGTAACGTTACCTACTGCACAACCTACAACTCAACTCAATTCAACTGGACCGCGAGATTTGTGAAGTGTAAATATGGAAACTTTTTCATAGCTCGCGGGCTTGATTTTCTGATCTGTTTTCTCCCTCAATGTAGTAAGTAATTGGTAATAATGCAGCAAGATAGCGAAAAAGAAAGATATCCAGAAACTAAACTCTGCCACGGGAACAACGGATATAAAAAACTTTGCAGGACTGAAAAAACGACATTTCGAATGCACAGTCAGTAATTGATGTCAGGAAACAAAAGGGTTAAAGTTTACTGTTCGGTGTCGGATAGCGATATTTTCAAAAAAGTCACTAACATTGAAAATGACGTCAAAACGTTATATTGTCCAAGTGCAAGAAAACCAAGTCAACGGGTTGCCACATTCAGCGCTAAATCGTCCACTTTTCGCCGCCAATCTATAAGACACCAAATATTAAATCTGAACCAAAAAAAGACTGAAAAGCTAACAAGGGTTAAGATTAACTGCACGGTCCCCCTTGGCGACTTTTTGAAAGTTGGCGATTCGACGCCGAATGTGTTTTGACGTCATTTTGGATTTGGCGGCACAGCCTTTTGATGTCATTTAGAATTTGGCGATTTTTTTTTTTTTTTAAAGTCGCCAAGGGGGATCGTACAGTTGATCTTAACCCAAACAGGAAATAGGGATAAAAAGAAAATACTTAAAAGAAATTGGGGCAGTTCTAAGCATTTATAGATGCTGGAAGACTCAAGATTGCAAATAATGTAATTAATAAAACTTATTTATTGATGAATACTAAGGATGTGTGTGTGTGTGGAATATTGAGGTAATAACGAATAAAGGATGACATAATCAGATCAGGCGATTCTTTTTTTATGGCGTGTTTTCTAGTCTCTTAAATTTAGTATAATGAGTTTTAAAGGGAGACAGTTATTTTCTAAGTACTTAATTATAGATATTCCTCTGTTAAAAAGGATAATTTATGTTAATTGGTACTGTGTGAAAGTCCTCCTAAGTTTGTCTTATATGTTCATTTCAATGACGTTTCATTTAAAGTTTTAATTAATGAAATATGTAACGAGTTAATTTTAAAGTTCAGTAGAGACTGTGTGCAGTTATTTGATGTTTTATATTGTCCTATATTTTTTTTGTAAAAATCCTATACATTTTTATTTTGTCACTTTGACCCCTGGTAATTCAATTTATATTTTATTGTGTATTTCTAAAATATTATTAATTCTGCATTTCTTACTTTTTAGGTGTTTGGAAGGATTTGGCCACTGTCCTGATGATGTTTATGCGTTCACTGGCTCCTAATATAACTCACACTTATTAAGTTATTTGATGACTCTTAAGCTAGATGATCATTTTTGGACTATCATTAATTCAATTGAATTGAATGACCAGGTTTTTTTTTTATCAAAATGCATCTTACTCTAATTTTTAACAAGTAGTGAATTATTTTTTATTATTTGGTACTTTTAACAAAGCTATTTTTTAACATTTTAAATGGGTATTATTTTTTAACACAAACAGATTTTGCTGTTAAGTGAACCAAAAAAACGAAACACATCTATTTTTGCTGGCCCATCTTCCTGGCAGGGGGAAGGCAGTTGCACTTCTTTAAGCCGCCCTGGCAGCAGCTTCCATGCACCTGAATGAAGTCCTGCATTGATACAATTAACATTTCTGAGTATAAAACTTTAATAACTTATTTTTCTGAGAAAATAACCAGTTGCGAAGGAACCAATATTGTCTTCCTTGTCATACCCTCCCTGGCAGCTGCTGCCGTAAGAACATTGGATACTTAGAAACTGGGTTTATATTTGCACTCATTCAATTGTATAAAGTTATCATAATCAAATTGCATGTGTAATACTATAATACTTCTGCAGATGAAAGAGCCCTATCATAATACACCTTTGAACAGTTTTCTTGAAAGAAAATCCATCTATAATGGTGTTGCACTCTTGTTCTGTTATATTGCATAAATCCAGTTATATCCTGGAGAGATTTTAACGTCTAAAGAATTAATGTATATTCTCTCTGATGTGTTCGATAATTAAAATTTGAACTGTGATAATGTTTTTTTCACAGATGTATTTTTCTGAATGTTATTATGAAAAAAGATTGAGTAAAATTTGTGTATTGCCTGTAAAAATAGGGTTCCCACGGTCATTAAAAGTGCTTAATATTTTTAACTTGTTTTCAAGGCCTTAAAAGTACTTGAAAATGCTTAGAGGTCCTTAAAAGTACTTGAAAATGCTTAGAAGTCTTTGAAAGTACTTGAAAATTCTTAGGGGTCCTTAAAAGAATTTGAAAATGCTTAGAGTTCTCTAAAAGTCCTTAACTTTTACTGATGTTGAGTGCTCGACTACAATATTTATAAAAATTCAATTCTTAATTGCTTATTCCCTCGAGACCGCTACTTACTCTTTCTGCTCCGAAATTGCCTGGTACACTTGTATTTCGTATACGTCAACTTGTACATTCGTTTGGTTTTTTTAGCGGAAGCATTTTACGAGTACTATTCATGGAAAATGCACATTTAATGTGCTATGGCCCAAGTACAGTGCATATGAAAAATGGATTGCAACATCATCAAAGTCTGTTCATAAGGCAAAATGCAAATTGTACATAAAAGATTTTGATATTAGCGCTAGTTGCAAAGCAGCTGTAAAATCACACATTAAAGACATGCAAGAAAACAAATTTTCAAAGGTCCTTTAAAATATTAGTTAGGTCCTTAAAAGTCCTTGAAAAGTCATTGATTTTCATTCTTTGCATTTAGTGGGAACCCTGAAAAAAAAATCAATTTCTTTTTCTTATCTTTTGTGTTAAGTGAACTGTAACCATTTTCAATTCGAATCACATCTCGGAAAAAGCAATTGAAAAGGACTGTTTAAACATAACTATTTGGCTATTTAAATTGAAATTACTTTGACTTTAACTGGTTTCTAAAATAATTTATGGAAATTGTTTGCGGCATAAATGCATGAGCATTTTTGAAATTTGATTTACTTAGTTAAAATCCAATTTGCTTGTTATAAAAAGTATTTTATTAACAAGCAAATTTTTTATTAACTTATAATTTGATTGTATATTACTTTTGCACTTGATGGCATATTTGTGTATGCAATCATTAGAATTGACAATTACTCAATCCAATATTTTTTTGCTAATTACTAAATTCTCTTCTCCTTTTTATAATCTATAACTCAATATTGTGTGAATATTCTGTTGAAAAATCTGTCCATTGTCCTTTAAATAAATTATAGGGATTGTATCAGTAATAACAATTTAAAACTCAAGCTGTTATAGTAAGTTTAATTCTAACTTGAACAGTATAATTGTTTCCTCTCACATTATAAAAGTTCTAGGTTAAATGTAAGAATGTTGTTTAAAAGATAAAGATGTTTATGTTTTGTATAGTGTAGTGTAAAATTTACGATTATAGGCAAATATCTTGGAATTTTGTTTTATGTGTTAAGTCAGTGTGTGCTATAAATAACGATAATCATAACAGGAAAGAATGGTATATTATGCTCTTTTCAAATAATATTTGCTGAGTTTGTTTCATACACAGCAGTACAGGGGGTTGTCAAAGTAAGGTTAGTGCTGCATGCTGAATGTGATGTCTAAATTTAGGTAACTTGTAAACGTTAAATTTTTATATAAGCTTGGAAAGTTTGCAACAGAAACTTTGTAAGTCTGTTTTCTTTTTAGTGCTGAATCTTCTATGTTATGAATGGTTCTAGAAATTTGATTTTGAGAACCGTTTAAAGACGATGAGTGACAAGGTTGGCAGTAGCAAAGAATCTGGTAATGGAGGAAGCATATTGGCATAGTGTATTGTTTCCAGAGTTTTTCAAACTTTTTCAAAACTTAATAAATGTGCATTGTTTAAATTTAGACACTGTATCTAATATACAGAACTAGCTTTAATTTGACAACTTATTATATTATTCTAATTGAACCAAACTTCTTTGTTCCACTCATGCAGTAAAAACCATTCTTTGCTGTCATTGTTACTGATACTTAAAGCACAAATTAAATGAACAAATAAGTAAAAATTCTGCAATTTTTTTTTTTATGATCCTACCCATAATAGTATTTAATAAAAAGTACAAAATGCAGCTGTTTTAAATGAACAATTAAAACCTCAACATAGCTACACTTTCTCACTTTAGAGAACTTGCCTCCAAGTTGTGGTTTTCCATAAACAATGTTGCTAAGAAACAACGTCCCTGCATGCCTTATATGAATGTCATTGTTGCATTTGTGAAGTAAATGTCAGTGTTTTTAAACTATTGTGTGTAATGGTGTAGTCAAGTTTCCTTTAGGCTACCTTTGTGATAAACTAGATGTGAAGTTAGTGATACACAACAAGCTGAGTCAGTTGTAATGTGCAATGACTATACATATGCAAAGTTGACTCACTTATGCACTATGCAATAACTTGCTCACCAGGACACTATGCAATAACTGTTTTACTCAAAGAATATATAATAACTGCCCTGATAAAATTATGCCAAAGTTGATTCTGTATAGTCTATTGAATGAAATAGAATATATAAAAAATGTGTTTGGTAAATAGTTTGTTATTTATTTTCTAATTATTTCTTTTTTTGTCGAAAAAGTAAATTGTGCGTGAGTACACATTATTTTAGTATATTATTTTAGCATATTATTTTAGTATTTCAATTTGTGTCTATCAGAATAGTTAACTGTTTAAAAATAGTAATGAAAAGTGACATCGTCAACATTTCTAACTTTTTTCTTTAATTTTTCCTGTCTTTTTTTTTTAAGTTTGAAAAAATTATATTAGGTATTTATCTGATTTTATATTCAATAAAAAGCCTGATTAAAGTTTAATAGTAATTAGCTCTTAACAACAATTATCTGGCTTATGCGACTTTTAAAAGTAAAAATCACTAATTATCTGATATTTATCAAAATAATTCACAAAAAAATTCTTTACTAAAATGTGCTGTTACTTTGACAAGTAACTTACAAGAAAATTATGTTTTATTTTAATTTATTTGTATTAATTATTTTTAATTACTTTTCTTTCTTAGATTCTTTTATTCTTGAACTCAGGCTCAATCTTTCTCCATTTAGTAAATGTGTTTATGATGTTATGTTATAATTCAAATTGTGATATAGTAAATTATCTTACAGCTAGTATGTCAATTGTAAATTTTATTTCATCATATGATGTTGAATTCCTTGTAAAGTGTGTTAAAAATAAAGATTATTTTATACTCGCAGGTTCTGGTTTACCATTTACGTCTAAGAAAACTTGTTAAACAGAATTTATTTTTCTTTGGTGTTTTTCTTCTCTACTTAATTAATGTTGATAAATTGTGTGTGTAAAAAAGTTAATTTTATGTGATGGTTATTTTAAGAACTGATTTAAAAATGCAAGTTTTATAATTTTTTGTATAGTGTATTAGAAGATAACTCAAATGCTATGAGAATAATAAATTGTCTTTTTGTTCACAATACCCTACATGATAGCTATACTACGCTGGAACATCATTTATAGCAGACCTGGAGTACTGAGAGTCTCAAGTTATGGTAAAACCTCCTTTTTATCCCTACCATTTGTTTATCTAAAAAGCATTGGAATGAAATTATATTCCCAAAAATCTGGATTAGTCAAGATATCTGTAGAAAGCCGACCAAACGGTATAGTGGTTAGCGTGCTAGCTTCTAGACCGCGAGGTTGCAGGTTCGAGTCCCTTGTTAGGCATGGGTGTTTTTAAATGTATGTTGGCTTGTCTAATGACGAATGTTTCGGCGCATTATATCCCTCGTGTTACTGACGGCGCCAGATAATCTGAATACAACCAACCAATATCTGTAGAGAAAAAAAAACGATTTATATTAGTTCAGTAGATCGCAATCTAAGATCAAAGGAGAGAAAATGGGGGAGAGGGAGGTACTCTTGAAATTTCAATCAATCTTCCACTTATTTCTAAGATAAAGTTTGCAAAATACCATCAAGATCGACATATAACTGTGGCTTCCCATAACACACATAAATGAAGACTTTTCCTTATATTTATAGAAGACTGCAATTAATTTAACGATTTTGAGCTCAAGTCGAGTTTTTGTAATGCTTGACCATGCAAAGAAAACTCGATTGCATGCCATTATCCAAAATTTTTACTTTCAATTTCGCATGTGTTAACATAGGGTAATGAAAGTATTGCTTTTGGTAAAAAAAAAATATTTTTTTTGCATTTCTCCACATTTTGGAACACCCTGACTTCAAAAAAGTGGTCTGGAAAAAGTGTCTGGGGTCAGCACAACTACCGAACAAATTAACATACGATGTTCAAATTTGGTGTATAGATTAGTGGTGACCATGGCCAAATTATGAAATGAGAAAATGTGGTTTTAAATTAATTAAAAATAGAAAGTTATTTAATGCAACTCAAACCAGAACTAGCGTAGGATTTTAAATTCAAACATTTCGAATTATACAACTGAATCCATTTCAAGATCGATAGCTTGGCTAGGTCTGAACATTTGCTTAAATTTTTGATCAAAAACGTTATAAAACTCGATTTTTTTATTTTTTTTTTATATATATACTTTTGGAAATTTCAAAATTTTGTTCTCCGTTGTTTTAAATCCCAGAAACTCCATTTTTTTCTCTTAAAAAATATAACTGAGACGAAATTATAATATTTTCTGTGTAATTATGCGAAGTTCTGCATGCTTAAAATATTCAGTTTCGGCTTTTCGAGGGGAAGTTCTACAGAGAAGTGATATTACTGTCGTGTCTGCCTTTTTAAGGTTGGCGGCAAAACGACCGTTTCGTTTGATAATTTTTGTATTCTGAATTGTATGAGGCATAATTGTGTTAACTTTTTTTAAATAAATATATATACTTTGCCGATTATGTAATCAGCAATTATGATATTTTCTACCATGTATTGGATAATTTCTATTATGATATTCTGCTAAATTTGGTATTTTATCTTGTGTGTGCAAATTCGGTATTTTTTTTTTCTTTTTCGATCAACCCTGTTGGCCTGGAGGCTGTTGTTGGTCTTCTAATTTGTATATGTTTTGGGGGCGACGAAAATGTTTTAGTGTTAGACAAGTACCTATGTGCCTGAAAAAAAATGAGATTTCTACAGTGCATAGTTTTTCTTGAAGAGGATAACCCACCCTAAAAACAAATTCTTTCACTTTGACATAAACGTTTGAAACTCTACATTTTTGTTATTAACAGTAGAATGTATGCTACTAACATTATGCGTATTATTAACAATAGAAGTGCGCGGAGAAGAAAAATTCTGAAACAGCGGCGATTCTATTTTGTTCTTACTTTTTCTTAGTATAGAAAAATAAGGCTATTAAACAAAATTCACATTCAACTCAGTTGTATTGCTTATATGGGCGAATTTATCTTCATAAATATTGAAAATTATTAAGAAAATATTTGTAATACGATTAAATATAAAGTATTATTATTACAATTAAAATATACAATTTGATTACATCTTCCATTTTGATTTGAAACTATATAGTTCATTTATATAATCTAATTCAATTTTAAAATTAAAAAAAAAAAAAAAAAAAAAAAAAAAAAAATGATTATATGGAGGTGAAAAATAACTTGCATAAACTAAATCAAGATTTGGAAAAGTTAAGAAATTATTATAAGAAAAAGTTCTCATATAATTTAAAGATTTTATGTTATTACTATTAAAACATACAATTTAATTATATCTTCAGGAATATTAATGTGACAAATACGCTTGGAAGAAATATACTTTTTGTAGAATATTAGAATGACCCTCTGAGCATTATGAAACAGAGATGGACATCAAGAACTATTGAGCAATGATAAACAGAAAAAGAACAATAGAATTTAACAATGCATCTCCGACATGCTATATTAATTCAACTCAATACCGGCATTACTCAACGATGTAAGACGACAGTTATTAATGAAGCGTAACAACATATATGGAATTCTTTTGAGAGGATAATAGCATATATATCCATTTCATTTATATCCGTTTAATGTTGCATTTACAAGGGAGCAGTTGCACATTAATTTACTTTTTCTTTCGGGGGGGGGGGGGGGTGAGGGGTAAATGGAGCAAGTTTTTCATGTTTGAAAGAGATGCTCCAATGATTGCTCCTATTTGTCGATGATATATGATGGCCTTCTTGCTTGCTTGTGAATCACCTGTAATTCACTGACGACGTAAATTGATTATGTTTTTTATCTCTTCTGAGATGGCTAGAATAGAATTATTTCCTATTCACCTGTAGAGCGATTAGGAAAACTTTTGAGTGTAATAGTCTTGGTTCCATGCTTCAAATAGAATACTTAATCATCTGTACTTTACTATTGCAAATGTGTTAATATAAAATTGTGAATAAATGTTCATTTCTTTTTAGAGAGAAAAAATACGAAGGAAAATTCGTAGTTTACATGGATGGTTTGGCGGATTGGCGCGATTTTGTTTATACTGATACACTCGTTTATACTGATACACTCGTTTATACTAAGTTACGAAGGTAAGCCTAAGGAATATGCAAATAATCAATTAGAAATTAGAAAAATTAAGCAATTAAGAAAGCAAACTAGGACATGCAAAACACACATACAAGAAATACGAAAAGAAAACTTGAGAGTTTATAAATTGCCACCAAACTCACTTGATGATATTTCCGCGTCAACTAGGAATTCACCAAAATGAATTTTATGGTTGTTTTCAGATTATCTGACACCGTCAGCAACACAAGGGCTATAATGCGCCGAAACATTCGTCATTTGACAAGCCAACACACATTTACAAACACCCATGCCTAACACGGGACTCTAACCCGCAACCTCGCGGTCTAGAAGTTAGCACGCTAACCACTATATCGTTTGGTCAGCATGAATTTTTTGTATCCAACAAAACTTATTTATCGTCAAGGGGGCACTTGTGTGGTGACATTTCAAAAATTCAAACTTTATCCAGGACTACTTTAAAATATTCAATGAAATTTAGTTGCAGCACTGCGAATGTTTCTATATTAACTCCGGGTCGGCATTTTTGGTGCTATTGTTTTGTAATAAAACATAGATAATCTTGTGGAAAAACAAAAACCAATAATGAGTATATCATGAAATTAACTTTTTTTATGACGTGAAACAAGACATTGATGATTTAGAGCCTTTTTTCTTCCTTCATAAAATCCCAAAACACGGCATATTAAAAGTTGGAAAGAAAATGTAAGCTGAAATTTTGTGTATTGCACAGCCATGCAGAAATTTGAAAACAGGAATCATTGGTGAAGTGAAGCATTTTCAATAAAAGCTGTGAAACAGGTTCGTTAATTTCAAGAAATCGTTTTCCAACAATGTACTTATGGCTGCTGCATGAAAGATTGTAAGTTGGACATGTTTTGAATTATTAAAAATATTTTTACTGTTTATTCAATTATTATTTACTGAAATCACTCTCTAGAAAATTGCATTTTAATAACAAAGCATATATATCTGCGATATCTTCATATGAATTTTTTTTTTCTCCATCTCAATCAAATAGAAATAAGTATTTTTGTAGTGCTAAAATTGCACTTGGTTTTCTAAAAAGTTTAACAATCAAGAAAGAGAAAAAAAATTAATAAGCTCTCTTCTTGTTACCCTTTTCCGTCGAAGTTTCAATCCTCTTTATTGCTCGTAATTATTTTCCCATGCATTTGGTCCAATTAAATCTTCAATACGTATAAAAACCACATATATTCTGCAAAAACTTTTTTCCTAGCAATTAATTTAATCCTCTTTGCCCTTTTATGTTTTGTATGCTGGTTCCATTATCCTACCAACATCACCGAAGCTTTTTTTTTTTTTTTTTTTTTCGTTAGTGAAGGCATATGTCGTTATAATAACATTCGCGCTAACTCCATAACTTTCACATCGCTTAATTATTAGAACTAAAAGAGGATGGAAAGGGTATAGGGGTTAGACGAAACTCAATTAATTGAATTTCGCTTTAACTCGCAATTGGCGATAGTAATTTACTGACTGGGAATTAGTGATAAAAACGGTTGTAGTGAAATTACTTAAAAAATATTTTTAGAATATACCATATTTAAGGGCCTTTCTGGAGAGACTTTTCAGAAAAGATTCTGAAACGAAATAACATAATTTCAAAACTGTGAGAGACTTAAAGAAGACAAATAGCATTTTGGACAGACAGGTATAAAATTTAAATACACTAGTTTGCAAAATTTATTGATTGGAACAAATTTAACGAAGGCTGTATATTGTTTTACCTTTGATCTTAGATCATAAAAATACTACGTAGCACTTGCCTGAAGGCTGGCTATTACTAAGTCATTTCAAATAGTTCCCAGTGGGGAATAAGAAAGTCAAAGGAAATAAAAGGCGCTGAGCGCTTGCTAGAGCAAAGAACATGAAATGAGGGGTGGGGGTGGGGGCTAAGCAGATGCTCATATTAAAGTGGAGTTCAAGGAAGTACATTGAAGGATAGGGCACATTTGTCATGACTGTGACAGTATAATTATTTTTTTTTATAATAATGTTTGCATATTATGTTATAACAAATAAATTTGTTATAACATATGCAAAACAGGCAGTCGTATAAGAAGCCGGCATTGTAAAGCGTTACAGGAGTTGCATGTAAGTGCTGATGAAAGATGTTTAGAACATTCTTACGATTTTTTTTAAGCTAGAAGAGTTTCTATTGCTTCCAGAAGACGAATGGAGGAGAGGATTCTGAGCGCTGGTGGGCTGTCGGACGCATTGCAACAGGACACTATATCACAGATGTTGCTTTTTCTTCAGCGTTCATCATTCCGTTATTTCACGATTATGAAAATAATGCCAAACCAGTCAAACATTTGTCCGAAGTCATGTAGCGGTTGTCCAATTGTTACGACCTCCCGTGGAAAATAGATACATTGATGTTGTAGTCAAGCGGAAACGAAGATCTCCCTCCACGCGTCTGACATCTATAGTTGCAGCGAACATTGGTAAGACGATATCTGCCTCTGCTCTTCGTCGAAGGCTACACATAAATGGTCTGTACGCCCGGGTACTACGAATTAGTGTTCCTTTATCCTTCCAATGAAAGGACACGATTAAAGTGGTGCAGCCAGCATGCGGATTGTACTGTGTCTGATGGGACAACGTTATGTTCACAGATGAGTCCAAATTTGCCCTACAACCCCTTGATAAGCGTGCAAGGATCTGGAAGAAACAAGGCACTCGCAATTGGCCCCAGAACACGCATTCCACGGTGGAAGCATCATGGTCGTGGCAGGGATTTCATTGGGATATCGCACCGACCTGCACATCTTCAGGTGAAGTTCTGTGACGGCTTTACGGTATCGAGATGAAGTCTTAGACCCCATTGTGAAACTGTACGCTGCAGCAATTGGTTCTTTTTTCGTTTTAATGGACGATACAGTAGGTCCGCATAGAGCTGCCATTGTTGACGATTTTCTGTAGAGTGAGGGGATTGCACATATGGAGTTGCCGGCTACCTCGCCGAACCTTAATCCAATTGAAAATCTTTGGAATGCCCTATACCGTGCTGTATGGAGACGTTTCCCACCTCCAGCCATGCGCTTAGCCACAGGGAGAGATATGGGGATATATCCCCTCCCTAAACTTTTCATTTTGCTATTAGAGCATCAAAATTAAAGGATTTTATTGTTTAAAATAGTAAATTTATTTAAAATGTTTTTAAATTTTGAAACATGCTTAGAATAAATATCTGCTACCTTGACTTTTAAATACATGCGGCATTAATAATAAAAATGACAGTCAAGATTTGCTGACTTATAATTTCATATCCCCTCCCGAAAAAAAATTCTGGCTACGCTCCGGCCTCCAGCCGTTCTCAGATATTTAGAAACTGCCCTACAGGAAGAATGGCGATTACTGGATTCTGGTGTGGTTGATCACCTCGTAATAAGCATGATCACACTCTCCACACATTGTATGCAGGTGGGGAGTGTTCAGATACCCTATTAATGTAGGTTTTTGTTTTTTGTTTTGAATTTAAATATCATTTTGATAATGACGTAAATATGACGTCATCTCATAATTTTTGAAAATTCAATATATATATATATATTATATCGGTTTGTTATTCTATGTTTTGTTTCAGGAATAAACATAGAGAAAGCTACTTATCTGCAGCATTTCGCGTCAATCAAAGCAGTTCTTGTCAATTTTTTCGCATTTTACCGGTCCGCTCCGTGCTTGAGTTTTGGAAGTGAGTGTATAATTTAATAAAACAAAAATACAATCATGAAATGTTGCATCCGTTGTTTGGTGAGTTTAAATTCTAATTGTTCATAGCAATTCACCATGATGAATTGCCTCGGATCTCTTGAACAATAGAATAAAAATCAATGATATCTCTAATGTGGTGGTGAATACTATTTACAATTTTTCATGATGATTATACGACATAGTTAAAATACAATTGGCAATCGAGTCCAGATCCAGGTCTCTCTGGATGATCTTGTTACGCATGTAGCAAGGTACGTTAGTCATTCTTCCAGATACTTTGCTTTGAAGTGTTTGTATCGTTTTCCGGTCAATTTTCTGTGCTGTATCCCACGTAGAGCAGGCGGGCGTACAGAAGGATTGGTTCAATAATTGATTGATAAAGTAAAACTTTAGTTTTTAGTTAGAGATTTCTTTCATCTCAAAGGCCTTATGAATGTAGTGCAACTTTTTCTTGATAAATGAAATTACTTAAAGATACAAGTAGAAAACGATGAAACTTTTAAAAATCGTATAAAAGCGAAGTATTATACCCAACCATAAATATTAAATTTTATTACTAACGCAAAAGCAACACTTTATCTTACAATTACTATCAATTATCAAATGTCAAGTAATATTGAATTCAAATTTTTTAATTTATCAGTACCACAGCTACCCTACAGGAGGAATGGCGATTACTGGATTCTGGTGTGGTTGATCACCTCGTAACAAGCATGATCACACTCTGCACACATTGTATGCAGGTGGGGAGTGCTCAATAATTAGTTTCTTAATTACAAATTAAGGTTTTTTCTTTTATTGAGTATAAATATCACAATATAGTATTTGAAGTAGTTTCTAAGAATTATTTAAATTATTTCATTTAAAATCTGTAAACCTTTGTCTATTTTCAATACAATCCCTTAACTAATCTCTTAATTCATCCACATATACACGCCGCATTATATAAAATTAATCTTTCCTAAATATGTAATCTCTCTTGAAAAGTATGTTCTTGGGCTAATTGAATTTATATTTCTTGCTTATCTATTAAAGAGTTGAAGGCACTTTATCATATTCGATGTAAGTAAAATGTTGTCGAAAGTTTTATTTTTTTAGTTTTAACACTAGCAAAATAATTTAAGTATTAAAGTAAAAATAAATAAATTGCAGTGTTCTTGGACAACTTGAGACATTAATGTTCACCAACAGAAAAAATAATGGTTGGTTGGTTTATACGCTCAACGACCTATTTTTATGCGCACTGACGGCTAATCAGGAGGGGACCTACAGGTTAACGTGGATTCCGAACCACAACGAACATCCATACTTGATCCGGGATTCGAACCCTGCACCTTTGGCATGCGTAGTCAGTGCGCTAACCACACAGCCATCAGAAGAGCGAAAAAGTAATGGACTTTTCACTGTTGATATAAAGAAAATTTCATTTACGCTCAGTGACGACAGTTTACTTCAAAATAGATTAACTTTTTTTATTTTGTTTTATACATATTTAACTTTTTTTTTTTATAAAAACCTCGTTATCAAGTGAGGCTGCAAATCTCCAGCTAACACTTGCAGAAGCAAGAACAGTTACAGGTGAGCTGAAGGAGCTCCTAGACTGGGCCAGGAATGCAGATCTAGTCTCCCTACTCAAGAACTTCCAAACATCAATTTGTAACCCTCCATCACTCCCACCAGCTTCTCATCATGCTAAATAAAACTAAATCTTACAATCCACTTTGTATCGTTGCCTGGAATGCAAACAGCATACTTAACAAATTAATTGAGCTTAGTAACTTCCTGGATGAGGAGGATATTGACATCTGCCTCATCTCAGAGACCCACTCTAAACCTTGCCAAAATATTAAAATTCCTAATTACCACACTTATCGAACGGACCGGCTACACCACAGGGGAGGTGATACAGCCATCCTAGCCAAAAGATCCCTCCAAACCTTTCTCTTCAGCTCCAGCAACAGCAACAACTTGGAGGAAACTACCATCATCATCTCCATCAATGGCAAGCCCACCAGGATTACCTCCATTTACAACCCTCCCAACAACAAGATTCCCCCTGATCTCCTCGCCTCTCTTTTCCCACCCAATCAGGATGTCATCCTTGGTGGAGAACTCAACTCCAAGCATTCCAGCTGGGGTTGCAAAACCACCATCACCAATGGCAATCTGCTCTACAAGCAACTGAATCACCTAAACCTTAGAATTATTGCCCCAACCAGCCCTACGCATTTTCCTCCACAAGGTCACCTCCCGGATATTCTGGATGTGTTCATCACCAACACAGCCCTACACTTCAATGTCGACGTCATGAACGAGCTCGATTCAGACCACAACCCCATCATCGCTATCATTGGCAAACATATCGACCAATCCACCAGCTCCATCACTAAGACAGACTGGGATCTCTACAGCAACCACCTTACCACACAAAACTCTACAATTGTGCAAATTTCTGACACCAACTCCATCACTAAATTTAATGAGTCCATCCTTGATGCTCACAATGCTGCCACCACCACTCAACCTTGTAAAGGCAGATATAACTACATGACACTTCCACCCAACATCAGGTCTGAAATCAAGCTCCGTAATAGATTAAGGAAACTCTGGCATCGTACACAAGATCCCAGATTCAAACCACACATCAACACGCTTAATCGTAACATCAAAGCACATACCAGAATTAACCGGGAGGCTCGCTGGCAAGAGCGCATCGATTCCCTCAACCTCCAGGTCAACTCCCTATGGCGCATGAATAAATGCCTCAAAAGCGATCCAGTCATTAACAGACCCATCCATGGCGAGGCAGGACTAGTGTATGCTGATGAAGATAAAGGTGAGGCCTTTGCTGATTCATTTGAACGTCAATTCCGGGAAAATGAGGAACCCTGTGATGAGGACTTCGAGCTTCAAATCTGCAAGACTGTTAGGGACTGGAGAAGATCTACTCCCATTAATCATTCCCTATCCACCACCAATCTTGACGAGGTAACTTACATCGTCAAGAAGCTTAAAGTCAGAAAAGCCCCGGGCATGGACTCCATCTCTAACAAGATGATCCAGCTCTTGCCCAACAACACCCTCCAGTCCCTGATCAACATCTTCAATGCCAGTCTACAGAATTGTTACTTTCCCAACATTTGGAAGGAAGCCCTTGTCATCGTCATCCAGAAACCGGGCAAAGACCACGCCATGACATCCAGCTATAGACCTATCAGTCTCCTCTCAGGTTTGGCTAAAATCTATGAAAGGCTGATTTACAATAGATTCAAACAACACCTTATCGACATACCACCTGAGCAGTTTGGATTCATGGCGAATAGGTCCACCACCATGCAACTTGTCCGGATAATGGAATTCATTGGCGATGCAAGGCACAAGAAAGAAAGCTCGGCAGTCCTCATGCTCGACGTAGCAAAGGCATTCGACAGGGTCTTCCACAAAGGCCTTGTCTACAAGCTTATACAGCTCAATATCCCCTCAGACCTCATCCACCTTCTCTGGACGTATCTGAAGAACAGAACGTTCAGAGTTAGAATCGGAAAAGATGTATCTTCACCAAGGAACATTGAGGCTGGTGTCCCGCAGGGCAGCATCCTAGGTCCCATTCTCTACCTGTTCTACACGCCTGACTTCCCAACCTTCCCACAAGACACTGGATCCCTCACGGCGTTCTACGCTGATGACACGGCCATCATTACCAGGTCTCTGTGTCCCCAGATTGCCATGAGGAAACTCCAAGATAAGATTCCAGAGATTGAAGACTGGTGCGGTAAGTGGAAGATATCGATCAACGGAAGTAAATCTCAAATCCTCCTGATCAAATCCAGACATCACCAACGTCCAGTGACTGAATAAGTCCTCCTCTTTGATGAAACCATACCTATTGTCAAGAAAGCCAAGTACCTTGGGGTCGTCCTTGACCACAGGCTTAACTGGGGCGCCCACATCAAAGAGGCAATCAGGAAAGAAAATTCCGTAGCTGCCAAGCTCCGTCCATTGATCGGTAGAAAGTCCAATCTTCCACTTAAACTCAAGCGCAGACTCTACCTCAGTGCAGTCCGCCCCATCCTCACCTATGCTTCCCCAGCCTGGGCCACCATCAATTGTAGGGGAGTCCAAAGCCTCCAGGTCTTTCAAAACAGAGTACTTAGACAAATGGTGAATGCTACGCCCTTCATCAGAAATCGACTCATCCATCGGGACCTAGATATAGAGCCTGTAGGACACCACCTCATCAACCTCAACAGTTCCTTCTTCCTGAAAGCCACCAGTGATCAATCCATCATCCAGGCCAACCTTGACTATGAACTGATTCCGGGTGACCAATCCATCAGACCCTATGCAGCCTTTGCTCTCTCGGATATGGTCCTCTCCAATAGAGTTCAATGCAACCGTCTGCGAACCTAAAACATCATTTGTGTATCAGATAACCTTCTATAGACTTTTCAATTGACTCAATAGACTTTAGCTGACCTTCGAAACTCATCTATAGACACTGAACTCTCTATGCACAAACAGTCTACGAACTTAAATAACATTTAGTGTTCAGATAAACTTTCTGCAAACCGTTCAATTGACTTTCCAATAAACTTTTATTGACTTTGAACTGCAACTATAAACTGAACTATATCTGTGCCCAACAAGTATTGATCACCTGGAATCGTCGTTGTAACTCTCATTTCACATTATTTTACAATGTTCATCTCATCCTATATATACTCATTATCTTGTCTCTCATATATGCTTCACCTGTTCTCACCGTGCCTTATACTCCCCAGACCTGAATGTGCATTCTTCCTACAATCTATGCCCTTTTATAATTTCTCTAATTTTGCATAAAAGTATGTTATATTCACTTTTATAGATTATACCTGTTTTTCACTGTGTATCCCCCCTCATTACTGTTTCATTACTTTGAAAATTGCCATATATATGCATATATCCTTTTCTGTTCATCCTTGTAGAAACTACCCTGTCTCACTGTGTATTCCCCTCTTCATTGATATATTCAGATTATACCAAATTTTTCATTGTGTATCCCTCACCCCGATATTTCATCAATTGAAAATTCCTGCTCACATATTTATCAAATTTTGTTAAACTCTTTAGATCTTACCCTGCTCATGGTGTATTCCCCTTATTAATGACATTTATAACCCAGACTGCTATTGCTCATCCATTTTTGTTCATTAATTTTAGATTTTACCTGCATTCACTATGTACCCTCTCCCCATCTCTGTATCATAACCCAGAAATTCAAATTCGCTATTTATCATTTACTATAGATTTTACCTGTTACCATGTATCCCCCTCCTTATTTATGCTCAACCAAGATTTTCTTCTACTACCCAGATATGTACTGGAAGTGCCTGTCTTCTACTGATTCACCATCTTGCCTGTTAAGTTTTTTTTGTTTTTGTTAAGTTTTATTTTGTTCCAACTCGATGTAACTCACCTCATGTAACCAACTAGATGAAGGGGTATAGTGCCTTAGGGCCGTCACCCCGCTAATAAAATTTATATTTAAGCTTAAGCTCGTTATCAAGTGAGTCTGAAATTAAAATTTCAGTTGATATTTTTAAAATAAAAGTCATATTAACAATTTATTCAGAATTTTTCAACTAATAAGTAATCGACATACTTTCTTCGCACCATAAAACAGAAAACAAAATCAGTAAAAAGATTGCTTCAAAACTTACAAAATATTTGTACATCTGTTTTATAGCAACATCTGTTTTAGTGATTTTACATTCAATGACTATTCAAATTTTTAAAACATGGAAAAAATAACTTTAATTATTTTATGTTGAGCATTTTTTTTTTTTTTTGGCAAGTAGTGCTATACGATTTTCGGCTAAGAAATATATATATATATATATATATATATATATATATATATATATATATATATATATATATATATATATATATATATATATATATATATATATATATATATATATATATATATATATATATATTAACATAAAAAATGCCTTAAATAAGTTTCCCTTTCAATCTCGTTGATAAGAGGCTTTATTATTGTTGTTACATAAACCAGGCATAAATGTCAAAAATTTTAAATCTGTGTTCAGCTTATATTTTGTCAAAGAAAAGATTTCATTTAAGATCTATGTGGGAGTGAAAGACTGACGATCAAGCTTTCAAATATCATCTCTGCTTGTTTGGGAAGTTAAACTGCATTGATGCGGGCATTTGCTAGCCAGATTTAGCCGTTGAGCACGCCTTCGCACGAAACTAAAAACATCTTATGTCAACTTTCTACCAACAAGCAAGAAGCATGTGAACGAATTATGTATATGCTCTCTCTATCTATAAACTGACTGAATACTAATACAACTCTCAAGCACGTTTTCACTCATATATGAACACACAGTAACGACATTTTTCATTTAAAGCACATGAAACAATCTATATTGAATGCCGTGGTCAACAATAGATATTTCTATATAAAAAATTTACAAATCTCTATTTAATAGAGATTTGTATAATTTTGATACAGAACTATAAAAAAAATCATGGATCAGATACATGGACACAAACTGCCTAATACTAAGACTTAAAATACAGCTTTATACTTGAAACCGAAAATACAGCCATCATTTGATATTTTTGTTGGGTACTCTACATTTATTACACTCATGTCCATAAATTAAGGATAATTCAGTTTTTCCCTAATAACTTCTCAATGGAGCAGCGTAGACACTTGAAATTCACTTCAAAGAGACATCTTTATGCAAGATAATGATAATTAAAATAACTCAATCGCAAATTGAAATGCAAAGTGTACAGCGGGGGCATATGCAAAAGAATGGAGTACCATTAGTGTGCAGTTGTACAGATGCATTTACATTAAAAATCACTCAAGTCATGGAGTGGACTTCTACTGTGAGATATGATCTCCCCTGTCATCAGTGTTTACTTAGCACTGTATTTTCATACTTAACATGAGTTACTTGATGAATTGTAGTGGCTAAATTGCTCGCCCCACCTTTTGAACTGTTTGTAAGTGATGGAAAGTTCCTAATACATGAAGTCTTAACACAATTCATATCGTAGAAGCATCCCACACATGCTTGAAGAAATTTGGATTAGAGGAATGACCTGGCTTACTTATAGGGGCGATATTCATATTTTTTAATCGCTTATCCAAGGCAAAAGGGGAATAAAATTTGCCATAAGTATCAATAAATACGATTTAGAAACCGATATATCACCATTAAAAACTTCTAGATCAAGTTAACATAATTACAGGGAAAAAGTGGAATTTAATTATCTTTTGGTCTCTTGGGGCGCTTATGTAACCAAGTCAACATACTGCCCCCAAAGACCAAATATTTTTAACATCAGATACTATTTACTGAAAATAATTTTGTCAGTCTCATGAGTAATATTGGACACAAGAGGATCTGTAGAAAGGTGGGAACTTGATATTTCATGGTAAATGCCAGTTCAAGATAATGATTTGGTGGGAAAAGAGTTTTGGTCTTTATTTTCAATTTGTTGAATTTGTTTAATAAGCTCCCCAAGAGCGCAAAAAATAATTAAATTCCACTTTTTTACTGTAATTACGTTAACTTGATTTAGACACGTCTTTAATTGTGAAATATCAGTTTCAAAATCCCGTTTATTGATAGTTATAGTTTATTTTATTCCACTTTTGCTTTGGATAAAGGATTAAAAATATGAGTATCGCCCCTATAAGTAAGCCAGATCACTCCTCTACTCCAAATTTCATCAAACATGTGTGGGATGCTTCTAAAGATTTAATGCATTGGGAACTTTCCCTCACTTGCAAACATTTCAAAAGGAGGGACGAGCAATTTAGGCATAGAATTCATCAAGTAACTCATGTTAAGTATGAGAATACTGTGCCAAGTAAATATTGATGACAGGGAAGATCATATCTCACACTAAAAGTCAACTCCATGTGTTGAGTGATTTTTAATGTAAATGCATCAGTACAACTGCACACTAATGGTACTCCATTCTTTTGCATATGCCCCTCTGTACACTTTGCATTTCATTCTGCAACTGGGTTGTTTTAATTATCGTTTTGTTATATACAGATGTGTCTTTGAAGTAAATTTCAAGTGTCTATGCTACTCCACTGAGAAGTTATTAGGGAAAAACTGAATTATCCTTAATTTATGGACATGAGTGTATTATCCTAACTGAAAAATACTACTAAATACAAGGCATGTATCTAAGAAACGCCTCTAAGAAAATACAAGGCATGTATTGAAAAAGAAAATGTTCCATTCTACACAATTTTCTATAACGCGCATTTATCCCCCGGAAATTACACCAGATCCTATTTTCTGAAGTACCATAGAACCCTATTGTTTCTTAATACTTCTGTCTTTTTTTTTTCTTTTGTCAACACAATATAGTTCCTCCGGTTGTTAGGCTTTAGTGTGTGTTCTTCCTTTTCTCGTAGCCCTGGTTTTTTTTTTTTGGTTTTTTTTGTTTTTTGGTTTTTTTTTGTTAGATTGGATGAAAAAAGTTTCTAAAAGCCCTTTTCGTTTTCCCTTTGGAGTGGACGACAACATATTCATCCACAAAAATGAGTATGGATTCTGTAACTATAATTATGATAGCCGGCTATCGAAAACTAGTTTTGATTATTGTTTAACGTTTAGCTATCTACTTCTTATTTAGTGCTTGTGAATTAATTTAAAGCAAGAACTAAAATTTTAGTGTTTTGTAACCTCAAGGAAAACAAGTAACACGTCATATGTATCCAAGTATTTCCCTATCTGTATTTGTCTGAAACATTTAAAGTTGAATCGCACGAGAATAGATCGCAAGATTATAATGAAATGTTTACACAAATCTAGAACTTTAATACCTAATAAAAGAAAAGGGTGAATTTTGAACAAATATTATTTTAAAGTCTTGACGTACTTATTTGCTGACTAATTTTCATATTAAGTCAGTCAACAAATCAATTAAATGTAAGCAATTCTAAAATTCAAAAATACATATAACTCGAAAGTTTCCTATTAGTACAAAAAGTATTAGTGCTCCTTGATAATAATTGTAGGAATATTCTCCACTCAACAATATAATACCAGAGGTTTCTTATCACATGTCCATCTATTCTTAAAAATTCAACATACATGTTGTATGATGAAGGGATAAAAATGAAGAGGCTCTTTAGGTAAACAGCAGATTTATTCGTTCCATTGATAATAATTAGGTTCTTAAACTTAAACTAGAAGAGGTTACTTTCACGTCCTTTCACCTTCACTCCCTAAATCATACTCCTTTCCCCTTCCCTCCACTTTCCTGTCGGCGATGAAGTCTCAGCTAGGGGATTACATTAAAGGCGCCCTCTATATCCCTTAGGATGCCACACTCTGCTATCCTGACTAAGGAGGACTCCGACTTATTGATATATACTAAACCTGCAAATAAAGATATTGAAAAAGACACCACAATAATAATAAAATTTTATACAACATTAATGTCTTGAAGATCACATCATGTGTTCTTAAAAATTTAAAGTCTGTGCAAAAAGTTCTTGCACCATCAAAAGTTGAAACGTTCGTATAAATAAAAAAAAAAAAGGTTTGTATGAAGGAAAATCGAAAAAAGGTATCTTCTTTAAAAAGTTTGTAGAAAAGAAAAAAGGAAAGTCTCTTCTGTAAAAAGTTCTTGTAAAAGAAAATTGAAAAACTCAAGTATCCTCCCAGCATTTCATCATATCAGCATATGTGGATGTGAGAAGTTGTCCTCAGTTTATGGACATCATATCGGTCATTTGGTCAAAGCCTTACCACTTCGTATGGGCCGAAAAACTTTTGACAAAGTTTTAAACCAGCAATAAACTGCGTTCTTTTGAGGACTACTTTGTCGTGGAGTTTGTACTTGTTTGCTGTCTTGCTTCGAGTATTATAGTTGTGCTTACTTCTTTTTTGCAGCTGTAGTATGTTGGTTTTTGCTTGTTCTCGCATTTGTTGTTTATTTTGGACGATAACTGGAGATTTCATGGGCATGACCATATTCAAATACTCTCCTAAAAGCTGCCTCTGGTGGTGAATCTTTTTGTTCTCATGGGGAATTTGTAGAACTGTGTTGAGGAATATGCGTTGGCACCTCCTTCCAAAGTTACAGAGGAATACCAAGTTGGCGATTACCAAGTGAATAAATTTCTAAACTATTGGTGTGAAGAAATTGTCTTATTACTTGATATTGTTGAAGAAGCCAGCCAAAATATTAGGGATTTTTGAAGAGGACACCATCATAAGTAACATTATCAATAGCCGAATGGTTAAAGACAAAGTCGAAGACTTTTTTGGATGAACCGTATCCATATGCTTCACAGATGCTGACAATTCTCGTGGTGAAGTTTTAGAATATGGTCAGAAGATCCAGCCAAAGATGTAGAAAAAGGTAAAACTAATCACGATATGTTAGGCATTCAGTTGAGAGCTATGAGAAAGCCACCAAAAGCACTCAAAGATGTTGATGAAGCCAGTTAGAAGGTAGGAATGAACACCCAAAAGCAGACACATTTCAAATGTGACATTGTCCATTTGCATAGACAGAATGATTTAAAGACCCAGTCGATGACTTGATGGTCCTGAACCGAATCCAAGTACTTCCCTGAAAGCTATCATTGATACTGACTCTCCTTGTGGGATACTTGCAGAACATGGTGAGGAATGTTCTTTTGAACTTCCTCCCAAAGATGTAGTAAATGACGAAGTTGACAGACGAGTTGACGGTTACCAGGAGGTTAGACATCCAGACGAGAGGCGGAAGGAAGATGTCGAAGTACTCGACGATGTTGACGAGAAGGGCAAGGATGTTACATGTGAGGAAAACGACGACGACGCAAAGTAGCATCATTGCAAGGCTGAACTCGCCTTCCTGTTTTCGACTGAGTGTCCTCCTCTCGTGGTTGGCCTTTCTCACTGTCCTCCAGATGTGGATATTGAAGACGGTTAAAAGAAGGAATGGTATGAAGTACATGACCAACAGGTAAAGCCACACATGGTATACCTCGTAGTATAGCTTGTTTATTCTGAGTTGCGAGGCGATCACCTTATACACCGTTCTGTTCATCTCAGGGAAAAAGGATTCTGCGTGTTCCACCTTAAGAATGGAATGAAAAAATATTGTTTATATAGTAATAAAACGCTATGTCAAATTGATTATGAACATAGAAACAGTTTCAAAATAACAATTCTTATAGCCTGTAGTGTTGATGAAAAGTGATTGATGATTCAAAAAAAAAAAAAAAAAAAAAAAAAAAAATATGTGTCCGCCTGTCGTTTTATCTAGTCTTACTTATTTGCTAAGAAATTTGAAGGGGAAAAAAAAAAAAAAAACTTATGAATTGTACTAAATAATATTTCAGTGCAAATGGGTAGCTTCAGATAGTATATTCCCCTCTCAGATTCTAAATATGTAGTAGACGGAGTCAGAATTATCAGAAGTTAAAATCACCTTGTTTCACGAGAACTTTTTTATAGGTGAGCAGCGCAGAGTTCTTTAATAAAAAATATCTGCACAATAAGATCCTAACATACACTTCAATCAGCTTCACTGGGATGACCATGAGTAATTTCAGAGTTTATAAAAATACAAAAATCAGGTAAGTTCTGTCCAAAACAAATATGTTATCATGATAAAAAAAAAACGGGAGGGGTTAATTAAATTACCGACGATTTTTACTAAACACTAATCTTTTATAGATCTATTATAAAGTATTTTCTTTGGAACAAATGTTACGAGTATGAACTCTGGTAGGATTATTTACAGGTAATGAGAGGGGGCGGGCATGAGATGTTGCAAAGCGGCTAAAGTTTTTTTTCTTCAAACCTTTGATTTTCCAAAGTGATAGTTGAATTTCGTTCTAAAATACTAATTATTAGTTATGCACTATTTTTTCTGATTAACTTAATAACCTAAAAACCCTATAATATTTCTTTTAACCTGAATATTTTACCACTTTATTTACAAATATCAAAAGCCAGGAAGAGTGAAAGTACATCCACATAACTCTCCCTGGAATCGTCCACAATTACGTGTTAATGTAGTAAAACGCGATAATGAATTGTATTAAATCAGATATGAGATCCAGATTTATCAGTAAATCCATTCACCTCCCAGAATCTAGGTATATTGTATACCACCGCCATCAAAGTGACCAGTAGTTGGAAGGACCTTGCTCTCCTGTAGGTGCAGACTGATTTTGCCCTTAGTGGATGGCACACGGCCACGTAACGCTCCACCGTGACCGCAACCGTCGTCCAGACAGAACCGGTTTGGGCGATCAGTCCAACTGGATAGGCTACGGGGATGACCAGGGGCGAGTAGTGGAGAGAGTAAGTTTGGAGCCATAACACACGACGGCCCAGTTTGTTGAGGCCTAGCACAGCGCTGCCAGGTCTGGCGATTTTTCGCCAATTTGGCGATTTTTGAGGGCGTCTGGCGATAGGTTTTGAGGGTTTGGCGATTGGCGATTTTTTGGCGATTTAAAAAAATCATTCTGGCGAATTTCAACATTTTTTTGGCGATTTTCTGATTTTCCAGTGATTTTCTGTATATTTGCTATTTTTTTTATAAATATATATTTTTTATTTTGTTTAAATCAGACTCAGTTAACTTTCCTTGTAACTGTCTGGTGAATGAAGGCGCCTGTTGTCGAGAATTATTGAGGATTGGTTAGAAGATACATTTATAACACTATCATTAAAATACTTTGGCTTGCTTTTTCTTCCTGTTTTGTTCTCAACCATTTACTTTTAAATACTTTGCTTTCTGTAGATTATTAGGCATCAAATATGGTACTTTGATATCTATTTTTAGAATTCGGTTCTTCAATTAGAATATGGCCTATTTTTTTATTTTATTTTCATTGGGGAAACAAATTTCTTTGAATTTGGTATGTTGTATTTCTAAATCCTAACTTCGATTTTGTTTGCTTTTGTGTTTGGCGTACGAATCTGAGAAAATGAAAAGGACAAATTAATTCACTTGCCTAGCTTCATACATTCGAGCTGAGACTTAGCAGATAGATTAGATGTCGATGGCAATGTATTCTATCAAGTTTTAAGGGCTGCCACTAAAAGGCCTCTTTTACACACGTTTCTATTTGACTTGGAGGAACTAATTAACTCACTTACTGTAATCCAATTGAACTTGAACTAAGTGCTGTAGTGTAAAATAAAAAGAGGTGGAAGAATTCGAAGTGCGTTTCAACTAATCACAAATAGTTTTCTTATTTCGTGAAAAGGATTTTTTCTTATTAAGAAACTTGATTCGTATCTAATCTAAAGGTGTTACCAGAAATAAAAAACGAGAGGAAGAAACAGTCTTCCCACGTAGGAGGCACATGGAACTCGACAAAAAGAAAGAAAAAAAATAAAATATTATTATAACTATTATAAGAAGTCAACCGATTCTCCGACAATCCGACTTTAAAATATGTTGCCCTGAAGTCAAAGTCAATGGAACAACTTCAAAAACTTTTTAGCATGTATTATGAAATGAGTATCTTATTTAAAATAATAAAAGTTTAATGATAAAAAAAAATCTAAATTTTGAAAATGTCGACATCAAAGTAAAGACAAAAAATTAAAATGTTAGATCGAACACCAGTCGTTCATTTTAAATTACTTTTTTTCCGTTCATATACCAAACTAATCGGAAATTTTCAAATAATTTACAAAAATGTATCACATATTATAATCACATATAAAAATTTAATACGTTAACAAAGAGATACATTAGATTTGAGAAGTTTTTGACTATTGAGAAGTTCTAATTTAAGCCAATCCGATTGAAAAAAAAATTTCATAGGAAATAGTTATTTATGCAACTAGTGGGGAAAGTATTACTTTTTCAAACAAGGTAAAATGCTTCTTTGATGAGTGCGACCCTAAGTAGAATATCGTAGATCAATCTGTTCGGGAGTTATGCTTACCAGGTCTACGGACGAACACCGAACATTGGGTGATCTCAATTTTCAAAATATAAGTAGACCCGACAGGTATTGTGACAGATGTCCGATTATTGATGTAGTAACAATCTGAACTGTTAAAAAAACAAGTTTAAAATTTTTAACAAATTAAAATTTCAAAAGTTATAAGATTATTAAGAAAAATAATCTTATAATTTTTATTCAAAAACATAAATTCTTATTTTTATATCCAATTAAAGCATTGTAATCAGTCATGTTAATTATGTCAATATTTATTTTTCATTTCTCTCTAAAGTTAATTAACTCTTTTTAGAAATAATAATCTTGTGGTTAAAGCTTTACTATTTACATTTTTATCTACTATTTTCTTCATCATTTCCAGGTTCGTTGCATTTTCTACTATTTATACTGTTTCCTCTATTGAACAAAATCAAATTGAATATAAATAATGATTTGCAGTCTTTTATTATTCTTATTGTTAAGTTTTAAATGACAAGCATAAGCAAATTACCTAGGAATATCCAAGAAAAATTTCCAATATATTATTTAGAATTTTTTGCATAACAAATAATACGTGGCAGCCTAACTTTCCTAAATCCCAGCCCAGTTAATCGATAGAAATGGAAAGAAAAAAAAGCCAAATCAAAATCGGTTTCAGCTCAAGATTGGAACTAGGGAAAGGAAATGACACTGGACTTTTCTTCCCCCCCCCCCACCCCCTCCAGCCTGTCCCCTGCCGACAGTGCGACTAGTACTTTAACAAACACAACAGGTGTACCCTCTTGGTCCTTTGTTCTGCTCATTGCAATTTGGTTCTGCATGCGAGAAAGAAAGAAAAAAAAAAAAAAAAAAAGGAAAGAATAGTGGGGCTGGAGGCCAGGCCAGAAGCCAAACTGCCCTAAAACGATTGTCCTTAACCATTTGGGTTACGTTAAGTTTTCCCGCCAATTCGAACTAATTATTTGTCAAGTAGGCGCCGAGGTTTCTTTGTAAGAGAACTCCTGGGGGGGGGGGGGGGGAAATAGGGAGGGATAGCGAACCCTAAAAACGGCTGCAAACTAATTGAATTGATCTCGTGTTTCGCCGACTACTCGTGTTGTAATGACCCTTGTCTATTTAATCCATTCCTTCACATTATCAGATTATCCGAAAAATGACCTGTCCGTAGTAAAAAAAATACATTCTTTTTTGGAAAAAAAAGAAGAAAAAAAACACACACACACTTCAGATACCTTCATTTTCAAATTACCCTCCAACGTTGAAAAAACCAGGTTTGCGGGTATTTATCCGCCAATTGGCTTGGCTGGAAAGGCAATACTATTGATAAAAAACATCTCTTTTCTAAGATAATTAGTTTTTTTGGCGATATATTTTCAAATTTGGCGATTTTTGGCTATATTTTGGCGATTTTCTTAATTTTGAGATTTGGCGATTTTTGGCGATTTTTTAACTGGCTGTTGGCGATTCCAGCTATCTGAGAGTTGGCAGCCCTGGCCTAGCATCATCACAGCACACACAAGAACCACCTGCGAAGACATTTTTTTTATAAGGATGACACTTTCAATATGAGCACGTGTAATCAAGGCAGAGGTAGTAAGCTGATTGGGTCGATTGGAAAATGTGTAAACCTCCTTTCTAATCTATTGAAGAATTTATTTTAAAGGTTCTTCATTGTTTATTATCATCAAGGTCTTATTTCCCATTAGTTCCTCGAATTCCGGGGGCTCCACAATGACTGAAATTATTGTGTAATTGTCAATAACCTCAGTAACTGATTAATAATATTAAAATACTGACGTTATAGTTTAACCATGATAACAATCAAAATTGTCATTAATTTTTTAAATAACACAAACAATCATCAATGGAGGACATTTACTATGTTGTACTTATAATAATACATATCTTTATCAAATTGACACCTATGTGTAGATATTAAAGTTGCATAGGGTGATTACAAATACACATATCTTTCCTTAGAGTAGTCTAATAATCTAACCAACATATCATTAAATAAAATTCCATATATTATGAAGATCAGGGGAAATGCTCTAAGGAGAAGAGCAAATTATTGACATATATTTTCTCCACATGGTAGCATTTTTTTAGTTCTTGAACTACTGGCAGATGGCCTAAATTTCTCTGCAACTATTGAATTAAAGTATGAAACAATAACTTATAGGATCAAGGGTTACACTAATACTCGTAGATTATCAAGGGAAACGTAATGTAATATCTTGAAATAATAATTTCAACGTAGTTTTAATAAATTACAAAACTACCAAAAGGGCAGCTATTAACTTTTACCAATCAATATAATTTAAAAATTTCTAGACGGACGGATTGAAAATAAAGTTGACAACAAAAGGAGTTTTATTATCACCATATTTTTTTGTATCGGAAATTCAGCAAAAATCAAGTTTCAAGTGTTTGTCTTTGTGTCAAGAGTGTTGTTTTTGTCCCCCTTCTACTATTTTATCTGCAGCGTTTAAAATAACTTTTAACACGAAAGTTGGTCCTGTGATTTCCTCTTCATATCTTCCTTTGAAGTAGTGAGAGGTAAATTTAATAATACTGAGCCTCTGGAGTAGAAAAGAGGCCAATGTCAAAAATGAAAATTTTGAGTCGTATTCAGCAGCTACATAAAAGTAAAAGAAAAACACGTTTTTTATGAAGGGGTTATTAATTTCGTCAATTTTTTTTTAAATAATTCATACATTCCTGAAGAGAATGATGTTTTTTATCTCATTCCTCCGGTAATTAGGATGGCACGAAATTACCTGTTATTTAAACATCATTAATGGACAAAATGTCTTGAAGCATCTACTTAAATTGCGTTTTTCGAGCACTATTGTTTTTCATAGATGTTGCAAATTCAAATCGATATCTCCAGAACCATTATCAGTTGGCTATTAAAATTTTTGGAGCGTTTAATTTCTATAATTTTAAACACTTTGTTTTCATAATTTTTTTTTTTATTCTGTTTTAAAATATAACATTTAGCATAATAGATAACATAAAAAAAAATCGAAATAATTTAATATTTTAATTTTAAGAATTTTTTCATATTCACCCATCAAAATTCTGTGAAGATAAAATTTTCTATATGTAGTTATGTATTACAGAAAGGTTTCAATTTGAAAAAAAAAGAAATATTTTGAATTATATCAAAATACTCAAACATCTATTATTAGGGATTTTTCTTGAATTTTTTGTAAATTAAATAATCGCAATATTTCAAAAAAAAAAAAAAAAAAAAAAAAAAAAAAAAAAATGATCTTAAAAACATGTCAATAGTGTTTCATACATAAGATAAAAGTTTCATATAAAAATATTTATAAATAAAGTGTTTTTTTTTTTATTTTTGGTATCGGACCCCCTTAAGATCAGTCTTATTAAGCATGTGTTGTCATTTAAGAATTATGTTAAACATGATGGTGGACAATTATCAGTGCTTTGTATGGAATATGTTTGAGTGGAAATTTGATTGAATGGAATTTATGTACGACCTTGTTAGCAGACTAATACCAATCAGTGAATTTTTTTTTTTTAATTCTTTGGTTTGTTGTCAGTGTTAAACGTGGCAAACTAAGCAGGAAAGTATATTTAATTTTTTTTCTACCAATTAATTTTGAAGATGACCTTGCAAAATCAAAAACCAACATCTTCAAAATGACGGATTGTAAATTAAAAAAAAAAAGGAATTTCAAAAAGGTTCTTCTCAACGGGCACTAAGAATCATGCTCTTAAGTATCAATAGAAAATTCATCATTTTTACCCGAAAATAAATACTAATTGTCTTATTAAGAAATACAAAACAAAGTGTGAGAATCATATCGCCACTAGATGGCGCATTTACGGACCCAGCACTACAAACCCCTTTAACGCGAAATCGATGGGGCTGCTGAAATTGTTCGCGTTAACCTAATTTCATGTTAAATTAATAAATTAATGTTAAATTTTAAGTACGAAGAACTGCTTTTACTTTGGTTAAACGATTTTGTGTTAAGCGATTTCGAGTTAACGGGTTTTGACTGTATTTACAATTATTATTGGGGGGGGGGGGAGTTTTTAACGATTCTACCTGATGTGTATGTGAATAATAACACATTTACATTCCTCTTAGTATTTTGCATGCTTACTTTGTCAACTTATGAGAGAAAATAGAGGTTTCATAAGATGCAAAATTTAAATACATTTAAAAGATTTTTTTTTTTTTTTCATTCTGGCATCATTTTTCATTAATATATCTTATAAAATAATCAATCACACAACATGGATTGGTAAAAAGGAAACAAAAAGTTATCATATTATTCACAAATTTACAGTACGGATTTTTTTTTTTGCAGTATATTCAGTAAATTTGATACTTTCTTAATATTTTTAAACATACGTAATTAAAACTTAAGAATCCGGACTCTTCTTGCAAGTTTCTAAACATTAGAATGCATTTTTTATGTTCAGTCAATGTAATAAAATACGTTTAAATAATCGATAAATCCGAAACTACTAGGAAGGTAGGTTTTTCTGAGAAGAAAAAAAATTACATTTTTTTTTTTTTCTGCCTTTGCTGAAAGAGTCATCTGTTGTTGGTATTTTTTTTTGGGGGGGGAGGGGGGGCATTATCTTTCTTTTATGCGCATTTCATTGCTGACAACATGTTCACATCGTATATAGTTGGCTAATCATCGATTTCATTACCTTGTATATAGCATACATTGAAAGAGAGCAGTAAGGTCAAGATCATCCGTAGAATACTTGAAAATTAATTCAAGGGTATACGCTCCAACTTAGTATCCTTTTTATGAATCATGTGCAGATAACAAGAAAATGTAATTTTAATTTAATCATGCTCCCACTAGCGATTAAATGGATGTTTGTGGGATGCAGACAAAACTTCTCAAATGAGTCAACAACCCAACTCTATCACAGACCGTGTCAAATACCGCCAGGCCTTGCAGCCCGCAATTGACAGACGAACGCATCTGTGGCCGAGCAAGAATGGCTAGGGAGACGACGTTGGCTACCACGCCGAGAAGACCGACTGTTGTGATGAGTGCGCCCTCTGTAATAAACTCGAAGGCAGAGACCTCTTGTGGTGGCTCGAGGAATAAGGGATCAGACATGTTGAGGAAGGCTTGCAGGACGGCGGACTTTGTGGTAGCCCAATGTGAAGCATTCATTGTTTGCCCTCGAAATCTTCTGAAAAGAAAAGGGTTTCGTATCAGGCTATGATAGACACAAATAAAGGAATAGCTGGGGCTAATATATGCTTCTTCATTATTATTATATTTAGCTCTTTATGATGCTTATATACATTCATTACATAGATGGAAAGGGGGGGGGGTGCACATTTTAGAGCCAGCCTTATTGTATATTCCCATCTTGATTACCCAGCTCAGGCATCCCAAGACCTTTAAAAGATTGAGCTTTTGAAATAATACACTCTATCCTCTCTGGTAAAACTTAAGCATCTGAATCTCCTTAAAATTATTTCCTGTAGAGTTACAGGAATTCAAAGAAACACTCTTATTAAAAACGCTAGTAAAGAACTCATTCAAAATGTATGCCATTCCTTCACCATCTTGAATTATATTATTTTAGTTATCTTCTATCGGTTCCAGAGCAGAATTTTGTCGCATCTTCTCACTCTAGCATAAGAAAAAAAAAAAAAAAAAAAAAAAAAATCCTTCAGTGTTAGTATTAATGTTTCTCGCATGCTTTTTCTTCTAACTTTTTTTCTGTTTTCTAATAAAAACCCTCAAACTCCGCCTAACTTTCTTGTAGATAACTTATGCCTCTTCTGATTGATAACGTTCTAAAAATTCTAGACATCTTTTTGTTGGTCTTTTGTACTTCTCTTGTTTCACGAGGAAACCACATTGAATCACCAATTCAACAATTGATTAAGCTAATTTTTAATACAGTAAAAGCAAAATATGGTACAAATTTCAAAGAGTAATATAAAAAAAAGGAATATTTAAAAGTTGGCGAATGAGTTACGAAGGCTGAACTGCGAAGAGGCATCGTTAGAACAAAATTTGGAAAAACGGAAGTAAGCTGTATAGGATGGAATAAATATCTTTGACGAGATTTTTCAAGGAAAAACCCAACCAAATTATTGCTAAACTCTTGAACTTACTATTCGACAACCGAATCCAGACAATCCCCGCCAAGTTTTCCTTTTTCAAATAAAACTGTTTGAAGAAAGACAGAGAATCGATCCCGATACCTCTAGAAAGTTAGGAAGGCCTCTCAGTTACGAATCCAGCTGAATATTTGAGGAGTAAGCAATCAAAAGAGCCAGATCAACTATACAAAAGCTAGTTGAGGAAACTCATTCAATGTTTACAGATCTTAGCTTTCGACCGACTATCTTCGTTCTATTACAGGTGCATTACTACGAAAAAGCCATATTTCAAAATTCTGTTAAGAGGATTAATACCCCTTGTTTTCACAAAAAATAATAAAAATATTTTTTGCCTGTTTATAATGTTTGAAACCTTCTCCTCATTCTGGCAACTTGCTCAGCTGATCCGATAACTGCAATTGCAGAAAAACGATATTTTAATGGAGAATTTAACATTGGTGCAATAGCTCCTTCGATGCTTCGAACGCATTTTTCTCAGTTCGTGATTTTTGAAATTCAAAACCTTATTCAAAATGCTAAATATTCATTAAATATGAATGAAATGACTTGAAATTTTTTTGGGGTAATTTTTTATATCTATTTGACAAAAATAGACATGGATTTTTGAATCAAATATAAACTCTTTTTTTTACAATTTAAATGTTGAAAAATACCCGTTTTTTTAACCCTTATTTTACCTATTAGGTACAGAAATTATTGTTTTTCTCGAAAACTATTTCACTTATTTCGATGCCTAAAAAGTTGGTGTATATTACTAAGATTTTTTATTTTATTTTTTTATTTTTTAAATCAGGAAAAAATATTGAAAAATTAAAAAGAAGGTAGAATTTGAAATTTTACCAATTGTTTAAAAAAAATTGAAAATTTAGAGCACTATGTGAACTTTTTTTAAAATAAAATTTAGTTTTTACTTAGTAATAATTCCAAATATGTAGGAAGTATAATTTTAAAGGCTGAAACAAAAATTAAAAAAAAAAAAAAAAATCCCCCTCCTCCCCTTACCCGTCTCCTTCAATAAACCAGGACTGTTTAACAGTATCATCCTGCAAATCTATACAAACATTACTTGCAACCTGCAAATTGAAAAAGAAAAAATCTTAAAAATAAGGAATGAAGGAACTTATAAAGCGATGCCCTTGTTATTAAAATTAGTATGTATGCAAAAAATGTAGTTTTTAGATGGCGGAAAAGTAAATGCAAATCAACAAAACGACAGTACATAAAAAAATTTATATGTTTCAAAAATACCTTCATTTACTTATGATCATACTTGGGGATAATGGAAAACTTAAATCGTTTAAAAAAGGTTCATTTTTAGATGGAGATGAGTTGCACAAGATGTTGGATATTGATCCATTTACACACAAAGCAAGAAAAACAGGCACATTCCATACATGTGAAAATGAAAATGTTAATCCCCGCCCGGGGAGCCAAACACGAATTCTCTTTTCTAGTCATGTGGGACGTTAAGAAAAGTGATTTAATCCGTATAAATAAATAAATAAATAAATAAATAAATAAATAAATAAATAAATAAATAAATAAATAAATAAATAAATAAATAAATAAATAAATAAATAAATAAATAAATAAATAAATAAATAAATAAATAAATAAATAAATATACCCTCGTGCATCAGTAGTTAGAAAAGGAGAGTCCGGGGCCATGGATCGACCGAGCGACGGTATGGTATGGGGGCGTGACCGGATATGACGTCACAGGAAGTGACATCATAGGATATGACGTCATCGGAAGTCACGTGACCGGAAGTGGAGTGGAGTTGTTCCCCTCCTGCTGTTGTTCTAGTTTCGGTTTCATTATAAGCTGTTTGTGTATGACGTCACAGTGGGAATGACGTCATAATGTGTTTTATATCAAAGTTTTGATGGTGGCAACACTTTTTAGTTTCGGTTTATCTAGCAGACGGGGTTGAGATGTTCTAGGACTGCTTCTAAGTGAATAAGTTAGAGTAATAGGCTTTTATTGCGTGACGTCACAGTAGATATAACGTCATAATTTGTTTTATATCAAAGTTTTGAGCGGTGGCAACACTTTTTAGTTTCGATTTACATTTAAGATGGAGCTGAGTTGTTCTAGGACTGCTTCTAAACGAATAAGTTAGAGTGATAGGCTTTTATTGAGTGACGTCACAGTAGGTATGACGTCATAATTTGTTTTATATCAAAGTTTTGAGCGTTGGCAACACTTTTTAGTGTAGATTTACCTTTCAGACGGAGTTGAGTTGTTCTAGGGCTGCTTCTAAACGAATAAGGTAGAGTGATAGGTATTTTTACTAATGACGTCACAGTGGGTATGAGGTCATTCTATGTTAAGATTTACGTTTTAAGTGGTGATAACATTGGATATATACCAAATTTAGTTTTCAGGTGTTGGCAACGAGTTCTGATCGGTCAGCTAAATGCTCACTTGTGACTGATAAGCTTTAAACATGTGACCAAAAGTTAACTCCTGATTGACTGTTTGGTTTTCTAGCGAGTTACTTACATATCCTTTAGCCAAGTTAAAATACCTGCAACAAAGTTACACAAATAAAAATGTTAAATTTGAAAAGTTAATAAAAGGAAGGCCATTTGCTAAGGGTCTAAAGAACCCTAACCCCGAGCTACACGTGACATTTCAATATTTTACCAAACAATTGTTAAAATATCGACTATCGGACGTTGCCTTCATGGTAACTCATCTACCCACCCCCCTTCCCTAACTAATTTTGAATAAGTTAAGACTTTAGAATTACAATTAATAAATTTTGAAAAATTATTTATTAAAGGTGAGGACCCACCTCCAGCCCGATACCTCTTTTAGGAAGAATTGGTACCGCCTCACTCCGCCCTAACAAAAAAAAAAATCTGTGAAAAAAAAGCACGAAGTATTAAACACGTCTTTCACACTCAGGTATCCAAGTAGAAATGGCGAGACGGCAACAGGTAGCGTCTATATATGAGGGGTGATCACGTGACTTCACCGACCAATCAGGTTTCACGATAGAGGGTGCTACTGACTATCGACCCGTCAGAAGGGAGGGGAGCGAGACAAGGGATGTTTCAACACGCTTCAACGCGTTTGCGAGTTGTAGTGTAACAATCTTGCTTAAAACAGTTAAAGTGATAGATAATTTATTCGTGACGTCATAGTGTAGCGAATGGGTTTTTAGCGTAGATAGTTGTTGCAATTGGAGTAATTATGAAATTTATTAAATATAAAGATAATATTTAGTAATAATTATCAGATTTTATAATTATTATAAAAGATAACTTGTAGAAAAAAGTGAACGTGAAAATTTACTTTGCGAATAAAAATCATGTGTTTAAAATGTGTACGAATATCACTAAATAAGAGAAAAAAGTAACATACTTAAACTCTTTAAAATAAATAACTTTAACATTAACGTAAAAAATTTACTTTTCACATAAAAATCACTTTAAAATGAGTAAAAATATCGCTAAATAAGAGAAAAAAAGTAACTTAAAATTTCTAAGATAAATATTTAACCTTTACTCGAAAATTCCCTTCATATATAAAAATCACGACTTTAAAATATGACATGCAAGAGAAAAGTAACGTACTTAAACTTTCTACGACAAATAACTTTAACATTAACGTAACATTTTACTTTACACATAAAAATCCCGACTTTAAAATATGTAGAAATACCGCTAAATAAAAGAAGAAAAAAAAAGTAACATACTTAAACTTTGTACGACAAATAACTTTGACATTAACGTAAAAAATTTTCTTCACATATAAAAATCACGACTTTAAAATGTAACGTGTAAGAAGAATTAGCATACTTAAAATTTCTACGACAAATAAATTTAACCTTTACGCGAAAATTTACTACATATATAAAAATCATGTATTTAAAATATCGCTGAATAAAAGAAAAAAGTAACATACTTAAACTTTCTACGACAAATAACTTTAACATTAACGCAAAAATTTACTTTACACATAAAAATCACGACTTTAAATTTGACATGCAGGAGGAAAGTATAACATACCTATAATTTCTACGACAAAGAATTCAAACATTGCCATTCATGTCTTTAAAATGTATAATGACAACTCTAACTTTTAGAAAAAAGAAACACTAAAAATTTACAAGGCAAAGAATTTAAAATTGAACGTGAAAATTAACTTCACATGTACAATCATACTCTTATATCAACGATAAATAAGATAAAAAAGAAGCTCTAAAAATTTATAAGGCAAAAAATTTAAATAATACGCGAAAATTTACCACACATATAAAAATTATGTCTTTCAAATGTGTAAGAATAACGCTAAATTAGAGAAAAAGAAATACTAAAAATTTATAAGGTAAGGAATTGAAACAATATGCGAAAATTTATTTCACGCATAAAATTTTTATCTTTAAAATGTGTAAGAATAATGCTAAATTAGAGAAGAAAAAAAAAATAACATACTTAAACTTTCTTCGACAACAATTTAAACAATACGCGACATTTTCATACACAATTATTTTCTTAGGTTAATGTTAAATAATGGGAAATTTAACAGAATAAAAATTTCAAAGATAAAGAATTTTAACCTTTACACGAAAATTTACCTCACAAAAATATCATATCCTTAAACTTTAACGTGACAATTTACTCTTCATATACAATTAAACTCTTAGGTTAATGTTAAATAAGAAAAAAAATAATATACTTAAAATTTCTAAGATAAACATAACGTAAAAATTTCGTATCATATGTTTAAAATGTAACATATAAGAGAAAAAACTAACATACTTGAACTTTCTATAGCAAAGAATTTAAGCATTAGCGTAAAAATTCACGTTACATATAAAATTCACATCTTTAAATGGGAAGATAAGCAGGTGGCGGTAATTAGCCAATCAGGGTAGCGGTAGGTGATACGCCATTCGCCGGCATTTTTAGATCGGAGGATGAGTCACGCTAAAACTTGTTGGAACAGGTCGGGAGATTTGTACAGCAAGAACAACAGCATCGACGCGCAAGCAGCGGGTGATGCTGTGATGTGTCAGCAGGTCTTTGAGATTATCGTTTTCCTACTTTGCCGTTTTCATAATGAAATGTTTGTGAAAACTTGGAATGAATAAAGTGGATTTCAAAGACATATTAGTAAGTGAAGGTAGAATTCGCATGGACTTTCTTCCAAAAAGTAAGATTCACTTGGAGAATTTAAGATCATTTCAACTTGAAAACTTTTCTATTATTTAAAACATTGAATATTGTTCAAACTCAGTGGGATTATATGCTACAATACGGGTAAAACTTAACAAAATTGTTACATAGAAGAAAAATAGTAAGAGATTTAAAATAAATATTAGATATAGATACTCCAAAGAAAAAATTTCACCTCTACTTTTCAATCGGAAAATCAATACAAGTTGGAAATTTATGTTACTTCAAGAAAGACTTAGACAATTTACTTTGTAATAATATACGTTAAGGTGTCGTATTAACTCGTGCAATACATGCTGACTAAGGTTTATTTTACTTGAAAGGTGAATTGGGGGAAAATATTAAATAAATTGTAGATATTAAATACATTGTAGATATGCATTCAAGTTTTGAAAATCACCTGCAAGACTTTTAAAACATCTTAAGATAAATTGAAAGAAACTTTTTATACTCTGAAAGGAAATCACAAGTAATTTAGTTAACTTTTTTCATGGTAACACTCATATTCAACGACATGTTTTTAAAATTTAACTTTCTTTACATGATAATAGTTATAAATTTTTTCAATCTCAGATGCGATATACTATTATTTCTAACATATATGTTACGAATTGTGTAAAGTTTTTAAAAGAGTATATGCAAATCACCAATCAGAAACATAAAAATCTAACATCAATCAAACACACTAAAATAATAAGATATTTTCCTTAGTGGAAATAGTTAACTACTCATGTGATGGAAGTTGCTTCTATACTTGCGTCAAACGAAGTTATTTCCATAGGTTCAAATCCAAGCATTTCAGCAAGTCCTTGATATAATATGAGTTTCGCATTATTTTTCACGGTTATCTGAACACGCTTAGTTACCGCATTATAACTTGTGACAATTTTATCATCATGTTCTTTCACATAAATAGCCTTTAAAATATCAGGAACTGTCTCATAACAACCCGGAGGTAATCTTCTTCCTACCTCTAACTTTCCACTCGTCTCGAATCCAATTAAATTATTCTGATGATTCACATTATACCAAGTATGCGGATATAAAAACTCTACCGTTCCAACTTCCCATTCTCCTTTCAGTTCAATTGGTATGGGTAAGCGAGTAATAAAATGGGAAATTTTATTTTCAGGAAAATAGGACATGGAACTATCCGAGATGAGTGTTATGTAGAAACTCATGATAGCAAATGAGTCTTGCAACATGTGCTAGTAGTATTTATAGGGCTAGTAAGTTTGAAGTGGAGATCCATTGATTAAACTTGTCGGGGTATCCTCGATATTTCACAAAATATTCCATTTTCTTTTTACGCATGCGCTTTCTTAAAACTTCTTCAACAGGAAATTCGTCTTTCATTGTTACTTTTTGTAACTCTTGTGCGTAAAACGTTCCTTGTATAGGCTCTCCTAATAAATCATTCACTCTATACACTGCAGGTTGTCTCTTGACACACTCTGTTATGACAAACAATTCTTCCGTCCAATTCGTTTCATACCCCTTTTCAAAGGTTAATTTCTTCTTTGAAATGCGAACTACCTCATCTACATTAAATACGCATTTGGGTTTAGGTAAATTATCCATATCTCCATAGAGAGTGAACCAAACATCTTGTTCATTTTCGGCATTCACCTCCACGGGAGCTTTTTTTATACTTGAATGGTAAGTATGATTATAACTTTTCACTAAATCTTGTAATATGTCAATGTATCTATGAGTATTTTTAGCAGTAAAGTACTTCCACATTTTAGTTTTAATACTTCTATTCCAACGCTCGACTGTGTTTGCTTTCGACAAATTATATGTCGTGAAAAATCTAATCCCCTTCTTTTTTAACAAGGTCTGAAATAGATTATTCTTAAATTCCGTTCCCTGATCAGTCTGAAGTGATTTCGGAGTTCGCTGATCGAATATTATTTGAAAAGCTTCAACAATATCTATACCTCTCTTTCGTTTCAGAGGAATTAGCCATCCAAACTTTGATAGCACATCAATACAACTCAAAATAAAGCGATAACCATCATTAAACTTTTGAAGACTTGACATATCCACCAAATCCGCTTGCCATTGCTGATCAATGTTATAAACAATCACCCGATTCGTAGGAAATTTATGACGAATGGACTTGTGTAGAGTGTACGCATCCACCCCCTTTAGCCATTTCTGTATCGTTTTCTTGGGAATCTTTCTTCCTGAGGCACGGTATAATGCATCGATACCACCGAAACTTGCTACATGACCCGGGTCTTGATACGTCGCATTCATTACAGCAAGAAATTTTATTAACTCTTATCTGTATCCTAAGTCTTAACATTTTCACATTGAAATAGATAAGTTTCCAGTTTCATTGAGACGAAGCGTAAAATCGATAGCGAATCGATCACTACTACTTAAAAAATAAATAAATAATAATGCAACACATAAACAAATACACAAGTATGCAGTATTCACAACCTCACTCGATAGAACCATACTTGCAACTAACACATTCAACTATAAACTTTACCTTATAAAGAACAAAACTTGATAAAATTAATGTCCTTAAGATCATATCAATACCTTAAAATTCCTTGAAACTCCGTTTAAATGCAAAATTCCCACTATATCCCCTCTGTGACGTAACATAAATATTTTTCAAGCAAGAACGCTATCTTCAATTCCCCCCACGTGGTAATTTTTCTGCAAGTTTTAAAATTAGTTTAAATTATATTTTATAATCATTCATCAACTATTACTTAAATCTTTCCATTTCAACAAGTATCAACGTTAAAAACCCACGTGATAATTTTTCTATAAATAAATATTCATTTAATAAATAAGCGTCAATACCTTATCTGTTTAAATGCTAGATTCCAGCCATATCATCATTATGACGTCATGTGTTAAAAGCCAATGAGTTTATATTTTGCAATCGTTATCATCAGCTCAACTCGCAAACGCGTTGAAGCGTGTTGAAACATGCCTAGTCTCGCTCCCCACCCGCTCTGATCGGTTAGAACCAAGCAGCGCCCTCTACCATGAAATCTGATTGATCGGTGAAGTTACGTGAT
Source organism: Linyphia triangularis (assembly GCA_963978545.1). NCBI lineage: Eukaryota > Metazoa > Arthropoda > Arachnida > Araneae > Linyphiidae > Linyphia > Linyphia triangularis. Next base: position 62,444,753 of record OZ021729.1, read on the forward strand.
CGCCCCTCATATATAAACGCTACCGGTTGCCGTCTCGTCATTTCTACTTAGATTCCTGAGGGTGAAAGACGTTCATCGTGTTTGCTTAGTATTTGCTTATTGTACTTGTTTATCATATTTTGCTGCTACTTTAGTTTTTTTTTCTGATTTCATCTGAATTATTCGGTAAGTAAATTTTTTATTATTTGTGAAATGTTAGTATCTTTTAAGTAATATATATATTAAAATGTGTTAAGTATGTTAAAGTAGTCGATTCATGGTATTACATAAAAATTATTTCCAACTTGTATTGAAAATGTATGTTTTTCTTTCGATATTTATATATATATATTTTTTAAATTTCAGTTATTTATAATGTCATCATCACGTTCTCCTTCTTCCATAACGATATCCATGGGAGAAGGAGAACGTGATGATGACATTATAAATAACTGAAATTTAAAAAATATATATATATAAATATCGAAAGAAAAACATACATTTTCAATACAAGTTGGAAATAATTTTTATGTAATACCATGAATCGACTACTTTAACATACTTAACACATTTTAATATATATATTACTTAAAAGATACTAACATTTCACAAATAATAAAAAATTTACTTACCGAATAATTCAGATGAAATCAGAAAAAAAAACTAAAGTAGCAGCAAAATATGATAAACAAGTACAATAAGCAAATACTAAGCAAACACGATGAACGTCTTTCACCCTCAGGAATCTAAGTAGAAATGACGAGACGGCAACCGGTAGCGTTTATATATGAGGGGCGATCACGTAACTTCACCGATCAATCAGATTTCATGGTAGAGGGCGCTGCTTGGTTCTAACCGATCAGAGCGGGTGGGGAGCGAGACTAGGCATGTTTCAACACGCTTCAACGCGTTTGCGAGTTGAGCTGATGATAACGATTGCAAAATATAAACTCATTGGCTTTTAACACATGACGTCATAATGATGATATGGCTGGAATCTAGCATTTAAACAGATAAGGTATTGACGCTTATTTATTAAATGAATATTTATTTATAGAAAAATTATCACGTGGGTTTTTAACGTTGATACTTGTTGAAATGGAAAGATTTAAGTAATAGTTGATGAATGATTATAAAATATAATTTAAACTAATTTTAAAACTTGCAGAAAAATTACCACGTGGGGGGAATTGAAGATAGCGTTCTTGCTTGAAAAATATTTATGTTACGTCACAGAGGGGATATAGTGGGAATTTTGCATTTAAACGGAGTTTCAAGGAATTTTAAGGTATTGATATGATCTTAAGGACATTAATTTTATCAAGTTTTGTTCTTTATAAGGTAAAGTTTATAGTTGAATGTGTTAGTTGCAAGTATGGTTCTATCGAGTGAGGTTGTGAATACTGCATACTTGTGTATTTGTTTATGTGTTGCATTATTATTTATTTATTTTTTAAGTAGTAGTGATCGATTCGCTATCGATTTTACGCTTCGTCTCAATGAAACTGGAAACTTATCTATTTCAATGTGAAAATGTTAAGACTTAGGATACAGATAAGAGTTAATAAAATTTCTTGCTGTAATGAATGCGACGTATCAAGACCCGGGTCATGTAGCAAGTTTCGGTGGTATCGATGCATTATACCGTGCCTCAGGAAGAAAGATTCCCAAGAAAACGATACAGAAATGGCTAAAGGGGGTGGATGCGTACACTCTACACAAGTCCATTCGTCATAAATTTCCTACGAATCGGGTGATTGTTTATAACATTGATCAGCAATGGCAAGCGGATTTGGTGGATATGTCAAGTCTTCAAAAGTTTAATGATGGTTATCGCTTTATTTTGAGTTGTATTGATGTGCTATCAAAGTTTGGATGGCTAATTCCTCTGAAACGAAAGAGAGGTATAGATATTGTTGAAGCTTTTCAAATAATATTCGATCAGCGAACTCCGAAATCACTTCAGACTGATCAGGGAACGGAATTTAAGAATAATCTATTTCAGACCTTGTTAAAAAAGAAGGGGATTAGATTTTTCACGACATATAATTTGTCGAAAGCAAACACAGTCGAGCGTTGGAATAGAAGTATTAAAACTAAAATGTGGAAGTACTTTACTGCTAAAAATACTCATAGATACATTGACATATTACAAGATTTAGTGAAAAGTTATAATCATACTTACCATTCAAGTATAAAAAAAGCTCCCGTGGAGGTGAATGCCGAAAATGAACAAGATGTTTGGTTCACTCTCTATGGAGATATGGATAATTTACCTAAACCCAAATGCGTATTTAATGTAGATGAGGTAGTTCGCATTTCAAAGAAGAAATTAACCTTTGAAAAGGGGTATGAAACGAATTGGACGGAAGAATTGTTTGTCATAACAGAGTGTGTCAAGAGACAACCTGCAGTGTATAGAGTGAATGATTTATTAGGAGAGCCTATACAAGGAACGTTTTACGCACAAGAGTTACAAAAAGTAACAATGAAAGACGAATTTCCTGTTGAAGAAGTTTTAAGAAAGCGCATGCGTAAAAAGAAAATGGAATATTTTGTGAAATATCGAGGATACCCCGACAAGTTTAATCAATGGATCTCCACTTCAAACTTACTAGCCCTATAAATACTACTAGCACATGTTGCAAGACTCATTTGCTATCATGAGTTTCTACATAACACTCATCTCGGATAGTTCCATGTCCTATTTTCCTGAAAATAAAATTTCCCATTTTATTACTCGCTTACCCATACCAATTGAACTGAAAGGAGAATGGGAAGTTGGAACGGTAGAGTTTTTATATCCGCATACTTGGTATAATGTGAATCATCAGAATAATTTAATTGGATTCGAGACGAGTGGAAAGTTAGAGGTAGGAAGAAGATTACCTCCGGGTTGTTATGAGACAGTTCCTGATATTTTAAAGGCTATTTATGTGAAAGAACATGATGATAAAATTGTCACAAGTTATAATGCGGTAACTAAGCGTGTTCAGATAACCGTGAAAAATAATGCGAAACTCATATTATATCAAGGACTTGCTGAAATGCTTGGATTTGAACCTATGGAAATAACTTCGTTTGACGCAAGTATAGAAGCAACTTCCATCACATGAGTAGTTAACTATTTCCACTAAGGAAAATATCTTATTATTTTAGTGTGTTTGATTGATGTTAGATTTTTATGTTTCTGATTGGTGATTTGCATATACTCTTTTAAAAACTTTACACAATTCGTAACATATATGTTAGAAATAATAGTATATCGCATCTGAGATTGAAAAAATTTATAACTATTATCATGTAAAGAAAGTTAAATTTTAAAAACATGTCGTTGAATATGAGTGTTACCATGAAAAAAGTTAACTAAATTACTTGTGATTTCCTTTCAGAGTATAAAAAGTTTCTTTCAATTTATCTTAAGATGTTTTAAAAGTCTTGCAGGTGATTTTCAAAACTTGAATGCATATCTACAATGTATTTAATATCTACAATTTATTTAATATTTTCCCCCAATTCACCTTTCAAGTAAAATAAACCTTAGTCAGCATGTATTGCACGAGTTAATACGACACCTTAACGTATATTATTACAAAGTAAATTGTCTAAGTCTTTCTTGAAGTAACATAAATTTCCAACTTGTATTGATTTTCCGATTGAAAAGTAGAGGTGAAATTTTTTCTTTGGAGTATCTATATCTAATATTTATTTTAAATCTCTTACTATTTTTCTTCTATGTAACAATTTTGTTAAGTTTTACCCGTATTGTAGCATATAATCCCACTGAGTTTGAACAATATTCAATGTTTTAAATAATAGAAAAGTTTTCAAGTTGAAATGATCTTAAATTCTCCAAGTGAATCTTACTTTTTGGAAGAAAGTCCATGCGAATTCTACCTTCACTTACTAATATGTCTTTGAAATCCACTTTATTCATTCCAAGTTTTCACAAACATTTCATTATGAAAACGGCAAAGTAGGAAAACGATAATCTCAAAGACCTGCTGACACATCACAGCATCACCCGCTGCTTGCGCGTCGATGCTGTTGTTCTTGCTGTACAAATCTCCCGACCTGTTCCAACAAGTTTTAGCGTGACTCATCCTCCGATCTAAAAATGCCGGCGAATGGCGTATCACCTACCGCTACCCTGATTGGCTAATTACCGCCACCTGCTTATCTTCCCATTTAAAGATGTGAATTTTATATGTAACGTGAATTTTTACGCTAATGCTTAAATTCTTTGCTATAGAAAGTTCAAGTATGTTAGTTTTTTCTCTTATATGTTACATTTTAAACATATGATACGAAATTTTTACGTTATGTTTATCTTAGAAATTTTAAGTATATTATTTTTTTTCTTATTTAACATTAACCTAAGAGTTTAATTGTATATGAAGAGTAAATTGTCACGTTAAAGTTTAAGGATATGATATTTTTGTGAGGTAAATTTTCGTGTAAAGGTTAAAATTCTTTATCTTTGAAATTTTTATTCTGTTAAATTTCCCATTATTTAACATTAACCTAAGAAAATAATTGTGTATGAAAATGTCGCGTATTGTTTAAATTGTTGTCGAAGAAAGTTTAAGTATGTTATTTTTTTTTTCTTCTCTAATTTAGCATTATTCTTACACATTTTAAAGATAAAAATTTTATGCGTGAAATAAATTTTCGCATATTGTTTCAATTCCTTACCTTATAAATTTTTAGTATTTCTTTTTCTCTAATTTAGCGTTATTCTTACACATTTGAAAGACATAATTTTTATATGTGTGGTAAATTTTCGCGTATTATTTAAATTTTTTGCCTTATAAATTTTTAGAGCTTCTTTTTTATCTTATTTATCGTTGATATAAGAGTATGATTGTACATGTGAAGTTAATTTTCACGTTCAATTTTAAATTCTTTGCCTTGTAAATTTTTAGTGTTTCTTTTTTCTAAAAGTTAGAGTTGTCATTATACATTTTAAAGACATGAATGGCAATGTTTGAATTCTTTGTCGTAGAAATTATAGGTATGTTATACTTTCCTCCTGCATGTCAAATTTAAAGTCGTGATTTTTATGTGTAAAGTAAATTTTTGCGTTAATGTTAAAGTTATTTGTCGTAGAAAGTTTAAGTATGTTACTTTTTTCTTTTATTCAGCGATATTTTAAATACATGATTTTTATATATGTAGTAAATTTTCGCGTAAAGGTTAAATTTATTTGTCGTAGAAATTTTAAGTATGCTAATTCTTCTTACACGTTACATTTTAAAGTCGTGATTTTTATATGTGAAGAAAATTTTTTACGTTAATGTCAAAGTTATTTGTCGTACAAAGTTTAAGTATGTTACTTTTTTTTTCTTCTTTTATTTAGCGGTATTTCTACATATTTTAAAGTCGGGATTTTTATGTGTAAAGTAAAATGTTACGTTAATGTTAAAGTTATTTGTCGTAGAAAGTTTAAGTACGTTACTTTTCTCTTGCATGTCATATTTTAAAGTCGTGATTTTTATATATGAAGGGAATTTTCGAGTAAAGGTTAAATATTTATCTTAGAAATTTTAAGTTACTTTTTTTCTCTTATTTAGCGATATTTTTACTCATTTTAAAGTGATTTTTATGTGAAAAGTAAATTTTTTACGTTAATGTTAAAGTTATTTATTTTAAAGAGTTTAAGTATGTTACTTTTTTCTCTTATTTAGTGATATTCGTACACATTTTAAACACATGATTTTTATTCGCAAAGTAAATTTTCACGTTCACTTTTTTCTACAAGTTATCTTTTATAATAATTATAAAATCTGATAATTATTACTAAATATTATCTTTATATTTAATAAATTTCATAATTACTCCAATTGCAACAACTATCTACGCTAAAAACCCATTCGCTACACTATGACGTCACGAATAAATTATCTATCACTTTAACTGTTTTAAGCAAGATTGTTACACTACAACTCGCAAACGCGTTGAAGCGTGTTGAAACATCCCTTGTCTCGCTCCCCTCCCTTCTGACGGGTCGATAGTCAGTAGCACCCTCTATCGTGAAACCTGATTGGTCGGTGAAGTCACGTGATCACCCCTCATATATAGACGCTACCTGTTGCCGTCTCGCCATTTCTACTTGGATACCTGAGTGTGAAAGACGTGTTTAATACTTCGTGCTTTTTTTTCACAGATTTTTTTTTTGTTAGGGCGGAGTGAGGCGGTACCAATTCTTCCTAAAAGAGGTATCGGGCTGGAGGTGGGTCCTCACCTTTAATAAATAATTTTTCAAAATTTATTAATTGTAATTCTAAAGTCTTAACTTATTCAAAATTAGTTAGGGAAGGGGGGTGGGTAGATGAGTTACCATGAAGGCAACGTCCGATAGTCGATATTTTAACAATTGTTTGGTAAAATATTGAAATGTCACGTGTAGCTCGGGGTTAGGGTTCTTTAGACCCTTAGCAAATGGCCTTCCTTTTATTAACTTTTCAAATTTAACATTTTTATTTGTGTAACTTTGTTGCAGGTATTTTAACTTGGCTAAAGGATATGTAAGTAACTCGCTAGAAAACCAAACAGTCAATCAGGAGTTAACTTTTGGTCACATGTTTAAAACTTATCAGTCACAAGCGAGCATTTAGCTGACCGATCAGAACTCGTTGCCAACACCTGAAAACTAAATTTGGTATATATCCAATGTTATCACCACTTAAAACGTAAATCTTAACATAGAATGACCTCATACCCACTGTGACGTCATTAGTAAAAATACCTATCACTCTACCTTATTCGTTTAGAAGCAGCCCTAGAACAACTCAACTCCGTCTGAAAGGTAAATCTACACTAAAAAGTGTTGCCAACGCTCAAAACTTTGATATAAAACAAATTATGACGTCATACCTACTGTGACGTCACTCAATAAAAGCCTATCACTCTAACTTATTCGTTTAGAAGCAGTCCTAGAACAACTCAGCTCCATCTTAAATGTAAATCGAAACTAAAAAGTGTTGCCACCGCTCAAAACTTTGATATAAAACAAATTATGACGTTATATCTACTGTGACGTCACGCAATAAAAGCCTATTACTCTAACTTATTCACTTAGAAGCAGTCCTAGAACAACTCAACCCCGTCTGCTAGATAAACCGAAACTAAAAAGTGTTGCCACCATCAAAACTTTGATATAAAACACATTATGACGTCATTCCCACTGTGACGTCATACACAAACAGCTTATAATGAAACCGAAACTAGAACAGCAGGAGGGGAACAACTCCACTCCACTTCCGGTCACGTGACTTCCGATGACGTCATATCCTATGATGTCACTTCCTGTGACGTCATATCCGGTCACGCCCCCATACCATACCGTCGCTCGGTCGATCCATGGCCCCGGACTCTCCTTTTCTAACTACTTGCATCTCTAGCTGGATGAATAACTCCTAGTGCCGTCACAACTATATATCCTCGCGCTTTACCTTGGTAGTTGTGTTCTATAGATTTTAAGATAGCAGTTTGAGTTTGGAGAATGGCGTATTAACTAATAAAGTTGTTTCTTTAAACCGTTTCGTATTATTACAATCGTAAACACTTAACCATTTACAAGTTTGTTATCTCACCGATATCACTGCTATAAAGTGGCGCCCAACGTGGGGCTCGAAAACATACGAAAACTACTCAGAGAAGAGTCAATGTGTTGGTGATGAAAATGAACTGAACAGATAAGTGTTATTTTATTTGAATGTTGGAGGTTATATCTAGTCTACTTTAAGTTAAACCTTATAATTTTTCGGTTATTACTCACCCAGAGGAATAATTTGAAAGCAATTTACTCGACCCGAGTTGAATATTAAAGGTTTTAGATCATCCGGATCATAAAGAGAATTTGGCGATATTTCCTTTCGCATTTGAAGTTATTGTTTCAGAAATCCCGAGTGTGGTTTCTGATATTGTTTATCATTTTTCAAGTAAATAAATTGGTTGGTCTTTATCGGTTAATTCTGAAGTGCATTTAAGATTTGACTCTCGCTATGGCATTTTTGGGACGTGGAAAGAAAGAGGATCTTAAGCTGTTGGCATAAGAATTGGGTGAAGATCCGAGTCCAGATTTAAAGGTAGTTGAGCTGAAGAATTTGATAATTAATTCACTGAACTACGACACCGAATTCGTTAAGGAAATGTTTACCACTATAATAGATGATCATTTAAGAAGAGAAGAAATTGAAGAAGCTCGCAGAAAAGAAGAACTTGAAATTAAGAAAGCTCGCAGAAAAGAAGAATTTGAAATTGAGGAAACTCGCAGAAAAGAAGAGTATGAGCTAGAAAGATTAAGAATACAGCTAGAAATTCAAAAATGTGCTTCACCATCTGAAAATGTCCCTCACACAGAATATGATCAACAAAGATTGATTTAAAGAGGCTTATTCCAAGTTATAATCCCAAGGAAGATGACATGACAATATTTTTGAATCTATTCGAGAGACAGCTAAAATTCTTGCAGGTCCCTGAAACACATTGGGTACCCTACCTAATCGGATCACTGCCAAGTGAAGTGGCTACGTTAATAGCTAGAGAACCAGAAGAAACGTCACAAGAATACACGAATGTCAAAAAGATGCTTTTGAAGAGATTCAAACTTTCTGCTGAAAAGTTTAGGCAACTTTTCTGCCAACACAAGAAAAGACAGAAAAGCACTTGGCGGGATTTTTATTTCGAAATAAGAAGCTACTTCGAAGGATGGCTTTGTGAGTTAAGGATCGAAGATTTTTGCAGTTTAAAGGATCTGATAATTTCCGATCAAATCAAGAAAAAAGCTCCTCCGGATTTCAGAGACCACTTCTTAGATGAATGGACTGGATGGGTGTCTCCAAGTGAGCTTGCAGACAAATTGGATGCTTAGGGAAAAACTACGAAGAAAGAAGATCAACCTGTTGGAAACAAGAGTCTACATATCCAGTCCAGCGATGATACCCTCAGACAAAAGTCTTTTAAGAATAACTACAACTCTAAACGACACGAGAAGGACAAACCCATGTTCAAGACCGAAGAGGGAAAAACTTTTAAGTCCTATGGATGTGGATCCCCAGGTGTTATCAAATCCAAATGTCCAACCTGCACAAAGTCAATAAATGATGGGGAAGCCTCTTTCGGAAACATTTAACTCCAATCCTGTTCACCTTTTCAAGTTGCTAACTTGAAGGTCTCAATTAATGGAATATATGGGATCGTATGCGCTGATAGCGGAGCAAGCCACTGTATTGCAGGAGAGATGCTATATCATCTTCTTTTAGAACAAGGAGTACAATTCAAACCTGAACAACGAGTCATGAGCATGGCTAATGGACATAAATCTACGGTGAATGTAAGCACTGCGGTTGTTACCATTGAACTTGAAGGGAGAGCATTCCAAATCAAGTTGATTGTTCTTCCAGATGCAAAAGAAAATCGAACATTATTGGGCATCGATTTTCTACAAGAAGCTGGAGTTGTTTTAAACTTAAAAGAACATGTATGGTTTTACAATGACAGACCCCTTAAATGTTACGAATTGGCATTTGAAAAGAGTGTTCCAACTTTAACGTCTCCACCTTGTTTCAAAATCAATTCGTGTTCTCTACGTGAAGAAGAGGGTCAGCAATTGACCGGAGAGCAAAGAGACGCTTTGAATTCTGTATTGAAGGATTTCGATTATGTGTTTCGTCTAGGGGGAGAAGCCACCCCTTTTATAGAACATCACATTGATACCGGTACACATGCACCAGTAGCCGTACCTCCATATAGGATTCCTCCACCAAAGAAAGATATTCTTCGAAAAGAACTGGATCGATTATTGACAGAAGGAGCTATTGAAGAATGTGAGTCGACATACGCAGCTCCAGTCGTGCTTGTGCCAAAGCCTAATGGAAGCATACGACTATGCGTTGACTACAGGAAGCTGAACGAGATTACAGTTCCTGATTCCTATCCATTGCCAAGAATGGACGATTTGCTACATGCATCCAAACATACTCCATACATGTCTACAATTGATATTCGTTCAGGATGTTATCAAGTTATTGTCGCTGCTGCTGACAGAGATAAAACAGCATTCGTTACTCCGTATGGGTCTTTTAGATTCATTCGTATGGCTATGGGACTTCGAAACGCTCCAGCCACATTCCAGAGGCTCGCCGATCGTTTCCGAAGTGGGCTAACTGATGTATTAATTTTGGCATACTTAGATGACATTATCGTCTTATCTGAAACCTTTGAACAACATCTGGCTGATCTTCGGAAGGTATTTCAGAGACTTTTGACTTTAAAACTATGTGCTAACAGGGAGAAGTGTAACTTTGCATGTTCATGAGTCAAATTTCTTGGACACTGGATCACAAACTCCGGATTAGAAGTAGATCCAGAGAAAACAAGTTCTGTCATGAACATTCCTCCACCTAAGATGGTAAAACAGCTACAATCTTTCTTGCAGTCTTGCTCTTGGTACAGAAGATTTATCAAGAATTTCTCTGATTTAGCCAGACCATTGAGTAACTTGACTAAAAAGAATGCTACTTGGAAATGGGGTAAAGAAGAACAAACTGTCTTTGAAGAATTGAAACAACGACTCATCACAGCTCCTGTGCTTTCCCAAGTTCAAGAAGATAAACCCTTTGTATTGAGAACAGATGCTAGTAATTACGCCCTTGGAGCTGTTCTTTTACAAGGACATGGTGCGGACGAGCACCCTGTAGAATATGAGTAGTTAGAAAATGCCGATCCGAAGCCAGGGCGCAATGCGCAATGGTATGGTATGGGGGCGTGACCGGATATGACGTCACAGGAAGAGCCGTCACCGGATATGACGTCACCGGAAATCACGTGCCCGGAAGTGGAGTGGAGTTGTTTCCCTCCTGCTGCTGTTTTAGTTTCATTATAAGCTGTTTGTGTATGACGTCACAGTGTGAATGACGTCATAATGTGTTTTATATCAAAGTTTTGAGCGGTGGCAACACTTTTTTTAGTTTCGGTTTATCTAGCAGACGGGGTTGAGTTGTTCTAGGACTGCTTCTTAGTGAATAAGTTAGAGTAATAGGCTTTTATTGCGTGACGTCACAGTTGATATGACGTCATAATGTGTTTTATATCAAAGTTTTGAGCGGTGGCAACACTTTTTAGTTTCGATTTACCTTTAAGATGGAGCTGAATTGTTCTAGGGCTGCTTCTAAACGAATAAGTTAAGAGTGATAGATATTTTTACTAATGACGTCACAGTAGATATGTCGTCATTCTATGTTAAGATTTACGTTTTAAGTGGTGATAACATTGGATATATACCAAATTTAGTTTTCAGGTGTTGGCAACGAGTTCTGATCGGTCAGCTAAATGCTCGCTTGTGACTGATAAGTTTTAAACATGTGACCAAAAGTTAACTCCTGATTGACTGTTTGGTTTTCTAGCGAGTTACTTACATATCCTTTAGCCAAGTTAAAATACCTGCAACAAAGTTACACAAAAAAAAAAAAAAAATGTTAAATTTGAAAAGTTAATAAAAGGAAGGCCATTTGCTAAGTGTCAAAAAGAACCCTAACCCCGAGCTACACGTGACATTTCAATATTTTACCAAACAATTGTTAAAATATCGGCTGTCGGACATTGCCTTCATGGTAACTCATCTACCCACCCCCCTTCCCTAACTAATTTTGAATAAGTTAAGACTTTAGAATTACAATTAATAAATTTTGAAAAATTATTTATTAACGGTGAGGACCCACCTCCAGCCCGATACCTCTTTTAGGAAGAATTGGTACCGCCTCACTCCACCCTAACAAAAAAAAAAAAAAATTCTTATTCCAAAGAACGTATATTTCTTTGAAACTTGAGGTCACTAATCAACCATCCGATGATATCCTTTAAGAAGATATCTTCACCTCTTAACAATTTTAAAGTTTTAGTCTAAAAGAGTAATGTTGGACATAAACTATTTCTAGAATAGAGTTACATTAAAAATTAAATTTAAGAGTGTCCAGTTTTTTGAAGAAGACTTGGGGGAACGTATATTTCCCAAAATTAAATTTAATGGTCACTAACAAAATCCTGAAAATATACTAATTTTAGTTTTTATAAAAATTAAGTTAATGTAATATTTTAGTAAAAATAATGACTATAGTTAATGAATTGCGAAAAATTAAGTTAGAAGAATTAAATTTAAGGAATTTTGTAGTGACCATACGCATAACTAGTTATACCATCCTCCAACAGGTATCGCTTGTCATCAAATGCCGAGAGCGCTCGCTTTCTTTGCTGGATGGAGAAAATGTGATGTTTTTCACTACCGATCCGATGCTGAACCACAGACGAAGGTTGTCGATTGAGAAGACAGTCTCTATAGGTCTGATGTTTTAGCTGTCTTTGAGCTGCTCTTGCGATCCCCTTGGCCGTTTGTTTCTCACCACACTCGCTTAAAATGGAATACATTTTGGAACGAAGCCCTATAAACTCCAAAGCAGATTTTCCGTTAAGTTCATCCTTAAAGTAGCCGATCTTCTTCTTGTTAGACACATCGTGTAGAGGATGATCTGATGGGTAGTCAGAAAAGTCAAAAAATCCCTTTAACTGATGTAAGTCAGCAGTCAGATCTGGGGTGGTGAGTCCATAAGTGAGTGAATCTGTGTCAGTGAATAGTAGGCGGGCATTACTTCCATACTTCTTCATGATGACATTATAGTGGAAATCATACATTAAAACCTTGCTCAGTTCTAAGATGGCGAAACCAGCATAAATGGGTCTATTAAGTGTGAGACTCTTCACTTTTCTTTGTACTGCTGCCAAGCTGTTATCAAACTCAGTGAAGGCATGGAAGGCAGGAGACGCGACCAGTTTCTTGGCTTTATGTGGGTTGTTCACCAACTGAACATCCACTCTATTCCTCAGATTTTCCATAGTTTTCCCGAACACCGCATTGTTGAGAAGTTTGAAGAAATCTTTTTCAAACGATGTTTTGGCCAGTTTTCTCTGCTCCGTATTAAATGCTATGTAGTCCTTCAGCCAAGGTTGTTGGTAGAATTTTAGAATTCTATGGACTTTAGTTAGTTTCAGTCCCAAGGAAATGTATAGCTTCAGATTACGATAGTGTATAACATAATTCTTCTTTGACTGAAGATTCGGAACGAGTTTCTCGCTGGAAGAAGCTGGCTTCATCTGCATTTCTTCCAAAATCTCGAGGGCGGTAGGAGACAGCATATTTGGCTTTATGGCGAAGCGTTCGGGAGCCAGAGGATAATCATTATGGAGATCGTGGAGTTCAGCAGGATAGTCGAGATCCACTTCTAGGATGAAACCCTCATCTGCATCATCTGCTTGGTCCAAGATGGTTTGAGTAGAGATGTTTTCAGGGTCCACCCACTGAAAATCACCAACAGGTAAATATTGAGACATGGCCCAACCTGAAAGAAAAATTCAATTAAATCATTCAATATTAACATAGAAGCTAAATAAAAAAAATGACAGTTTTAAAGTAAATTCGTGCTTACCATAGAGGTTATTGGCATCCAGGTACAATATATGTTTCTTCTTCTCAGCAGCATTATATTCAGGACAGCCTGGATGGTTTGCCTGGCTATGACGATGGGTGATGACGGAGACACCTCCCCGAATACCCTTCTCTATGAAGAGGTGCATGTCAATGTCGGTGAATAAATCCAAACCGACATCTGACATCTTGAGAGCGGCTTGCCACGCTAACCCCGGAGACGTCATCATGTGAGCGGCGTCTAGCTGGTAAAAGTCTAGAGTTAGGCGGCGGAAATTCTCAAAAACGTCTGCGAGGAGGAGCACATCCGTCTTCACGTACAGGTCGTGATATTCGCCAAGGTCTTTGATGCCGAAAGCTTCCCAAACAACTTGAGCGTGGTAATAATCTGCATCGGTGATGGAGGAGTTTGTAAGGGTGCTATAGAAGGCTTTCTGAGGTGGCAGAGATGTTTGTTGAAATTTAGTGAACGAGTCCATATACTCATAAGGGTACACTCCCTTCTTCAGCAAGAGATCTAAGGAAAAAAAAAATTAAATGATATTGTTAAGAGAACATTTATATAATATTAACATTGACTATATTACGTACCATGGTTAGATGCGATAGATCTCTTCAAAATGTGAAACTTGTCTCTCTCCAGATTATCGACAAGTTTCTGAAGCGATGCGTTCAGAAACTGGAGACTGTCAATAAACTGGAGAGTCACCGGGATCTTGTCAAGTTTCTTAGTGATGGAGAAGGAGATGTATTTCTCCATCGTTGTAGGGATGACTCCAATGTCATGGTCAGCCACTTTCCCTAGCCCCTGCATGATCAAATGCGCATCATAATTCTTCAGGTTGTGGAAGACGCAGGGAATCATTTTCCGCAACCTGAAGGCAAGGTTGCATTCATTGTGGAGCACTTGACGGAACTGACCGGTCAAGTGATCGTGGTCGTTCACCCGATCAGTTCCTAGTCGACCTTTGCAGAGGCCACAGTGTGTTGCAGCATTAATAGCATGCTGGTCTTGGGGAGTGAGTTTCATCGGGACAATGGTGGTCAGCTTCACCGCCAGCTCGTCCTTCTCTGCAATGATACTACTGATGAAGTGGTCCACTGCATCTTCTCCCCTGTAGACAGAGATGGGTTTGGTCGGCTTACTATCTGGACCTATAATGACATAGGCGTATCCGCAGGGGACGTGGGTAGCTATCTTCATAGTGCTGGAGGGGGTGGTGTCATCCAACTTCTCCACCAAGGCCTCAAAGTCCGCGTATATGATATACGGGACTTTCTGGGTAAACTTGTACTGACTAAATTCCAGTACACAGTCCTTTGGAGTCGGCATCTTGATGCATTGGGGTGAGTGCTCGTTACAGTACGGGACATGTGCTTTGAGAGTCTCCTCCTTGGCAAAACGATGCAGACAAGAATAACAATAGTGGGTCTTGTGTCCATGCTTAGTGAGGTTGGTGAGAAGCCTGGACATACTCTTAATTAGGCAGTAGTGCTGCCTCTCTCCTTCTGTGATATAGAGGAGGTTGATAACCTCAGGATCCTCCCTCTTAGAGATGTATAGGGGTAATATCTCATCATCTTCATAGCCGTAGATATTGATCCTCAAGTTGTTGAGGTTTTCAATTATCCGGACTTTGCAGGGTTGGACGGGACAGCTTACATTTCCCATCTTGAGCTCCTGCTCGTATTCTGCATAGTGAGAAACTCTGTATGGATGATCTGTATAGCTCATGGGGTGGAGGGCAGCCAGGACAGACCAGATGAAACATTTATTGTCTTCATTCTGGATGTTGAGAACTGCTTGCTTCGCTGCTAACTTGTTGGGTAACTTGAAGTGGCTGGCAGGGGCTAGAGGTTGATACGTTGCAGTCTTCACCTCCAAATGGATTATTTCATCGAGAACCCATCCAGACCCCTTCTCAATAAACTCGTCGAAGGACGTCTTTATTTTTTCGAAGGCCAGGGTGATGTGTTCAGGGAGGACGCTGTCATCCAGCTCCATGCTGACCTTGCTTCGGAAATAGGGGGTGGCATATTCCTCGTCTCCCTCATCACTCTTACGAACGAACCGGATTTTAGACACAGCATACCACTTGATAGCCCTCTTCTCTCCCAACTCCTCCTGCAGCACATCCTGAACTTGAGGATGACTTTCCCTAATGAAGAGAAGCAGGTCTCCAACTGCCTCTTCACTCGGGAATAAATGGCGGGTGGCAAAGACATCAGATGTCTTCACTTCAACTCTCCTCCTTCTAGGTGCAGGGGATGCAGGTTGAATTCCTCCTACTTGGGCAACTCGAAGGTGGGTGAGAAGATGTTGTTGAAGATGATCCTTACGGCCGAAACTCTTCCCGCAGTCAGGACAGGCATGGGGGGTAGCAGATTGATGGGTCTTCATGTGTCTTGTCAGATCGGAATTTCGATTGAAGGATTTTTGACACGTTCCGCACACAAAGTCTTTCTTGTCAGTATGGACTTTCAGATGTTGTGTAAGGTTGTACTTCTCTGTGAATGTCTTGTTGCAGAGGGTACACACCTGTTGACAATAAAACTTTGATAAGTTTACAGAAATTATTTCACAGTAATAGTAGAAATATTTTACAAAAATATGTATTCTCCAAAAATTACTTAATTTGCAAAATATCTGAAAACATTTTTATTAAAAATACTTTATTTCTATAAACTATCTATATCAATGAAACATACTTTATTTTAAATCAAAGTATCTAAAAACTTTCTCTGCGAAACATAATTTAAAAAACTACTACTTACATGAGGTTCAACAATGGAATTCCTAACATTGTAAGATCCAGCAATTGAGAATGTAGTATGTGGTGGGGGTCCAGCAACAGGAGTCTAAAAGAAAAGAAAAAATTATTTAACATTTAAATAAGCTATTTTAACATATTCTTAACAGTAGTTTATCCTTTGAATGTAATACTTACAGTTTTCTGATGGATTTTCATGTGCCGGGTAAGAGTAAATTTCTGTGTAAAACCCTTCTGACAGATGGTACAGACCTGTTGAAAATAAAACTTTGAGTAATATGTTTCTTAAAGTTATTATTCTTTCACTTAAATGATAAAAATAATACTTACATGCAAGTCTTGTGAGGTGGATGCAGCATTAGAAGGTCCAACAGCAGTAGATTCAACAACAACCTCCTAAAGTAAGATATTGAGAAATTATTCTAAGTTTTTTACGTCAGAGAAAAATCGGGCGTGAATTTGGGGCGACTTTGAATAGTTACAACATTGAAAATTACTAAGCAATGAAAATTTTGGCGTGAATCTTATACTAATATTCAAGTGAATGACATTTAGAAAAAATACCAAGTACAAATTTTGGCGTGAATCTTATACTAATGAACAACATTTAGAAAAAGTTTTAAGGAATATATTATTGACATGAATTTTAAATATAATTGAGAAAGTTTTAAGTGAACAAATCAATTATGCGACGTTAAATAACACAGTTTAAAATTTATCTTAGACATTAAACATTCATCTACTTAAAAGCACCAAGTTTAACCTTATTTAAAGAATATTCTTTTAGATACATAGTAAGTAATTTTGAAATAAATACAATCTATAAGCATTCAAACATAATTTAAAAATATATTACTAAAAGAACACTTACTTGGTCATTAACTTCCATAACGATATCCATGGGAGAAGGAGAACGTGATGATGACATTATAAATAACTGAAATTTAAAAAAATATATATAAATATCGAAAGAAAAACATACATTTTCAATACAAGTTGGAAATAATTTTTATGTAATACTTGAATCGACTACTTTAACATACTTAACACATTTTAATATATATATTACTTAAAAGATACTAACATTTCACAAATAATGAAAATTTACTTACCGAATAATTCAGATGAAATCAGAAAAAAGCTAAAGTAGCAGCAAAATATGATAAACAAGCACAATAAGCAAATACTAAGCAAACACGATAAACGTCTTTCGCCCTCAGGAATCTAAGTAGAAATGACGAGACGGCAACCGGTAGCGTCTATATATGAGGGGTGATCACGTAACTTCACCGATCAATCAGATTTCACGGTAGAGGGCGCTGCTTGGTTCTAACCGATCAGAGTGGGTGGGGAGCGAGACTAGGCATGTTTCAACACGCTTCAACGCGTTTGCGAGTTGAGTTGTTGATAACGATTGCAAAATATAAACTCATTGGCTTTTAACACATGACGTCATAATGATGATATGGCTGGAATCTAGCATTTAAACAGATAAGGTATTGGCGCTTATTTATTAAATGAATATTTATTTATAGAAAAATTATCACGTGGGTTTTTAACGTTGATACTTGTTGAAATGGAAAGATTTAAGTAATAGATGATGAATAATTATAAAATATAATTTAATAATTATTCATCATCTAAATATAATTTAATAATTATTCATCATCTATTACTTAAATCTTTCCATTTCAACAAGTATCAACGTTAAAAACCCACGTGATAATTTTTCTATAAATAAATATTCATTTAATAAATAAGCGCCAATACCTTATCTGTTTAAATGCTAGATTCCAGCCATATCATCATTATGACGTCATGTGTTAAAAGCCAATGAGTTTATATTTTGCAATCGTTATCAACAACTCAACTCGCAAACGCGTTGAAGCGTGTTGAAACATGCCTAGTCTCGCTCCCCACCCACTCTGATCGGTTAGAACCAAGCAGCGCCCTCTACCGTGAAATCTGATTGATCGGTGAAGTTACGTGATCACCCCTCATATATAGACGCTACCGGTTGCCGTCTCGTCATTTCTACTTAGATTCCTGAGGGCGAAAGACGTTTATCGTGTTTGCTTAGTATTTGCTTATTGTGCTTGTTTATCATATTTTGCTGCTACTTTAGCTTTTTTCTGATTTCATCTGAATTATTCGGTAAGTAAATTTTCATTATTTGTGAAATGTTAGTATCTTTTAAGTAATATATATATTAAAATGTGTTAAGTATGTTAAAGTAGTCGATTCAAGTATTACATAAAAATTATTTCCAACTTGTATTGAAAATGTATGTTTTTCTTTCGATATTTATATATATTTTTTTAAATTTCAGTTATTTATAATGTCATCATCACGTTCTCCTTCTCCCATGGATATCGTTATGGAAGTTAATGACCAAGTAAGTGTTCTTTTAGTAATATATTTTTAAATTATGTTTGAATGCTTATAGATTGTATTTATTTCAAAATTACTTACTATGTATCTAAAAGAATATTCTTTAAATAAGGTTAAACTTGGTGCTTTTAAGTAGATGAATGTTTAATGTCTAAGATAAATTTTAAACTGTGTTATTTAACGTCGCATAATTGATTTGTTCACTTAAAACTTTCTCAATTATATTTAAAATTCATGTCAATAATATATTCCTTAAAACTTTTTCTAAATGTTGTTCATTAGTATAAGATTCACGCCAAAATTTGTACTTGGTATTTTTTCTAAATGTCATTCACTTGAATATTAGTATAAGATTCACGCCAAAATTTTCATTGCTTAGTAATTTTCAATGTTGTAACTATTCAAAGTCGCCCCAAATTCACGCCCGATTTTTCTCTGACGTAAAAAACTTAGAATAATTTCTCAATATCTTACTTTAGGAGGTTGTTGTTGAATCTACTGCTGTTGGACCTTCTAATGCTGCATCCACCTCACAAGACTTGCATGTAAGTATTATTTTTATCATTTAAGTGAAAGAATAATAACTTTAAGAAACATATTACTCAAAGTTTTATTTTCAACAGGTCTGTACCATCTGTCAGAAGGGTTTTACACAGAAATTTACTCTTACCCGGCACATGAAAATCCATCAGAAAACTGTAAGTATTACATTCAAAGGATAAACTACTGTTAAGAATATGTTAAAATAGCTTATTTAAATGTTAAATAATTTTTTCTTTTCTTTTAGACTCCTGTTGCTGGACCCCCACCACATACTACATTCTCAATTGCTGGATCTTACAATGTTAGGAATTCCATTGTTGAACCTCATGTAAGTAGTAGTTTTTTAAATTATGTTTCGCAGAGAAAGTTTTTAGATACTTTGATTTAAAATAAAGTATGTTTCATTGATATAGATAGTTTATAGAAATAAAGTATTTTTAATAAAAATGTTTTCAGATATTTTGCAAATTAAGTAATTTTTGGAGAATACATATTTTTGTAAAATATTTCTACTATTACTGTGAAATAATTTCTGTAAACTTATCAAAGTTTTATTGTCAACAGGTGTGTACCCTCTGCAACAAGACATTCACAGAGAAGTACAACCTTACACAACATCTGAAAGTCCATACTGACAAGAAAGACTTTGTGTGCGGAACGTGTCAAAAATCCTTCAATCGAAATTCCGATCTGACAAGACACATGAAGACCCATCAATCTGCTACCCCCCATGCCTGTCCTGACTGCGGGAAGAGTTTCGGCCGTAAGGATCATCTTCAACAACATCTTCTCACCCACCTTCGAGTTGCCCAAGTAGGAGGAATTCAACCTGCATCCCCTGCACCTAGAAGGAGGAGAGTTGAAGTGAAGACATCTGATGTCTTTGCCACCCGCCATTTATTCCCGAGTGAAGAGGCAGTTGGAGACCTGCTTCTCTTCATTAGGGAAAGTCATCCTCAAGTTCAGGATGTGCTGCAGGAGGAGTTGGGAGAGAAGAGGGCTATCAAGTGGTATGCTGTGTCTAAAATCCGGTTCGTTCGTAAGAGTGATGAGGGAGACGAGGAATATGCCACCCCCTATTTCCGAAGCAAGGTCAGCATGGAGCTGGATGACAGCGTCCTCCCTGAACACATCACCCTGGCCTTCGAAAAAATAAAGACGTCCTTCGACGAGTTTATTGAGAAGGGGTCTGGATGGGTTCTCGATGAAATAATCCATTTGGAGGTGAAGACTGCAACGTATCAACCTCTAGCCCCTGCCAGCCACTTCAAGTTACCCAACAAGTTAGCAGCGAAGCAAGCAGTTCTCAACATCCAGAATGAAGACAATAAATGTTTCATCTGGTCTGTCCTGGCTGCCCTCCACCCCATGAGCTATACAGATCATCCATACAGAGTTTCTCACTATGCAGAATACGAGCAGGAGCTCAAGATGGGAAATGTAAGCTGTCCCGTCCAACCCTGCAAAGTCCGGATAATTGAAAACCTCAACAACTTGAGGATCAATATCTACGGCTATGAAGATGATGAGATATTACCCCTATACATCTCTAAGAGGGAGGATCCTGAGGTTATCAACCTCCTCTATATCACAGAAGGAGAGAGGCAGCACTACTGCCTAATTAAGAGTATGTCCAGGCTTCTCACCAACCTCACTAAGCATGGACACAAGACCCACTATTGTTATTCTTGTCTGCATCGTTTTGCCAAGGAGGAGACTCTCAAAGCACATGTCCCGTACTGTAACGAGCACTCACCCCAATGCATCAAGATGCCGACTCCAAAGGACTGTGTACTGGAATTTAGTCAGTACAAGTTTACCCAGAAAGTCCCGTATATCATATACGCGGACTTTGAGGCCTTGGTGGAGAAGTTGGATGACACCACCCCCTCCAGCACTATGAAGATAGCTACCCACGTCCCCTGCGGATACGCCTATGTCATTATAGGTCCAGATAGTAAGCCGACCAAACCCATCTCTGTCTACAGGGGAGAAGATGCAGTGGACCACTTCATCAGTAGTATCATTGCAGAGAAGGACGAGCTGGCGGTGAAGCTGACCACCATTGTCCCGATGAAACTCACTCCCCAAGACCAGCATGCTATTAATGCTGCAACACACTGTGGCCTCTGCAAAGGTCGACTAGGAACTGATCGGGTGAACGACCACGATCACTTGACCGGTCAGTTCCGTCAAGTGCTCCACAATGAATGCAACCTTGCCTTCAGGTTGCGGAAAATGATTCCCTGCGTCTTCCACAACCTGAAGAATTATGATGCGCATTTGATCATGCAGGGGCTAGGGAAAGTGGCTGACCATGACATTGGAGTCATCCCTACAACGATGGAGAAATACATCTCCTTCTCCATCACTAAGAAACTTGACAAGATCCCGGTGACTCTCCAGTTTATTGACAGTCTCCAGTTTCTGAACGCATCGCTTCAGAAACTTGTCGATAATCTGGAGAGAGACAAGTTTCACATTTTGAAGAGATCTATCGCATCTAACCATGGTACGTAATATAGTCAATGTTAATATTATATAAATGTTCTCTTAACAATATCATTTAATTTTTTTTTTCCTTAGATCTCTTGCTGAAGAAGGGAGTGTACCCTTATGAGTATATGGACTCGTTCACTAAATTTCAACAAACATCTCTGCCACCTCAGAAAGCCTTCTATAGCACCCTTACAAACTCCTCCATCACCGATGCAGATTATTACCACGCTCAAGTTGTTTGGGAAGCTTTCGGCATCAAAGACCTTGGCGAATATCACGACCTGTACGTGAAGACGGATGTGCTCCTCCTCGCAGACGTTTTTGAGAATTTCCGCCGCCTAACTCTAGACTTTTACCAGCTAGACGCCGCTCACATGATGACGTCTCCGGGGTTAGCGTGGCAAGCCGCTCTCAAGATGTCAGATGTCGGTTTGGATTTATTCACCGACATTGACATGCACCTCTTCATAGAGAAGGGTATTCGGGGAGGTGTCTCCGTCATCACCCATCGTCATAGCCAGGCAAACCATCCAGGCTGTCCTGAATATAATGCTGCTGAGAAGAAGAAACATATATTGTACCTGGATGCCAATAACCTCTATGGTAAGCACGAATTTACTTTAAAACTGTCATTTTTTTTATTTAGCTTCTATGTTAATATTGAATGATTTAATTGAATTTTTCTTTCAGGTTGGGCCATGTCTCAATATTTACCTGTTGGTGATTTTCAGTGGGTGGACCCTGAAAACATCTCTACTCAAACCATCTTGGACCAAGCAGATGATGCAGATGAGGGTTTCATCCTAGAAGTGGATCTCGACTATCCTGCTGAACTCCACGATCTCCATAATGATTATCCTCTGGCTCCCGAACGCTTCGCCATAAAGCCAAATATGCTGTCTCCTACCGCCCTCGAGATTTTGGAAGAAATGCAGATGAAGCCAGCTTCTTCCAGCGAGAAACTCGTTCCGAATCTTCAGTCAAAGAAGAATTATGTTATACACTATCGTAATCTGAAGCTATACATTTCCTTGGGACTGAAACTAACTAAAGTCCATAGAATTCTAAAATTCTACCAACAACCTTGGCTGAAGGACTACATAGCATTTAATACGGAGCAGAGAAAACTGGCCAAAACATCGTTTGAAAAAGATTTCTTCAAACTTCTCAACAATGCGGTGTTCGGGAAAACTATGGAAAATCTGAGGAATAGAGTGGATGTTCAGTTGGTGAACAACCCACATAAAGCCAAGAAACTGGTCGCGTCTCCTGCCTTCCATGCCTTCACTGAGTTTGATAACAGCTTGGCAGCAGTACAAAGAAAAGTGAAGAGTCTCACACTTAATAGACCCATTTATGCTGGTTTCGCCATCTTAGAACTGAGCAAGGTTTTAATGTATGATTTCCACTATAATGTCATCATGAAGAAGTATGGAAGTAATGCCCGCCTACTATTCACTGACACAGATTCACTCACTTATGGACTCACCACCCCAGATCTGACTGCTGACTTACATCAGTTAAAGGGATTTTTTGACTTTTCTGACTACCCATCAGATCATCCTCTACACGATGTGTCTAACAAGAAGAAGATCGGCTACTTTAAGGATGAACTTAACGGAAAATCTGCTTTGGAGTTTATAGGGCTTCGTTCCAAAATGTATTCCATTTTAAGCGAGTGTGGTGAGAAACAAACGGCCAAGGGGATCGCAAGAGCAGCTCAAAGACAGCTAAAACATCAGACCTATAGAGACTGTCTTCTCAATCGACAACCTTCGTCTGTGGTTCAGCATCGGATCGGTAGTGAAAAACATCACATTTTCTCCATCCAGCAAAGAAAGCGAGCGCTCTCGGCATTTGATGACAAGCGATACCTGTTGGAGGATGGTATAACTAGTTATGCGTATGGTCACTACAAAATTCCTTAAATTTAATTCTTCTAACTTAATTTTTCGCAATTCATTAACTATAGTCATTATTTTTACTAAAATATTACATTAACTTAATTTTTATAAAAACTAAAATTAGTATATTTTCAGGATTTTGTTAGTGACCATTAAATTTAATTTTGGGAAATATACGTTCCCCCAAGTCTTCTTCAAAAAACTGGACACTCTTAAATTTAATTTTTAATGTAACTCTATTCTAGAAATAGTTTATGTCCAACATTACTCTTTTAGACTAAAACTTTAAAATTGTTAAGAGGTGAAGATATCTTCTTAAAGGATATCATCGGATGGTTGATTAGTGACCTCAAGTTTCAAAGAAATATACGTTCTTTGGAATAAGAATTTTTTTTTTTTTTTGTTAGGGTGGAGTGAGGCGGTACCAATTCTTCCTAAAAGAGGTATCGGGCTGGAGGTGGGTCCTCACCGTTAATAAATAATTTTTCAAAATTTATTAATTGTAATTCTAAAGTCTTAACTTATTCAAAATTAGTTAGGGAAGGGGGGTGGGTAGATGAGTTACCATGAAGGCAATGTCCGACAGCCGATATTTTAACAATTGTTTGGTAAAATATTGAAATGTCACGTGTAGCTCGGGGTTAGGGTTCTTTTTGACCCTTAGCAAATGGCCTTCCTTTTATTAACTTTTCAAATTTAACATTTTTTTTTTTTTTTTTTGTAACTTTGTTGCAGGTATTTTAACTTGGCTAAAGGATATGTAAGTAACTCGCTAGAAAACCAAACAGTCAATCAGGAGTTAACTTTTGGTCACATGTTTAAAACTTATCAGTCACAAGCGAGCATTTAGCTGACCGATCAGAACTCGTTGCCAACACCTGAAAACTAAATTTGGTATATATCCAATGTTATCACCACTTAAAACGTAAATCTTAACATAGAATGACGACATATCTACTGTGACGTCATTAGTAAAAATATCTATCACTCTTAACTTATTCGTTTAGAAGCAGCCCTAGAACAATTCAGCTCCATCTTAAAGGTAAATCGAAACTAAAAAGTGTTGCCACCGCTCAAAACTTTGATATAAAACACATTATGACGTCATATCAACTGTGACGTCACGCAATAAAAGCCTATTACTCTAACTTATTCACTAAGAAGCAGTCCTAGAACAACTCAACCCCGTCTGCTAGATAAACCGAAACTAAAAAAAGTGTTGCCACCGCTCAAAACTTTGATATAAAACACATTATGACGTCATTCACACTGTGACGTCATACACAAACAGCTTATAATGAAACTAAAACAGCAGCAGGAGGGAAACAACTCCACTCCACTTCCGGGCACGTGATTTCCGGTGACGTCATATCCGGTGATGGCTCTTCCTGTGACGTCATATCCGGTCACGCCCCCATACCATACCATTGCGCATTGCGCCCTGGCTTCGGATCGGCATTTTCTAACTACTAATATGCAAGTCGTCTGTTGACTTATGCTGAGA
The DNA here is from genome assembly GCA_963978545.1 of Linyphia triangularis. Lineage (NCBI taxonomy): Eukaryota > Metazoa > Arthropoda > Arachnida > Araneae > Linyphiidae > Linyphia > Linyphia triangularis. The sequence continues at coordinate 62,469,824 of OZ021729.1, forward strand.
GAAATTGCTCTACTACAGAGCGGGAAGCTTTAGCTGTCATATGGGCTCTAAACAAATGTCGTGGCTATATCGATGGATCAGAAGTTACAGTTGCTTCTGACCATCAATCGTTGAAGTGGCTCATGAGTCTGAAATCTCCTTCTGGAAGACTTGCCAGATGGGCTTTGCAGTTACAGTCATTCAACGTTAAGATGACTTACATTCAGGGTAAATGTAATGTTATGGCTGACATGCTGTCACGTCCAACTTGCCATGATGAATCCAAAGAAGTTTGTGACCTATGTATGGTTGTTGCTGACTTTCCTACTCGACGTCCAGCAGAGATACGAACTGAACAGCTGAAAGATGAGGACATAAAGAATATCATTGAAAGTTTTGAAGGAAAAGATACAGATGTTTCCAGATGGACTGGACGGGGTTATCTAATGAATAATGGAATTCTTTACTGGTACTCTCCAGATTCAGAATCTGAAGATGCTCAGTTAGTTGTTCCCTCCCATGAACAAGAGTTGGTGTTGAAAGAGCATCATGATGCTCCTACTGCTTCTCACTATGGTATAGAAGGAACTTTTCAACGGATAGCTACTCGATATTATTGGACTGGAATGCTCAAAACTATTGCCGAGTATGTAAAGAATTGTCCTGACTGTAGTAGATACAAAGCTTCTAACCAAAAGCCTTCAGGTTTATTACAAACACCAGTGTATTCCCAAAGGTTTGAAACCATTGCCATCGACTTCTTTGGTCCATTACCTGAAGGAGAAGGAGGGAAAAAGTGGATTTTCATAGTCGAAGACTGCGCCACCAGATGGATTGAACTGTTTGCCATTGAGACATCTACAGCAAAAGAGTGTGCGCTTACGCTCTTGAATGAAGTTTTTCTTCGATATGGGCTCAGCCGTCGTGTCATTAGTGACAATGGTGCGCAATTCGTAAGCGCTATAATGCAACAACTGTTGTATTTCCTTGACATAAAACAGTCTCACTCCCTTCTATCCCCCTCAAGCAAATCCTGTCGAAAGAAAAAACCGGGATCTAAAGCTGCGCCTAGCGATATTGGTCGGTAATGACCACAGCACTTGGGTAGAGCGGTTGCCTTCCATTCAGTTTGCCATGAACTCGTCGAAATATGAAAGTACAGGACAGACAGCTGCTTACCTACATTTTGGTAGAGAAATGAGGACTCCTGATGATGTCTCTCGTGATCTAAGAGCCATCATTCAGAATGATAACCTTGTCCCAGAAATAACACCCTACCTTAAAAGATTTGCTGAGACATTGAAAGGAGTTCGGGAGAGGGTAGAGATACAGCAGGATCGTCGAAAAGACTATGCTGATAAATCTCGAAAAGAAGGACCTAGTTACGTCCTGGCGATATGGTATGGATTACATCACATCATTTAAGCAACAAGAAACATGGAAAAACATCGAAGTTTAAACCGAGAAGAAACGGACCATATGTAATATTGACTCAAAGATCTCCAACAACATATGAAGTGGGTAATCAAGACAATCTTGATGTGCCATTAGGTACTTATCATAGTTCAGCACTGTGTCCTTACCAAGGTCAAGATTCTCAGCCAGAAGTACCTCTTCGAAAACGCGGACGGCCTAAAAAGAAAGCTGCAATCCCAGATTCACCTTCACCAAAATAAGATCACAAGAACATTTCTGTGTCTGGCTCCTGGTCGGGACGACTTCGGACCCAGAGGGGGAGTCTGTAGAGGAATAAATATACCCTCGTGCATCTCTAGCTGGATGAATAACTCCTCGTGCCGTCACAACTATATATCCTCGTGCCGTCACAACTATATATTCTCGCGCTTTACCTTGGTAGTTGTGTTCTATTCATGGGTTGATGTTTGGAAACAAATCCCAAGTCGTCTCTGATTGGCAGACTTCCCGCGTCTTCTGGTTACTCATTTCCGGCAGAGTATCTCTGTTTTCAATGCATTTGTCATTTCGATTCAAGGTTTGTTTTGCATTTAAAAACTCAAATGAACAGCGACTATTTTAAAAAATTGGAGCTTTTAGCTCAGATGAGATACTAAATACTAAGAGAAATTAATTATCGATGGACGGATCGATTTATCCGATCCATTGGATGTTTTTTAAAGCTAACTGTTTGTTGACGATACCAGACATAGGCCAGAAGTCTCGTTTGGATACATTTATATGTACCAAATTTTGTTTTAGATACCCAATTTGATGAAATAAAGATTTTTTTTCCTCAAAAGTTTCAGCTCATATGATATAATTTTACCATTTTAAGACATAAATAATATATTTAATATTAACTTCATTTGCTTGACAGGTTTGTATTTTTAGAGATTAGGCTGTATTTCTTGTAACGCTACACATTAATTTATACAGTACTTTAAATTAAATGTCATGTTTTTAAGTTTTTTTTTTTTTTTAAAGGTGTTTGAGTGAATTATTTGTGTTAGGTCATTATAAAAAGTGTATTATAACTTCAAATGATGTGTCTACTAAAATATTTAAGGGTCATTCCGTGCAAAGAGGAACAAATTTTAATAAAGAATCTAATTTATAGAATTTTTTGTACAAAAAGATTCAAAGTTCACTCCTGGTAGTTTCTTTTTTTTAATAAATTAATTTCTAAAAGTGAACAACACTCGAATTCCGGTAGAGTTTGTTCAATTTTGATGGAAGTGGGTGGTGCGATTAAAAAAACGTATAAAATAATTTATTTTTTGCCAACAGGTTATATTAAGGATTTTTTAATTACTATATTACTTCAATATTAAAAATGATTGAAACAAGTATTTCATTGATTTTATAAAGGATAATTTTGGGTAACATATGTTACCAGAAATGTGTTTACTTTCAGATGATATTAAAAAAAAATTAACACATATTTGTTAGCATAAATTTTTCTTAGTTATAGATACGTACTTTGTTGTCAGTTTAAGTTGCAATGTTATTAAAGACTTACAATTTTTCTAATCAAGCCTAAGGATATCAATTTAGAAATTTTTTATTTTATATTATGTACCAATATTGATTTCAATATTTTGATATCAATAGTGGTGGTTCTTGCAAACCCATCTTAAAAGCTGATATACCTGGTAAAATATGAAAAGGTAAATTTTTAATTCATTCAGTGTGTACAAACAAAATTTATTCTATTAGTCCGAGAGACGACTGCAATTTTTGGACCCCATCGAACATCATTCTGAATATTTTATAGAATTTGGAGAAAAGTGAGTAGATTACAATCCACTGGTCTGCCGTGGCAAAAATGGCCGAAACTGATCAAAAATCGATTTGGAATGAATTGAACTAAAATCCGATTGACAAATATGTCATAACATGATAAAAAGAGAACAAACTTTTTCGTCTGTCAACCCACTGCATTTTGATTTTTAATGAAGAAAAGCGCAAACGATTTCTGATCTCTGCCTCGGAAAACTTGTATCCTTTAAAAGTAAGCCAAATTAGCGACATCAATTACGTCATCAGTGACGTAATGTTTATTGCCAATTTGGCTCATTTGTGAAAGATGCTAGTAAGCCATAGCCACACATCCGAATCGTCTGCAACCTTCTTAATTGAAAATTAAAGAGTGAGGGTCACCAAAAAAAAAATGCTCATTATTTGGCAAGTTAAGGCGCATTTGACAACTGGATTTAGTTCAACTCATTAAAAGCCGATTTTTGATCAGTTTTGACCATTTTTGCCACCAGTGGATTCGTAATCTACTCACTTTTCTCTAATTTCTATAAAAAAAATCAGAATGATGTTCGATGGGGTCCAAAAATTGCAGTCGCCTCTCAGTCTATATTTCATACTCCATTTCATACCTATATTTTGTACCTCATTGCGGAACGAAGCAACATCGCCCGTACTTCCTTCTTGACTACACTTTATTCATTATGATTAAAATTTATAACTATGGATAAATACTAAGACTCAGAAAGACACAGTTTGTATCAACAAACACGGAGATCAAACACCAACCGGAAGTTGCGAAAAGTCTCTGTGGTCTCGTCCGGTTTACAGCGCCATCTATGCACCGCTTCTCACTTCAAGTCATGAATAGATTTTAAGATAGCAGTTTGAGTTTGGAGAATGGCGTATTAACTAATAAAGTTGTTTCTTTAAACCGTTTCGTTTTATTACAATCGTAAACACTTAACCATTTACAAGTTTGTTATCTCACCGATATCACTGCTATATAAATAAATAAATAAATAAATAAATAAATAAATAAATAAATAAATAAATAAATAAATCGTTTTCTGGTAGCAAGCCAGTCATGCTTGTTACCCGAGCACTCCGTAACCCTTGCTTGTTTTTCCGAAACATTACAGAAAAATTATTACGATAATCCTCAAAACGCTGAGGTTATTTCGAAATTATCAATTTTGCAAATGCACAAACACATTATTATTTTTATAACATTAATACATAGTCAGCAATAACATGTATATTGATTATTTAAAACTGTTTAATACTGCGGGGTTTCGATCAGCTATAAATAGCAAAATTGGAATCCAAAGGCCATTCCATTACTACTTATCATTTACTTTTTATAAGGGGGGGGGGGGACAGGGAAAAAAAACTGTATTAAAAATATTTATTTATGAAGAATCCATACGTTTGAAAAGCCAGTACGATCTACAAATATCACGTTTTGAAAATCCAATTAAATGAAATTTAGTTTATTTTTTATTTGTTGAAAGGCAGATCCCTTGTTTGGGGTACCGATGCGGATGTACTCTACGTATGCGACAAAAACATAGATGGCAATGGAAAAATTGGTTCCTACAAAAATTTGGAAACTATTCAACTAAGTTAACATAATTGGAATGGCGTCCAATGGCAAAACAACTTCAATTTACAGGCAAAAAGGGGCTTTTACAAAGATGACCTATAATTAAGATCCAAGTTTCAATTTGATTTCGAATGTTTTATTTTAAATCCAATTAAGAGTCAAGCTAAATATCGGATACCTGAATAATTAGATACACCATGATGTTTGCTAATTGACAATAATTACCATTTATCGGAGATGAGTCAATGGGACCTGACATACAATATCTTACATGGGTATTAGTCACCCTAAAAATAGAGGGGAACGTAATTTGCTGCTCCATGTATGGGATTAATGTACAGTAATCTTGTGACTGTGATAACTGATAACCATATCTTAAGTAAGTAAAAAAAAAAAAAAAAAGGCAGGCATTAATCTGTCAGGGTTTAAGAAAATATAGTCCGAGAGGTGACTGCAAATTTTGGACCTCATCGAACATCACTCTGAAACTCATATGGAATGTAGAGTTATGCTAGCTGATTAACAATCACGTGGTCTGCCGAAGCGCATTTGGCCGGAAGTGTCCGAAAAGCGTGACCGCAAGTGCAATTTTTGGGTACCAAAATACCTCATCGAAGATCACTCTGAAATTCACAGAGAATGAAGAGAATTACCTACCGAGTAAGAATCACTTGGTCGGCCGAACCACATTTGGCCGGAACTGTCCGGCAACAAAATAACAACTTAAGGAATAAATTAAAAATATCAATCAAACACTCTCCCGCATGATCGATGCTAAGACAGCATGGATTGTTGCTGGATATGATATAAAATACGATCATGGACGTCATATGATGAAGCTTATTAAAATAGGTGTGTGGAACATTGCACACCTTTCAATTACATTTTAATACTGACATGGATTTGGGTCATTTACAGTTTTTATAATTTCATCCTTCATTTAGAATAAAGGACCAGTTTTGCGATATTTTTTGCGATATTTCTTGTATGGGTCTTGGAAAAAAAAAAAAAATCACAAAAATGGTGAATTCGGCGATATACTTTTCTATCAACGATCGTTGATTAGGTTTGCTCAAGGAAAGAGAGCTCTGTATTGAAAGCATACATTTTTCAACTTTTTATGCCATTAAAACATTTTATGGGAATTTCGGAGGTGGGGTTGTTTAGAACACTTTAAGAGGCATTAGCACAGCGACTTTTATCAAAATCGTATGAGCTGTTTTTTAGCAATCATTGAAAAACATGATTTTTTCAATGGCAGCTACATTATGCGCATGAGCGATTTTGACGAAAACCTTCATGGTAGGTCTAATTTCCACCACTAACCCTCATACCAAATTTGAACATCACTTGTCAATTTGTTCGGGAGTCATGCTGACCACACACACACACACACACACACACACACACACACACACACACACACACACACACACACACACACACACACACACACACACACACACACACACACACACAGAGATAGAAATTTTTTCTAGATAAGTTTTTTGAAATCAGGATATTTCAAAACGTAGAGATATGCGATTTTTTTTTTTTTTTTTTTTTTTGACCGAATGCTATACTTTTATTATCCTACGTAGGTATATATACATATGGGTAATTGAAAGTAAAAATATATACATATATCATTTGGGCTAAGGATTACAAAATCATTTGTTGAAATGAAAGTCATATTCTAAAAATTGAATGATTGTATGCCGATATTTCTGATCAGAACTTTCTACATTGTTATGTTAAGTAGTCGTCTTATTTTTCTATGGTAATTTCTTATTTCTTTTCAAATACAAATTGATGTCTCAAAATGAGTGTTTGTTTTTTGTGCAAAAAAGATAACAAATTGTCGGAATTGAACGAAATGCGCAGAAGTAATAAAATATCAAGTATGGAACGATTATTCTGTCTCCATATATTGGATATCATTTACGATGTTACCGAAAGATTATGACATTAATGAAAGAATATAAAGATGAATTGTACAACAGCATATCACCGAAAATTGTAAGTAGAATTAGTTTAATTAAGTGATATACGATACGTCTTTAGGTACCCAAAGCTGCACTTGCGGATTGGTCTGCCGGACAAATCCGGCCAAATGCGGTTTGGCAGACCAAGTGATTCTTACTCGGTAGGTAATTCTCTTCATTTCCTGTGAATTTCAGAGTGATGTTCGATGAGGTATTTTGGCCTCCAAAAAGTGCACTTTCTGATTGGTCTGCCAGACAGTTCCGGCCAAATGTGGTTCGGCCGACCAAGTGATTCTTACTCGGTAGGTAATTCTCTTCATTCCCTGTGAATTTCTGAGTGATGTTCGATGAGGTATTTTACCCCCAAAAAGTGCACTTTCGGATTGGTCTACCGGACATTTCCGGCCAAATGCGGTTCGGTAGACCAAGTGATTCTTACTCGGTAGGTAATTCTCTTCATTATCTGTGAATTTCAGAGTGATGTTGGATGAGGTATTTTGGCCCCCCAAAAGTGCACTTTCGGATTGGTCTGCCGGACAGTTCCGGCCAAATGCGGTTCGGCAGACCAAGTGATTCTTACTCGGTAAGTAATTCTCTTCATTCTCTGTGAATTTCAGAGTGATGTTCGATGAGGTATTTTGGTACCCAAAAATTGCACTTGCGGTCACGCTTTTCGGACACTTCCGGAAAAATGCGCTTCGGCAGACCACGCGATTGTTAATCAGCTAGCATAACTCTACATTCCATATGAGTTTCAGAGTGATGTTCGATGAGGTCCAAAATTTGCAATCGACTCTCAGTCTAATAGGATGTAAACAGAATCCAATAATCACAATTATTTTATTTTTAAACCCATTTCCTGATTTCTTAACTTTTTTACATCTTCTGGTTTATTATTTTTCTTTATATAGAGTAAAAGTCGGTCAAGGATCTCAATATTGAACCTTCCATCAAGATTTCATATTAAAGAACTTCTTTATTATGTGTTTATACATAGCCCGATCGTAGAGCATGCCATTAATTGTTAATCAGTGGGTCCGGTTAAAATCGATGTTGAGGTCTCTCTGATTAAGAATATTTCTAATGTATCAAGAAGGGTTCACAAAAAGTTAAAAGCCTTAAAAAAGTGTATTTCACCTAAAAAATATAAATGAAGCAAAAATTAAAATAAAGTTACATTCCAACTACTGCTGATCTATTTCTAACGAGACCCTGATTCTGCCTAATGAAATAAAACTGGCCATATCTGCAAAAAAAAAAAAAAAATTATATATATATATATATATATATATATATATATATATATATATATATATATATATATATATATATATATATATATATATATATATATATAAGGTCTCGTTAGAAATATTTAGATCAGCAGTAGATGGAGTGTAACTTTATTTTCATTTTTATTTCATTTATATTTTTTAGGTGAAATACACTTTTTTAAGGCTTTGTATTTTAACTTTTTGTCAACCCTTCTTGATACATTAGAAATATTTTTATTCCGAGAGACCTCAACATCGACCCTAACCGAATAAATATATAAATAAATAAATAAATATATATATATACAGGGTAGTTATAATTAAAACTACCCTGTTTAGAGCTACGTAGAATCCGTTCTAATGAACAGATTTTGATGAAACTTGGTATATACAATATATTGGGGACCATGGGGAAAAGAAATCCGCAATAAAAAATTGTACTTCAAAGTTTGACCTCCAGGTGAAAATGTGGCGCATAAAGAACGAAAACCAAAAATTGAAAACTCAAGTTTTTATTTAATTACGGCTTATGTTCAATGTGCATTCCATTTACGTCAACCACATGCTCGAAGCGTATTATAGCGTGTTCAACAGTAGCGCGAAGGGTTTCTCGATCAATTGCAGCAACATGACGTATTATGCTTGCTTTCAATTTAGGTAGAGTCCGTATGCTCCCTCCTTACACACGATCTTTCAGATACCCCCATAACCAGAAATCACAGGGATTTAAGTCCGGAGAACGAGGGGGCTAGGCAGTCGAAAAACATCTCGAAATTACCCGATCATCTCTAAAGAGGGCATTATGTAATGCCGTCACACGTCGGTTTTTATACCCCTCTCAATTTTCATACCGTTCTTTCTCGTACGTGAAAATTGCCATCTATCTGTTGAATTTTGTACAATTTTTGAGGAGGGACGGTGTGCAAATTCGGAATGGTTTAAAAAGCTACTAGTTACTGCAGTAAAATCAGTCTGCCGTTAGAAAAGAAAGAACGTGCTTTCCTGGTGATGTTATTTTATCACAATGGCTGTAATTTGTCAACTGCGCTGCGAGACTATCGATGCTTGAAAGGACTACGAAAAGGGCCTATGTCGCGGCAAGCTTTGAAGAAGAAGATGATTTTTAAATTTGAAGAGACTGGAGAGTTGGGTTGTGCTGAAAGGAAGAGGACGACAACGGGTTTCAAATGAAACTGTGTAAGAAGTCACTCTTGCCGAGGTCGAAAGAACCTCCGGTAACCAATGTTCTTCTACAAATGCTCGAGCGGTGTCACGTGATTTGTCTATCCCTTGGTCTACAGTTACAAAGATTTTTCGATCCCTTGTAAAATGGTATCCATATAAGATCCATGTTGCGCAAGCACTGATACCTGCTGACTCGGGTAAACACACACAATTTTGTCGAATTTTTTTGGACAGAATAATCGTTGATAATGCATGGCCTTGGAACATTTTATGGTCGGACGAGGCGTATTTTACACTAGATGGAGCCGTAAATACTCACAACTGTCGAATATGGGGAACGGCAAAACCTAATGTTGTGCATGAACAGTCTGTTTCCTGATTACATTACTTTATGGTGTGGTTTTACTGCTGAATTTATTCTTGGTCACTTTTTCTTTGAGGAGAGTACGCTTCGTGGCCCTCAAAGGTGTTCGATTACGGGGAACCGCTACTGCAAGCTTCTTCGGCAGCAAGTCATTCCTGCCCTACAAGAACGAGAATGTTTAGAGACTACTGTCCTTATGCAAGATGGTGCAACACCTTACATTGCACGACCAGTGAAGAAAGGGGGAAAAAAAAAAATAGTTAAAATTTTTAGCAATAGCTGGTGCTGTAAGCATCATAACTTAGAGGGGTTCGACTACAAATGACAAATGAATCCTAAAACAACGGCTAAAGTGTAAGTTTCACGTTAAACCAGCTGTACTATTCAGTGTGCATGACTGTACAAGTGTGATACTGTTAGTTACACAAGCCCATCAATCAAGGCAAGGTCGTAACACATGGGATGGGAAAAATCATTTTATGGACTTTAAATTTTAAATATGGCATAATATTATGGGGTTGCCATTGAACTTTTTAAAGTTTTGTTTACTTTCAATGACTTAGTTAAAGTTCAAAATCTTCCAGTAATTACAATGAGGAACTATCACGTTTTTTGGTTTATTTTTAAATAAAAGTAGAGAAAAAATCATGAAAAACAATACCATTCTTAAAAACGCTCAAATTAATTTATATAAAAGAAATTCTTTTTGATTGAAAATATTTACATGACAGTCTTTTAAGAAATTGCAGATATTAAGAAAAAATAAAATGTGCCTTAGTCCCTCAAATCAGGCAATTCGTTCCGCTGTGGTTGTGACGTTACAACGTACTATCGTTCGGGGTCGTTCGATAGCGATAGAAGGATCGACTCGAATGAGATTGGCTGGAATTGAAACTTGTGTTATCGAACATTTTCCTTTTTCCTATGAGAAAAAAGTTGCTCTGCGCATGCTCGGTCGTGTTCAGCGCCCGCTTGGCAAAATGCCAGTTGGAATCGTTAAATTCGAGTTCCAATTATTTTTGCTCCACTGTTTTGTTTAATATTGTAGTTTTTTTTTTAAATTTTTAAATTGTAAAAATGTAAACTGGTTTTGTAAGAGGACAATCAGACCATTTGAAAAAAAAAAAAAAAAAATAACTCATCGATGATGGCTGTCGATTTCAACATGAATATGGATTTAGTAACGGCACAAATACGAAGTGTAAAATCTGTCAGATTCTCTGCTTCATATACTCCCTGTTTCTCAGAGGCGTACTGAGACATAAAATCGGCCTGGTCTCAAGTGATTTAAGATTTATGCCGGTCCAAATTTTCAATATAATCATAAGTCAAATTTTAAAAGTTATTGATAAATTTAAATATTCATTAAATAATTATTTTAATAATTAACATATTTCATTAATAAAATATTTAATTTTAATGATTAATATATTTTCATAATTAAATACCAATATTTAATAATCAATTTCCTTAATTAAATAGATTTATTTTTTTTATAAATTTTAACATCTCGATGGTTAGGATTTGATTTGAATAAACCTATGTTCGATCGCTGCAATCCTCTTTGCCATTTCGATAACTAGGCCTAAGTATCTCGTGTACTCTTTTATGCTCTTCTCTAACGGCCGTAGTTTCCCGAATTCTCAACCCGGAGTTATAAGATCTCAACCTCCCAAAAACCGGTCTCAACTCGAGGGTTAGCGAAAGTCGTAGTCTTCGGCTATTTTCAACACCGAGTTATGTCAACCTAGAGTTCATAAACTCAGCTAATATCAACCCTCCTCCCGAGCACGGTTGAGACTGAATTTCATAACCTGCCCATGCGCAGAGGATAAATTTGTGACGTTTGTTTTGTTTTGCGCTTCAGTCTCGACTCTTGCTTTGCAAAATAATTAAACATCAATGATTTGATATTGCTAGCGGATTAGGAGTTTTTAGAAAAATTAGAGAGCAGAAGGGGGGAAAAAACAAGATTACGTGTCGATTATTTTTCGCTATATGACGACCTGGATTTTCAACGGCGGTACAGGCTGACGAAGGAAACAACGATGGAAATTTGTAGCCTACTGAATTTTTATCTTTGGATGCATGTGGGCTTTGCATATTATGTTTTGAAAATTTCCTAGCCTCAATTTCAGCGATTCTCAACCACTGTGCCGCGGCACTTTTGTGTGCCGCCAAATTCTTAAAGTATGCCGCCAAATTTTAGAAATGTATATTTGTAATTAATCCCTTCATAAACATACTGTTGTTTTTGTAGTACATATTATTTTATTTTACATTCCAAATAATTATCATAAACTATTTTACACAGTGTATAATAGGTGTATTACAGTGTATTATAGGTAATATTATATGTAGGTAAAGTAAACAACTTTTAAAAGCTTCAGTGACAGCGACAAATGCCGCGTTCTTCTGGCAAAACGAAGTTTTGTTGGTTTCTTTGCATTCGATGATGCTAATCCGTTGTTGGATTAACTCCAACAACAGATTTTTTTCGTACGGAGTGTACGTTTTTTTTTTTTGCAAAAGTGAATCCATTTTTCAATTTTTTCAAATCACTTAAAACACAAGAATACAAAATGACAACAGACTACAAGATAAACACAAGACCAAAGCATTCTGGGAACGGAAATCACATGACACTTCTAGACCAATAGCAAGCTGTCCTTCAACTCTGAGTTGATAAGCTTCGAGTCCATAAACTCCGCATTGAAAAATCCCGAAGACTACCGTTTTTTTAACCCCGGGTCAAGGCTCTCGACCCAGAGCTTATGAACTCAGGGTTATAGTAGCAAGGTTGAGATTTCGGGAAGCTACGGCCGTAAGTCTATTAGGCAAGCGGATCATTATATCCCTGACCTTAGACCTAACCAATCTTACTGCACACCATATAGTGGTTTTGGCCTGGTTTTACTGAGTTTTATTACGAAGTTCTACCACCATCCCTATTTGGCCCCTGCACGCTAAGAAGCGGAGTGATGAGTGTAAAGTCTAAGCAGAATAATGCTCTGCAGGTCGACCCCGGGAATGATTTTGAACTGGGGGAAGTTATCCCCAACGATATAATGTCGGATATTGACGACGGTGATGATTCTGATGTTGAAAAGACCGTGTATTCTCCGGTCCGGATTACACTTGATGCTGCCAGACCTCCACCCCCTTTGCCTCAAATAGATACGGATATATACTACCCGAAATCGGCTATTGACGTTTGTAACCTACGCCAACATGTGGAGGCCAATTACAGGTACCTGATGATGTGCCACGAAAAGACCATTAGCACACAGAGACAACCTCTCCTACCACCAGAATCGATTGTAAAATTGAAGAACATAGCCCTCAGGACGGCAGAATCTATACAGCATAACCTAGGTGAGTTGAGCAAAGTTCCCTGCACTGTTAGTAACTGTAAAGTGAACCATGTTATTGTAGCTACCCCCAAAAAAGCTGTTAAAAAACGAGCCCTAAAATCTTCTACCCCCGTTAATCCTGCTAAAACTAATGGAAAAAGGTCCCTTGAAAGTTCCCCTGTTCTTATTAATGAACCTGTTAATGATCAAACCAAATTCGTTCACCCGCATAAATATGCTAAACCCTTCCCCCCCAAAAAAAAACAAATTGAGACACCCGTCTCCAACAAATTTGATAACCTTCTTGTTGATGAGGTCCCCTCTACTGAGCCTGAATTCACGCCCGAAATTCCTCCCTTCATGGTTAGGATAGGTGACAAGGATAATTTTAGAGAACTCTGCAGATTAATGGAAGGAGCTGCCCATAATGAGATTAAATTCAAAATCCAAGGTGAATTCATCAAGACCATCACCCGCACCCAAAATGACCACCGCACTGTTACACAGATGCTGCATAATCAAAATATTGACTATTACACTACTAATCTTCGTAAGGAACGCCCCTGTAAAGTTGTCATTAAGGGTTTACCAGTCAATACTCCTGTTAATGATATTTCTGCAGAATTGACCAACCTTGGATACTCTGTCAACAGGGTCACACAGATCAGGAGATACAGAGATAACTACCCCCTTCCCATCTTTCAGGCTGTCCTTAATCACAAAAATCTGTTCAACAACGAACAAATCCTTGAAATCACTAGATTTATGTATTTGACTGTTACTGTGGAAAAGTTTTATAGACCCGGAGTAGTTAATCAATGTTACAATTACCAGTCCTGGCACCACAGTAGCGCCAATTGTAAAATTAAAGCTAGATGTGTTAGATGTGCAGGTTTTCATAAATCCACTGACTGCCCCCATGCTAAATCCGAAGACTTTGTTCCTAAATGTGCCAACTGTGATGGGGACCACCCCGCAAATTTTCGTGGATGATCTAAATTCCCCAGACCCACCAAACGCATTGAAACTGCCTTTAATCTTGACAACCAAATTTCTGTTCGTACTAATCAGGCCCCCCATTCCGTTTATAACCGTGCAGGTTCAAATGTAAACAGAGTTCAAAACTTTAGCTATGCCCAAGCTGCCAGCGGTTTTTCCAGAAACAACCCTGAAGGGAATTGTAATAATGTAAACAAACCAGAAAATCCCAATGGTCTCTCAAACTCTGACCTTGCTACCATCCTCATTGAAAACACTAAAACTGCCAACATGCTACTTCATTCTATCGAAAATATGTGCAAAATGCTAACTAATCTCATGCAAGCCATCCTCCCACTCATCCAATCCTCCAAAGCAAATTAGACCCTTTTCAGTCTCTTACTGCTAGTTATCCCATACCAACTCTCATCACCATTTCTCACTCCCATCTGATAGCTTCCGCCACCGACCACTAGAGGGCGCTCCCTTCCTTCCCACCATCTCAATGCTCCGCTCATCCTCGTTGTTGTTTACATCCACTGCGATGTCCCCCCTCTCATTCTTGCTGCTAATTCACCACCTTTGATTGCCCCCCTTCTTTTTTCGGACATGGAATTCAGTTTACTGACTTTCTGTGTATTTTTTCTTCCCTTCCTAGCTATGGTTCACTTTATTTTTACTTATGTTTACAGTACTAGTAGCTATGTTCCGCTCATCGTTAACCCGGAGGTTGCACGGCCGTTCCGGCCTTCGGAACTCCAAATAATCAAAATCAGTCAGTCAGTTATAAATTTTAACAATTGAATTGCTTTAATAAGTAGTTTAATTAAATCAAGTTTTTTTCTGTTTCTACTCTATATACCTCTTACGACTGAGCTTGTATTCTTTAAACCACTGGTTTGATAGCTTGTTGTAAAAACTAAAACAGATATATCTAAATTTCAAAATAAAGATTGTCCAGGTATATAATTACTAGGGTGAGCTGAAAAAAACTTTTTATTTTTTTAAACGGTATAGAGTGAAAAACTTGCCTCTAGTGATGACAAGTTAAATATAAATAAATTTGAGGTAGTGCATTAACTCTAGTGCTTTTTGGTAGTGCTTTGAAGAAATATACAATTTTCATTATTACGTTGAAGTTATGTCGGAAGTTTAAAATCAAGTATATTCTAATGTGATGTATTTTTGCGTTCCGTTTTGTAAGGAGGTGAAAGGCAAACTTAAAGGCTTTTCATTTCATGTTCCTTTAAATTAACGCTTAAAAAATAAGTGGGTAAATGCAATTTCAAAGAAGGACTTCACACCGAATGAAGCTTCTTGTTCGATAAAATATTCTGCAACCTAGAAAATATAGTAAAGCTCATTAAATCTCCTATTCCTAAAGGAAATAGAAGACAGTTCACATTTATGGAAAATATCTAATTATATATTTCTATTATTAAATGAAAACTTTTATATATATTTTTTTAACATTTTCTAGATAACAGGGAAACATTTATATAGTGTCAGTTGAAAAGAAATGTAGAAAATTGTTCATATAAACTTTTTAAAAATTACAATAAAATTTTTAGGGTAGTACTAAGAGTGAACTTAAGTTTAATATTTGTTCTTAATAGTTATGTCTATTTACATCGAGCAAAAGTTTTTCAACACATTTTTCGACCGACACCAAATATTTTTTCACACAATTTAAGACCGACACCAACATTTTACAACCGTCACTAAACGAAAAATGATTTCAATTCATTTTTTAACTATTTTACTGGAAAATAGCATAATATGCTTTAATTATTTATATACTTTCGAATACAAATGATCTTACATTGAAAATCGCTTAACAATTCACACATCTTTGATCATTTGTTAAACATAGTCAAGTTTCTTAATTTGTATGTTTACTACCGACCTTATTATGTTTCTTTATTATTGGGATATAGTTAACATTTCTAAAATAAATTTAATAATATGAAAATAATTTTATTCTAATTGTGTTTATGTATGAAGATTTTTTATAATTTTTATTAATGACACCATGGAATTGCCCATTAGAAAGTTATGTTTGAAAAAAAAAAAAAAAAAATCAATTAATAAATTATTTCGGAAAACAATTTAAAAAAAAAAAACTTACGAATGCACATAAAGTTGCTGTCTAGTATCTTAAGCATTTGAAGAGAATTAACATTTTTAAGTTTTAATAAATAATATTTCAAGCATTTAAAAAAAAAAAAAAATATTAACTGCAATAATCTTTTTTGCAATATAAATTTGTAAATATTATATAGACATGTTTTGTGTTTTTTTTTTTTTACATGTTTGAATGCCATGAATGTATTAATATAGTTATTTTAATAAAATTAAACAACTAAAATAATTAAACATATACTATTTATAAATATTACTAAAATTTTATATATAGGTTGGTCAAATTTGGTAAATTAAAAAAAAAAAAAAAAAAAAAAGTATAAAACATTGACAATACGGTTACAGAAAGTTTTATGATTAACCTTGCAAAAATTGTTCTAGATATTTTTTTAAATTCAAGATTAATGAAGGCTTAAAGAGAATATTGTTGACAAATTATGCATGCATAACACTAAGGAAACTTTAAAATTTATTATTCTAGCACCTATCCAAAAGAATTAAAAAATAAATTGGAGAGCATGTATTCTGTAGATCTGTAAACGCGCCATCTAGCGGCGATTGGAGATTCCGTGAAAAACAGTGATATGACCCGCTTCTAAGTACGATTTTTAGCAAACCGATCAAGGACGCTTTTTGGTAATACACTCTTTTGTATTTTTTTCTAAATTGAATTAAATTAAATTAAGCAAGGCAGCAACCACTCGGGGCGTTTAAAGGAGATCAATTTTCCAGCATTATAACCAGGCTCTGATCTCTCCAATTCATTGAGAACCGCGTAGAGAGGAAGTTTCTATTTTGAACCGCTGTGGCGCTTCTTCCTAACCCGTTTTAACTTCACGCAAACGTTACTTTTCGTCGAAAAACGAGTTTTAAATATATTTCTAAGGGTGTTCAGTATCTCGGATGGGAATAAAAAAAAAATTAAAGAAATTTTTTTTTAGTTTTATATTTTTATCATACAAATATTATTATTGTTATTATTTTTTTTTTTTTGAACTCGAGACCTCTAACATGGATTAGCCAATATTCCAGAACGGCTTTTTGCGACATTGGCTAGTTCCGCTGCTTGAGCAGTTGTTGTTCTGTTTGGCTAGTATCATGTCGGCTAACGGAAAACATCTGATTTTACTTTTTCTCTGAGAGGATTTCATAATTTGTTAGGACGTTAAGAATTGGTAGTTGTTTTTGTAGAAACGGATGTTCAACTGATCCATTTCCAATCAGATCCAGCTCATATCTATTAAAATATAAGTGATTACATCTGAAAAGAAAATTCTTGTTTTCAAAATTCTGGTGATTCATAGCCTGATTAGGTGGTTTCTGCCAAGAGCACATTTTATTAAGCTACTGAATTACATATCCTATTCATGACAATTGTTAAATTATTAATAATCAATATCTCGAATTCCAAGCGTAATCCGAGACCTTTTTTTAATACACAAGGTTTTTCAACACAAAAGGAAATTAAAATATATAAATAAATTAATTTTTAATTTTTAGTGGTGATTAATATGGTTTAAATTTCCCCGATATTTTTTTAAGGTATTTATCATAATTTTTTTCATAAAAAGATAGTTTTTCAGTAACTGATCGGCACACAATATACTTATTAGTTTTATAATAATAATAATAATAATAAATGATTTTTGAATCATCAATAAATAAATAGTGCTTTCCGTTTTAGAGAATTTTCCATATTTTGGAGTTTAATCAGTAAAGTTTAACAACCAAAAATACATTTGTTTTTATTGGCTTTGTAAGCTTAAAAATCTTTGATATGTTTATTTCACTTTTAGCAGTAGCAATATTGCTTTTATAGTTCATTAATCAATTATAATCTTGATATTGTTGTTTTATTCATATTGCTAGTGTGAGGAAATATAATAAATTTTAAGTTTTATCAAATAAAGCGATGCAACAAGAAAGAATTCATGTAAAAAACTGTATAAAAGATCCCCAAATGTTACAAAGTTATATTTCTTTTCTTAATGATATATAAAGTAGAAAAAAAATAAACAACAAATTCAAGTATATAAAACATTTCAAACATAATTACGTGAAATTATAAATATAATGCGAAAACACATCTTTACTGTATTTTGGAGCGGGGGCGAAATGAAACCTTTGTTCCCGCTGTTGGTGGAACACAGGGGCATCGCCCCCTTTGCTCCTGTGTAGTTGGCTCTTATAGCAATAAAATATCCAAATGCAATCAATTTTGGCAGGTACTTTAATATTGAATCGTTCCCCAAAAATGTAAAGGAAAAACAAATGAAAAAAGCATACTTTTTTCAATCCTGTATCAGTAATTTGGTTTTAGTATTCTGTTTGCTTAGCTTAAATAAATTTATTTTTCTGGGTGATGGCCCGAAGGCACTATACCCATTCAAAACTGGTTGGGGTTACACTTGGATGGTTACAAATCTTGAGAGTAGAAGACAAAAATAAACTTACTAGGACGAACAAACGGGGCCAAAGGCAATAACGAAAACTTAACAACTAAAACTTAACAACTAAACTTAACAAGTAACAACTGTTGCCATAGGCAGATCTTGGGGTTACAATGAGTTTAGTGTTGTCACAACTGATGAACGCAGATAGGATTGGGATGAGTACGATAATACAATTGATGAGAATTTTTTTTAAACTTAACAACTAACAATCGGGGCCGTGAGGCAGGTCTAGGATATATGAGTGAGTACAATATTTCACAATTGCTAAAACAGAAAAATCTTGGTTAAACAGAGTACGATGATAAATTTGGTTAGAAATAGATGTGATTAAATACAGATGATTAGGTACAGGTGAATTGATGAGGACTTCATTTGATAAAGGCATTTGAGATGACGGCATCTGAGGACATGAGGGCGGCGAAGGGACGGATGAGGGCATCTTCAGGGAGGACTTTTGGTATCTCAGGGAGTCATAGATGATGGAGTTTGGGGAGGACGCTTTCTTGTAGAATGGAATGCTAAGTCTGAAGAGGGGATAATGGATGAGGTCAATCTTGAGATCAGTGTGGATGCGGGAGTTCCTGACAAAGATCGAGGCATTGACCATTTGTCTGAGGGTCTTATTCTGGAATCTCTGTAACTTGGTGATGTCTGACTTGGAGACAGTGATCCAGGCTGGAGCTGCATAAGTGAGGACTGGTCTAACTGTGCTTTCGTAAAGCCTCTTTTTAAGGTGAAGAGGGAGAGTAGAGTGCTTTCCAAGTAGAGGCCAAAGTTTTGCCCTGATGGCACTGGCTTTGCGAATGGCATCTTTGGTGTTATGGCTCCAAGTCAGTTTTTGATTTAAGGTGATGCCAAGGTACTTCGCTGTTTTGACAATTGGTATATTGTGTTGGAAAAGAGAAACAGAGACTTCCAGAACTTTTAGATGATGTTTGGCCCTAACTGGGAGGATTTGGGACTTCCCAGCATTGATCTGTACCTTCCACTTTTCACACCATTCTTCAATGGCAGGGATCTTGGTGTTCAGTTTGTTCACTGCATTCTGGATGTTGAGAGATTTGGTGATGATTGCTGTATCATCAGCGTAGAATGCTGTGAGACAGTAAGGATCGTCTTGGAAGGTGGGAAAATCGCACGTGTAGAAGAGGTACAGAATGGGGCCAAGGATGCTTCCCTGAGGAACTCCCGCTTCGATGTCTCTGGGGATTGAGGTTGAAGTGCCGAACTTGACTCTGAAGGATCTCTGGTCTAGGTAGGACCAGAGCAATTTGATAAGGCTATGAGGGAAGTTGAGGGTGATGAGCTTGTAGATGAGCCCCTGGTGGAAAACTCGGTCGAATGCTTTGGCAACATCAAGCATGAGGATGGCCGAGCTCTCCTTTTTGTGAAGAGCATCTCCAACGAATTCCAGAATCCGGACAAGTTGAGTTGTTGTAGAGCGCCCTGTCATGAAACCATGTTGCACTCTGGGGATATGGTGAATTCTGTTTGCATTGTACTTTCATATTTTAATATCACACATATACCAAAGCATCCTTGAAAATTGAACTCTTACTACAATTGAGTCAGATTGTAGTTTTCCTATGGACGCTCCGGAATCTCGAGCGGCAGCTAGATGTCGCTTTGTTTTGAATTGCATAAAAGTTATGGCGTCTGTTAAAAATTGAGTATTTTCATTTATGGTGTATTGTTTCATTTTGCAAAATGATGAAAGACAAATTTAATGGCTTTTCAGTTCATGAATTTCCTTCAAATGAACAGCTAAAATATAAGTGGTTAAAGGTAATTTTAAGGAAGGACTTCATCCCGATAAAACTTCTTGCTCGACGCAGGTGTGCGGAAAACATTTTCCTTCCAACGATTATTGTTCAGACTTTAAAGAGAAAAATATTAAAGCTTCTAAAACTGCCCACTACAAAATTTTATCTAAACTAGTGTGCAAAGTTTTTATTGAAGCTGTTATTGAAAACATTACTACAAGGCATAGCGATAATTGGAAATATTAGGAAATTAAGCCTGATAATCGATTTTTTTTAAAAGTTATGTTAATTTTGCATTTGTTTAATTATTGGAAACAGGTATTTTTCTTTATTGTGAATAGTTTTTAGTTGCTACACAGTTGGGCCAGTTTATCTTATGTATGTATTGTGAATAGTTTTAAGTTTATTTTTTTAATCTTAAAGAAAGAAATATTTATTTATTAGTTAGAAAGTTATGTTTGAGAAAAATCAATTATTAAATTATTTTTGAAAACAATCATCAAATTGATATCGCATTAATAAACTTTGAATTTGTAAACATTGTTCAGTCTATCATTTTAAATAGTTAATTAATGCCCAAAAGTTTTGAAATTTGCTATATTATTCTCTACTTGGCAGAGTAAAGATGGGTATAACTATTTTTTTTTTTTTTTTTTTTTTTTTTTTTTTACCTTACGTATGACCATAAAGATGCAGTATAATGTCTTATGAATTTGAAGAGAATTCACATTTTTAAAGTTTAAATTTCTCTTAATAATGTTTCAAACATTTCCAATAATATATTTTTCCGTATAAATTTGTAATATATTGATAAGTGTTTTTATATTATTTTTTACTGAATGTACTTTACTTTTTATGTATTGTATAAATTAATGTTATAATTACTATGTAAATATGTTTTTATTTTTTTATTTGACTCTTTATTTATGCATTTCCATAATTTGAATTTATCCTTTTAAGACAAATATTTGTTATGAATATAGATAACAAATAAAATATTTAAGCATTTAATATTTATAAATGCTACTAAAATTTTATTTATAAATTTTACATTTGGTATATTTTCATAAAAATAATAAAGTATAAAACATTGAGAACATAGTTTTAGAAAGTTAAGCTGTATGATTAATCTTAAAAAAATAGTGCTAGGTATATTTTAAGTTAGGATTGGTAAATGCCTAATAAAAATATTTGTTGACAACGAGTGCAGCTATAAACTTGATTTGAGTGTGGAATTTTCTAAATTTTAAGTCTTATGCTGCGATGAACCTACGTTCAAAAAAAGTTCCTTTCTTAAATTCACACATGCCTAAATAGTTTAAAAGAAATATTATGAAATAATAATAAAAACAACAACAACATTGCATTGCATTCCTTGTGTAGTTTTTTGAATACCTGCTTCCAAAAGTCAACAGTTTTGTCTTATTTGTAAAACATGTATTTAAATGTATTTATACAGTTTTACCCATAATTTTACTCCATAGTACTTTAAAGTTATAAGTCCTAACTAGGACATCCACTTTTATTTAATGAGCCCTTGAGTTTCGCCAATCGCTATGTCAAGCTGATTTTACTTTTCATTATATTTTAATTGTATGTCTTAGTTTTTAAATCTTATCTAGGTTATTTTACTTTGACACTTTATCTTTGTCATTTTGCTGTTCTACGTCTTTCGTTGTTATTTTGAAACTTAAACCTCTGATTTTAATGTTTATATTTACATTGTTTTAAAAATATTGTATTGTTATTCAATTTTAAATTGATGAAATTTCGTTTGAAGTTTAACTTAGAGTAAAAATGAATCGTAAAAGAAAATTGCAGTTAAATTGAATGAAAAACTAAAGTATACAAAGTGAATGTTACATTAAACATTACAACAGAATAATTTAAATTAACGTATTGTTTACACTTTATGCTCAGCATTTCAATCGGTACGTTCACATTAAATTATTACAGATTTTTTCCCTTTCAAGGGCAAATAATTTAAAGTAATAAAATATTTTTTTAAACGGATAAACCCAGGGATGGCGATTAAGGAGCTATAGGGAACAGTCACCATCCCACTCTTTCCGTCATACTTTTTTGATGCATTCAAGAAATCTGCATTATGTTACTTGATTTCATAGGGATTGAAGTGAAAAAATTTAAAAACGAGCTAAATGTAACTATCGTAAAAGAAAATTAATGTTTTCATGTCAAAAAACATTATTTTTATCTGGGCGAGTCCTTCTTAGGACTTTAAGCAATAATAATTTGACAAACAATTGACTTACTTGCTCATAATATGATCTGCATGAAAAATCAGTCCATATAATTTAGGTGTTTGAAAAGCAACGACTGAATAATTCTGCAGACTAAGAAGGAGTTTACTACACGTTTTGTTCAGTTAAAATCCAAATAGTTTTGTCAACAAACCGATGAGCAATGGTCATTTAAGGGTTTTTTTCCTTTATTTTTTTTCGTTCTTGGTCAAACAGTTTCCTTAACCAATAAAAGTAGCTCCCGCTCTAATTCATACGATGACTCTTTGCCTTTTATTGTATGCCCCCCCCCCCCCCAAGAAAAAAACAACGAATGGGCAAGTGTCGATAACAAGAAAAGAAAGCACGGGGAGACTTAGGTTTTGCGAGTTTCCACGGCGTGGCGGAAGGTGTTGGCCTATCGAACTCCTCTCCCAGCTCACACACATATAGAGTTGGTTTGATGATAATCGTGCTTGTGTAATTTAAAATAAATAAATCGTATAAGTTATTCCATCTTCAAAGATACAGATTAACTCACTTTAAAATCAGAAACTTAATTATTTAAATTTAAAATCTACATTTATTTGAAATATTTGCCACTGTTCTAGGAGGGCGCCGTGCCAAGGTTCTGGAGAGGGCGCACTGGAATATGTCCCGGGATCCCGGTGGGCCAGGCCGAGCCTGTATCTAAATCAACATAATTATTTCATGTTTTGTTAATAACAGCTGTGGATGGGAAATTTGGACTGCTTTCATTTAACAGAACATTTTGATTGGCTGAATAGTAAAGGTACTATCATTAGTTTGCACATCATTAGTTGATTTTTCATTTTCAATGAGTAGTTTTTCAAAGTGAGAGTTCACATTTTAAGGATTTGCATCCAAGAGTGAATTGCAGTCTGCTGGGAATGAGGAAATTCAAAAGTGTCAACAGCCCGGTTATTTAGTATCATGGTAGTATTAAATTTATCCCTAGCAATAGTACTGCTGGAATTTCCGAGGTCAGAGGCAGGGAGTTTCTTCTTTCCCATTTTAGTTTTATTAAGAGCAGTAGAATTGAGGAAATGAGATTTTTGTTGATCCTTGGAAAAATTCCTGGTATAACAAGAGTGTGTAGAGAGTTCAATTTGAGACTCAAGTTTTAGCAACTCTGACTTGAGGTCTTCAATGTTAGCATCACTTGAAATCACCTTCATCCGAGCTCTTTTTCCATTGGCAGGTCGTCGTCTCTGTCAGATAAGTCGCAAATATTTGGATTGCAAACATTTTTACTGGTGCCAAGATCACTATTTGTCCTTATTGTCTTGGGAGGAGAGTTCAAAGGAGATGGTTGGGGGATTCAAAATTCCTCCTCACCAAAGTCATGAATTCATGAGTGAGTGCATTGATTTGTTCTTCATCTGCATCCTTCTGGCCTAACACTGCCAGGCTCTCAACAATGTCCTGCATTCATTTCTTAAAACGATCCATTGCAAATGTTCAATGAAATGTAAGCGTGTGTCCGCAGCTGCACTTTGGCAGTCTCCAAAGTAGGAAAAATCAGTGACTGAGGGTCTACCGCATTTCTTAATAAGGAATGTGACCACATTTAGATCACACTTCTTATAAAGTGTGTGCATAACAGAAAAGATAATTGAAAACTATCACTATGATTACACATTTAATTGGTTGTCTTGTGACGACGCACTTGACACCAAAACCCAAATCGTTGAAAAAATTTAAAATACTGGTGGTTAGGACATAACTATATTGGATTTATTTTAAATTTATGTACTTGGGTCCAAGGGGAGAAAACTACGGTTTCTTTTCCGAATATATTTCAATTTGTACTACTCCAGGCATTTCTCCTGATCCACCTCTTCAATATTGCTTCATCTCATTCAAAATGTTTCCAATTATTGCTTATAAATATCCATAAAAAACTCAAATTAAACTTACCAGAAGACATTCCTTTTAAAGCCCTATCATTTAGTGTAGTTCAGACAGTATAGTACAGGCAAACTAAATAAAAAATACAGTGAACATGGGTAAAATCGCAACAGAAGTTTTTAATTGATTTTTAATCAGTTATCATTGCTGAATAACTTATCCAAAATCCATCAAAATTCATCCATGGGAACACTCTGAAAAAAGGATTTTAATATGATGCATTCCATGCCTACCGGATGAATTCCGCAACAAGGCGCTGGAGTCGCTTGAGATGCATGGAAGAGCGAAAACAGAAGAATTCATTGAGGGAAGAAATCGGCCATCGGCATTGAATTACTTATAGGATATTTCTAGGGTGCACATTTAAGCTTTTTTGGACTTAACTTTCTCTTAATTAACTTGAAGCAGTAATAAAAGGCAAAGGATGATAAATGTATGCAATAATAAGATGAAGAAGGACCATTTAAAATTTGTCTTTATGGTTCCAAATTACGAGGTCCGGATTTCCTTCGCGAAAGAATTCAATACTCCATTGTGCAGTTCTATAGTTAATCTAACCAAACTTATCTTTTACAGAGGATTTTAATTAGAAATGCATAATCTAATTTATTTATTGTAAATTTTTCACTTATACACATAAATTCAAATACTCCTAACTAATTCAAATACTCCTTAATCTAACCTAACTTATTTTTATATAAAAAAAAGTAGCATATCATCTAATTAAAACTAAATAAAAGACAAATAAAATGCAAGAAAGTATTGAAATTTCATATGAAATTTTCTTATCTGATTTTAATTAGAAAGGAAGAATCTAATCTTTTTTTATTATGAATTTTTCATACACACACATGAATTTAATTTAAAAAAAAAAAAAAAAATGCCTTTCATCTAAATAAAAATAAATAAATATTGAAATTTCGTATGAAATTTTCTCACCTGATCTGTTTTAATTAGAAAGAAAGAATCTCTTTATTGTGAATTTTTCACACACACGCATGAATTCAATACTCCATTATGCAGTTCAATCATTGACTTATTATTATCAATAGACCGCGCGTTCCCACTTCAATTATACAACGAGAATGAAACCAAAATGAATCACATGAGCAGGGACTTTTTGGGAGCAGGGTTGCAGATTTGGCGGGTTTCTCCTCACTCAGGCGATACAGGATAATAAGATTATTAGATAAAGGATTAATTTTACGACGTAGTTGTCTTGTATGTTAAATTGTTGGTTGCTAGACCGCATGTTTAGAGTAACCTTGTGTAACCAGATTAAAAACCACGTGACTGATAGACCAAGGAGAACGAAGAAGATAAAAAAACGTCACTCATTCCAATGGAAAACGCCGAAATGCGTCTGACGGAAAGTACGCGAATACAAGAAAAATGGTGAAATATTGTTCTGCATTTGGTTGCAAAGAAAAATTCCAGAAAGCAGGCTCAATAACTTTTCACAAGTAAGAGCTAATTTTTTTAATTTTCTATTTACTTAAGGTTTTACAGGGCACTCATAAATATGTTTTTGTTTATCGCTTGAGTGAGGAGAAACCCGTCAAATCTGCAACCCTGCTCCCAAAAAGTCCCTACTCATGTGATTCATTTTGGTTTCATTCTCGTTGTATAATTGAAGTGGGAACGCGCAGTCTATTGATAATAATTAAGTCTATGAGTTCAATAGTTTATCTCACCAAATTTATTTTTATATAAAAAAGTAGCATACCATCTAATTCAAACTAAATAAGAGAATATATTGAAATTTCATATGAAACGTTCCCACTTGAGTTTTTTTAGAAAGGAAGAATATTCTTTATTTATTGTGAATTTTTCACGCACACACATCAATTTAGGGAATTAGAAAGATAAACACATTTTTAAAAGTTTAGCTGGAACGTTTGTCAAGTAATTGTTTACGCGCACATTTACATAATAAACATATACTTAAAGAAGTGCGATCCACAATACCCTTGCATGATTTGTGCCTTAAGACATTATCCTGAATGTGAAAGTCATTTCAATGAACTTCCACTCAAGAAAATTCATTTAGAAATCCTCCCCCATTACACAATATATTAGCATTCACATCAATCAACAACTATTGTATATTATCAAGATAATTTTGTATTTTACCATTGTGCAGACCTTAATGTAAATAGGATAAAGAGCAGTTTTATTATAGGGATATGTTTGAAAATATTAGAAAATTGTCAATCAAGTCTGATAATCGAATTTTTTTTATAAGTAATGTTAATTTTGCATTTGTTTAATTATTGGAAACAGGTATTTTGTTATCGTAAATAGTTTTTGGTTGCTACACAGCTGGCCCAGTTTTATCTTATGTATGTATTGTGAATAGTTTTAAGCTTATTTTTCTAATCTTAAAGTAATAAATATCTATTTATAATCATTGTTGTTAGAAAGTTATGTTTGAAAAAAAAAATCAATTATTAAATTATTTCTGAAGCCAATCATTAAATTGATATCGCATTAATAAACTTTGAATATGTAAACAGTATTCAGTCTATCATTTTGAATAGTTAATAAATGCCCAAAATGTTTTAAAATTTACTACATTATTCTTTACTTGGCAGAGTAAAGATGTAATTTTTTTTTTTTTTTTTTTAAATTTTTTTTTTATTTCTACATTACGAATGACCATAAAGCTGTTGTCAAATTTCTTAAGAATTTGAAGAGAATTCACATTTTAAAGTTTAAATTTTGCTTAATAATGTTTCAAATATTTTAAAAACAAACATTAACTGCAATAATATTTTTTTCAGTATAAATTTGTATTATATTGACATGTGTTTTTGTATTTTTTTTACGTGTTTGAATGTATTGTATATATTAATGTTATGAATACTAAATAAAAATGGTTTTTCATTTTACTTTTTATGTATACATTTGTTAAATTTGAATTTATACTTTTAAGACAAATTATTTGTTATGAATATAGATAACAACTAAACTATTTAAGCATTTATTATTTATAAATGTTACTAAAATTTTATTTATAAATTAGTCACATTTGGTATATTTAATAAAAATAATAAAGTATAAAACATTGAGAATATGTTTATAGAAGGTAAAGCTGTATGGTTAATCTTAAAAATTAGTTCTAGATATATTTTTAAGTTCAAGATTGATGAATGTCTAAAATAATATTTGTTGACAAATTATAAATGCAAAACACTAAGGAAATTGAAAAATTTATTATTCAAACACAAATCCAATTGAATCGCTAAACAACTTTTTTTTTGCTTAAAATTTTTTTAAATTATTTAAGAAATGCATTGGTTAGCATGTATTCTGTAAGTCTGTAAACGCGCTATCTAGCGGGCACTCGAGATTCCTCGAAAAACAGTGATATGACCCGCTTCTAAGTACGGTTTTTAGCGTACCGATCATGGACGCTTTGATAATATCCTTAACATGCAATTTCTATTATGTCGTGAAAGCTGAAATTTGCTGCTGTTTCTGCATGCTTTCTCTGGCTGCAATACCACATATAGAATTTTTTTTCAATTGGGAAATCCTCAGCATTTTGCAAAATGATGAAGGAGAAAGAGCTCCTATCTGTTGCAAAAATATTTTGTTCTTATTCATGCCTACATTCAGATATCACTGTCGCAGGTAGAAAAGCAATGCTTCTTTTGTACTACCAGTTTTTGAATGCACAGCCCAACTGTGCCTTCAAATGTTAGTATCGAAAATAACTACAGCAAAATCATTTCTTATACTGGAACGTCTGCTTCCGATCGATTCTTTGACTAAATATCATAGTTATCGAACGTACTTACAAATAAATATATATGAAAAGGTACTAAAGAAAGAATTAGACCAGAAGAATGTGTTTGGTATGTAAGAAATTTTTACTATCCAATACTCTACGACTTAAAATCAAATCAGCTCCAGATTATTTACTCAATATGAGAAGATGTTCCTGCACACACACAAAAAAACAAACGAAAAAAACAAAAAACAAAAAAAAACTGCGCTACATTACGATGTAGTTGCAAGCGTAATGGCCTGCCCAGTTCAACACCTTGTTGAACGTGCCAAATCAATGGATGTGAAAACCACAACAGCTATGAACATCCTGAAAAGGATAATTTTTTTTTTCTAAAACATTTCTGACATTAAACAAAACGAACTTTTAAACAACAGCGTAAGATATGTATTATTTAAGATATATTTATACTTTTTTAAATGCATCCTGTATACCATCTTAACTGTGAAATGTTATGTCTTCCTTTCTTAAAAACCTCCATGCAAGTTTAAGCACAATAATCTACCATTTTCTTGTGTCAAAGCTAACATTCGTTATTAAAATATCATGGTTGAGGAAGTGCTGAGCGGGGAAAACTGCGCTTAGGTATTCCCATCATGTGGCATGGAAACCGTCATTTTGAAATCCGTTTTTCGGGGTGATCCCATGGATGAATTTTGTCCAATTTTGGATATGTTGTACCGCAATGATAACTGAATAAAAATCTATTAAAAAAGCTTCTGTTGCAATTTTATCCCATGTTCAATCACAAATTGCCTGGACTTGTAGTCCATATTATAGACGAAATAGAGTCCATGCGTAAGACAAATAGTAAAAAAAAAAAAAAAAAAAAAAAAAAAAAGTAATAAGCACTTATATAATTTTAAATAGAATTCTAAAAGAGGTTAATTTACAGAAACTGAATTTATAAATCTTCTGTAAAATACAATTATTTTATTTACCCCTATGATCGAAAATAGTATTCCTGATGTAGCTTTTTTCAAACTTCAATTAAATCTGTTTCAGATTGATCGGTAGAAAATGTAAGAATAAAAGTCCTTGATACAAAATAAACTCAAACATTTTATACGTTTGAACTTAGTTAATTCTTTTATTAAAGTGCCAACCTTAGTAGCAGGTGAAGTTACTGTACTTCCTGTAACTCTCAATAGATAACATAACCTAGTGTGATACTGTTCCATATGGCCCATGATTAGACAATATTTAGATCTTAGAGTAAATTCTTTTGCAAATCAAATGCAGCTAAGTACTTAAAAATAAACTTATACACTTGAACTGTATAAATTTGCACCTCGATATTACTATTATGCTATGATAATGACTGCCATCTAGTGATTGTTACGGACCGCGGAGAAGCTATGTTTACTTCTATTTGTATATTCAGAGCTAAAAGTGTGTTTTGATGCGGGGTGACACATCCTCTTCACCCACTTTTTAAGAAAATACCCATGCGTCCCCCCTACCCCATTTCTAAAACCACTGAAATCCATCCTCCCCACAGGATGAACTTTCTTTAAAGTTTAATTTATATTCTTGTTTCATATAAAGACAAGTTATTAAAAAAACCATTTTTTAGTTCTCTATAATTTAATTTCATGAAGGTATGCACATTTAGAAACACTATTTAAATATAAATAAACAGTTATATATACAAGGTCCGGCTATTAATTTCCAGAACTGACGTAACTGTAGGAGAACAAAACCCCGGAAGATAGCGCTATTGATTGCATATTGAAGAGCGTTTTCTTGCGCATGTGCAGTGCAATCAGCGCCATTCTGAGGTAAGTGGTTCTCGTGGAAAAGCGCTTTAAAACGTAGCTCTTAAATTCCTGTTGTCGAAGTGAAAAGGGAGCAAAGAATTAACATTAAATTTTGCTTCAAAATGGGTATCCTATCCAGGTACGCAGGGTCAGTATCAGCGTTGTCGATAAGTTCGCCACATGCGTCCAGTCTCAATTGCTTTTGTTCGTCCCTTAAATGGTGAGGAACGAATCTGGAAAAAATCTTGCGTTTGCTAGGTCTTGCGTCAAAATTCGCCGAACCGTCTCTTTGTCCATGTTCAATTCATTGGCGAGTACTCGAATAGTCAATCGACGATCACATTTCCCCACATCGCGAACTTTTTCAGTTGCTTCCGGCGTGCGTACGGACTGCGGCCGACCTGTGTGAGGATCATCTTCGACGCTTTCGCGCCCGTCACGAAAGCGTTTAAACCATTCAAAAGTTCTTGAGCGGGATAATTCTTCCTCGCCGTAAACTTGTTTTAACATTTCGTAGGTTTCCGTAGCTGTCTTGCCCAATTTGAAGCAAAATTTAATGTTAATTCTTTGCTCCATTTTCACTTTGACAACAGGAATTTAAGAGCTACGTTTTAATGCGCCTTTCCACGAGAACCAATTACCTCAGAATGGCGCCGATTGCACTGCACATGCGCAAGAAAACGCTCTTCAACATGCAATCATTAGTGCCATCTTCCGGCTTTTCGTTCTCCTACAGTTACGTTAGTCCTGGAAATTAATAGCCGGACCTTGTATATATATATATATACAGGGTAGTTATAATTAAAGTTACCCTGTTTAGATCTACGTAGAGTCCATTCTGGTGAGCGGATATTGATGAAACTTGGTACGTTAAATGAACTATAGGGAAAAGAAATCTGCAATAGTAATATAAAAATATATAGTTCAAATTTCGACCACCAGGGGAAAAGGGGGCTCCTAAACAACAAAACCGACAAATTAGAAACACAAATTTTTATTTAATCACAATATTTTTTATTGTTCATTCCATTTACATAAACACATGTTCACAACGTGTTATAGCGTGTTCAAAAGCTGCGCGAAGGGCTCCTCGATCAATTGTAGCAACATGAGTTAAACTTGCTTTCAATTCGGGCAGAGTATGTATGCTTTCTCCATACACACGATCTTTCAGGAATGACATAAATGTAATGCACATTGAACTTATATTGTGGTTAGTGATTAAATAAAATTTTTATTTCCAATTTGTGGTTTTTATTCTATACGCGCCCCCTTTTCACCTGGTGGTTGAAACTTCAACTATTAATTTTTATTACATATTTACAATTGTGTACCGCTTAATAAAAAATATGCCAATAAAGAAATAATTTTAATTCCTACCAATAACATTGAATAAGGGTCCATAGTTTATTGTTATTTCAATGAATATTCTTAGACTTATATATATATATATATATATATATATATATATATATATATATATTTCAATGAATATTCTTAGACTTATATATATATATATATATATATATATATATATATATATATATATATATATATATATATATATATATATATATATATATATATATATATATATATATATATATATATATAAGTCTAAGAATATTCATTGATATATATGTAACTATCTACCAATAAGTATTTGGACACCCATGCAAATGAGGACGTCTCTCGTGGTATGGACTGGGACCCTTGATCCCAATTAATGGTTAGGCGCAACGCAGAAGCCTACTCCACTATTCTACAAAACAATGTACTTCCTACGCTGTGACAATTTTACTGGTTGGATCATTGTTACTTCCAGGATGACAACGCTACTTGTCATGTTCCGAGGTCCACCATGGATTGGTATGATGACAGTGGGGTGAATTGACTGGATTGGCCTGCCCAGAGTCCAGAATTGAATCCTATAGATCACCTCTGGGACGAGTTGGACTGTCGTGCTAAGGGGTGCAGCAACCGTCTAAAATCAGTGAAAGAATTTACATGTCTTCACCAAGCCGAGTGGAGGAAAATACATTTCTCCATCCCCTAAACACTCATGGAAAGCATGCCCCGAAGAGTTAAGGCCATAATTGCCTCAGGTGGAGGCTCTATCACCTATTGAGTATGAATAAATTGTGTTTATCTCTTTTATCACAGGTGTCCAATTACTTATTGGTAGATAGTAGTGTATATATATATCATTGTGGGGTGCACTTGCAGCTTTTGAGCATCCCCCTTCTACCACTGTGTATATTGACAAGCGAGCAAATTGTTAAGCCTGATTTACACCCTACCAGTTGGCCTCCAGTTTAGATCGAAAGCCAGTGACGTCATGTGACGTCATCAGGCTACTGGTTCCAGTAACCCAAATATACTTACTGGCGCCGGCGACTCCGATCAACCAATCACGTGCGCTCTCCCATGATCACAGATAGGCGGCGCAACGGTTGCCTAGCTGACGTCACAGAACTTGTGATCTAAACAGGAGGCCCGACTGGTAGCGTGTAAATCAGGTCTCTATTTAAATTTTGTCTAGTACTTGACCACGTGACCAAGCGAGATCGTATGTAAATAAATACAAACAGCTTTTTTAAATTGATGTATATTTAGCAATTAAATATATGGTCTTATGGACGGTTTACGATCTGAACTAATTTTTTTCAATTTCGTCTAGTACTTGACCACGTGACCGATCGAGATCATTTGTTAATAAATGCAATTAGTTTTTTTTCAAATTGAGTTTAATGTATCTAATAATTAAATATGTATTATGGGGGCTGTTTTCAATCTGACGTGTGTTTTTTTTTTTTTTTTTTTTTTTTTTTTTTTTTTGTAAAGTTTTGGCTATACTAAACTTCAACTTAACTAGACATCAAATTAGACGATAGATCGTCACAGTGCTCTTAGGTATTTAATCCATTTTGGCGGAGTGAAGACATAATTCTCGCCAAACCTTATAGCCTTTTGTTCTCTACAGGGTTGTGGTTTGGCGAACATTATGCTTTCACGCAGCCAAAATGGATTAAATACCTATGAGCACTGTGACGATCTACCGTCTAAGTGATGTCTAGTTAAGTTGAAGTTTAGTATAGTACTTTACTACATGACCGATCGATATCGTATATTGATAAATGCGATCAATTTTTTTTTTCAAATTGAAGTTTAATCTATAATAATAACAGAGTTATAGGGTCTATAGAAAGCAACTTCCCATATAGAGCTCTGAAATTTTGTACATCTGAGGTTGTGGTCTTCTAATTTCCAAACTTGCAAATCAGATTGTCAAAATTTTAATTAATTTTTTTATTCATTTTTAAATTTTTTTTTTATGTTTTTAGCCATACAAATTACAAGGCTTCTTTAATTCTGGCAGCATCTATGTTAATTAGCGTATATTGGAAAAACGCCAACTTTTGCCGCTAGGAGTGTTGTTTTGTACTTTAGTTGTGTCCGTTGACAAGCACAAGTGTATGAAACATGCAAAATGTTAATATTAATTTTCCTTTTGCGACTTTTTTTCTAAATCACCATAAAAATTAAACTAAAAAATTTATTTAAAAAAAAAACAAAAAAAACTGAGCATCAAATTACAAAAAACTTCCGTTAAAATCTGTAGATATATTAAACAGGGTTTTGATAAAAATTTAAAAGCTTTAGCTGTCATGTTTTCTGAGACAACGGAAAATTATTTAGAAAAACAGTTTTTGGAAAAATCAATTAAATTTAAAAGACTAAGCGAAAAAACAAGTGACATGTACTCACGTTTATAGTCGTAACTTATTTTCTATATAAGCTGGAAAAATTAAACTGAGATCTCGAATTAAAAATAATGATCTATTTGTAAAGCGTCCTTGATCATTATGCTAAAAACAGTACTTAGAAGCGGATCGTATTGCTTTTCCCGGAATCTCCAGTCACCGCTAGATGGCGCATTTACAGGCCTATCGGATACATGCTCTAATATTTCTTACATATTTTTACAATTTTTACACCCCCCCCCCCGTTTTTTAGCAATTATAGTGAATAAGTGTTAGAATAATAAATTTTACAGTTTCCCTAGTGTTTTACACGCATATTTTGTCAACAAATCCTTTTTTTAGGCGTTCATTAATCTTGAATTTTATCTAGAGCTATTTTTTAAGATTAATCATAAAACATAACTTTCTATAATCATAATGCCAATGTTTGATACATTATTTCTGAATTATAATATACCAAATTTGACAAATTTATAAATAAAATTTTAGTACACATTTGTAAATAATTCATTATTTTTTATCTTTTAAATGCTTTATTATTTTATTATAACAAATGCTTTATCATTTTAGTTGTTAAATTTAATAAAATTATATACATTCATAACAAATCAGTTGTCTTAAAAGGATAAATTAAAATTATGCTAATGCAAAAATTCAACAATATATTCAAACATGTAAAAACATGTCAATATAATAACATTTACAAATTTATACTGCAAAAAAATATCTTTTATTTATCTTCTAATAGATTTTCATCCTTCATTTAGCAAAAATGACCTGTTTGCCAATATTTGTTGCGATAATTCTTAAGTGGATTTATAAAAAAAAAAAAAAAAAAAAAAAAAAAAAAATGATTTGGGCGATATACTTTTCAATAATTCTTAAATCATCCTTTCTTATAAGTGAAACTGAGGAGAAAAGAAAAAAACGATCGTTGATTAGGTATCCTCAAGCAAGGTGAAATCTGTGTTAAAGGCATTCGTTTTTCAACTTTTTACGTCATAAAAGCATTTTTACGGAAATTTCAGAGATGGGGATATTTGGAACACCTTAAGAGGAATTACCACAGCGATTTTATCAAAATCTTTTGAGCCGTTTTTTAGCAATTACTGAAAAACATGATTTATTCAAAGGCTACCTTATGCGCATGTGCGACTTAGAAAAAAAACATAATTGTAGGTCCCTGTGTCATCACCAACCGGCACGCCAAATTTGAACATCGTAGGTCAATTTGTTCGGGAGTTATGCTGACCACGTACCCACAGACATTTTTTCTATATGACTTTTTTGAATTCAGGATGTTTCATAACGTGAAAAATGCACAAAAAAAAAAATCGAAATTTGATTTGTAACTGTATATTATACTTTCATTACTCTATTTATACATATGGGTGATTGAAAGTAATAAAACAATATATATTTTATAATAATAGCGTTAAAAAATTAAAAAAAAAAGGAAATATTAAAAAAAAAAAAAAAAAATCGATCTATATATAATAATGGTACTATCAATTTACCATTTTTGTCATGGTGTACCAAAAGCCTTCTTAATTCTGAAATTTTGATTTTTTACAATTTGCCGATCAAATGCATTTTACAGGGAAAAAACTATGATTTAGGATGTTGAATATATTTACTTTTACACAACTTATACATGCAAAGGTTGTTTTGTAGAACTATTTTGCCAAGAGTTATGCAGTGTCGAAGTAAAAACTTTTTCCTAAGAATGCGACTTTTTTAAGATTCTTGGCAAGTTTTAGATGATATCCATAAAGGTGTGCCGTGAAGTTGCATTAAGCAAAAGTAGTAAAGCCATAAATTTGCTACGTTTTATATAAAAATATTTTTATTTTATTTCAATAATTAATTTTATATTATTTTATAGGATTAATAACAAAGAAGCTACTCTGCTCTGAAGTTTTATGAGATATACAGATAATAATACTAATATCATTAAAGCGTAGAAAACTTTTAACTTCCTACATTTAGTTTTGTTTGTACTTGAAGACACGCCTAGTTCCTCCTCTACTGAATCTTCTTCACTGTCATCAATTATGATGTCCACTGTATTGTCACAGGTATGTCTATAACAGATTTACACATTATGGAGCACTTGAGACCGACCTTTCTACAACCGCTGGTTTTAGTGCACCCAATTTTGCACAGGCAGGAAATGTTAAAGATCAGGATTGATTGAGGAGCTGGAGTCCTTCGTACATCTTCAGTCCAGAGGATTTTTCCATTGGCCTACCTATGTCTTTTCTTGCTGATACGTGGATAAAACATAGTACGTAGCAGCATCTTGTGTAGGTGGTAGCTTTGAAAGACTTAACTTGCTGCCAGTTGTTGATTTTTTAATTTTATTTTTTTTAAATTTTTATATATATATATATATATATATATATATATATATATATATATATATATATATATATATATATATATATATATATATATATATATATATATATATATATATATATATATATATATATATATATATATATATATATATATATAT
The DNA here is from genome assembly GCA_963978545.1 of Linyphia triangularis. Lineage (NCBI taxonomy): Eukaryota > Metazoa > Arthropoda > Arachnida > Araneae > Linyphiidae > Linyphia > Linyphia triangularis. The sequence continues at coordinate 62,506,129 of OZ021729.1, forward strand.
ATATATATATATATATATATATATATATATATATATATATATATATATATATATATATATATATATATATATATATATATATATATATATATATATATATATATATATATATATATATATATATATATATATATATATATATATATATATATATATATATATATATATATATATATATATATATATATATATATATATATATATATATATATATATATATATATATATATCAATCAGTAAGCAGCAGTGCCACCCGTAGCGACAGTGGCACCACCGTGCTTTATAAGAGCAGCGCAGATTCGGAGAGAACACATTCGGATTCGGACTCTAGATGCTGCGAGGACCTCTTCGGATGCAGGCGAATCTTTAATCAAGGCTTAACAGCCCTTGTACTTTTTTTGCGTTCATTAAAAGAACGATGAAAAGCCAAACTGCCTCCTCATTATTTACCAATTCATCCCCCTAGTCACCCCTAGCTAAAACATGGGGGTTCAAAAGATCCTGAACTGTGTTCGTTTCTCAACCAGAAGTAACGGCTACTAAAACAAAAATGCTGGAAGAAGAGCAGCAATCCTTCAAAGAGAAGTAACTCCTCCAAAAAAGCGTAGCAGTCATTGATATCGGAGCAACCCCTCCAAAAAGCGTAGCAGTCATCGATATAGGAGCAACCCTTCCAAAGTGCAGCAATCTTCATCAAAGGTGCAACAAAATCATCGAAAGGCCAACTCAACGCCTCGTGAATCTACAAGCAACAACGCCGCCAAAAGGAGCAGAAATCTTCACAATGTTCATCTTCGCTACCCATTACTACAAATAAAAATAAGTGTTAACGCATCGTGTGCATCGAAAAGTGTGGTGCTACTATTTTCAGTGATCTAGTTTCAGCAAATGGATAGCCTAAAAGCGAAGTACTGTGGGCCCCAGCAAATGCAACTTCACATCTACAGTCATCGACGGTAAACCCTCAACAGTGGAGGTAGGATCTAAAATTTATTATTTAAAATGTATAAGAATTCAAAAAAAGAGGATCTCATCCAAGTCGCCCAGGAACTAGGCTCGATAGTACCGGAAGGTGCCACAATAATTAAGTTAAAAGAACTAATTGAGAAAAATGATTTGTTCAAAAGCGAACCTGATTTTATTAGGGATCTCATTTATTCAACTGTCGAGGAAAGAAAGGCAAAATTAATCGAAGAAAACAAAATAGAACTCGAAAAAATTAAGCTCCTGCAATCAAAAACAATCGAAGAAAACAAATTTTAAATCGAAAAAACTAAATTAGCACAAATTGAAAAGCAACTTGAACTCGCAGCGATCAGAAATACTTCAGAAACAAACCAAACCGAACTTAGAAAAGCGAACAGAACATTCGAAACATCACCCCCGAACATTGAAAATCTGATAAGAAGCATTAAAACTCTTAGTATGCCGGTTCCGACTAAACCAGAAAATTTTAATCTTTTTTTTCAATCATTGGAACGTGCCTATACAACAACAAATGTACCTCAGGAATTCAAATCGGAAATTCTTATTAATATTTTAGGAGAGCGTGCAAATCGCATTTTACTTTACATACCAGGAAACGAACTACAAGATTATGAAAAAGTTAAGAACATTATTTTGCGAGAATTTCAACCAACGGCAACAGACTGTCTTTTAAATTTCCGTCGTGCTCAACGATTACCAAATTAATCACACGTCCAATTTTCATCTAGATTAACTACAGCGTTTGAATATTATTGTAGATTAAGAAATGTCAAAGACTTCGAATCAGTGTGCGAGTTAATGATTTCCGATAAATTATTTAGTTCCCTAGATAGAGACACCCAATCACATATTTCAATTCGCCAAAGAGAAAACTGGTTCAAACCAGCAGAACTTTCAAAAGAATGCGCTATTTATTTTGCCTCCAAGCACAAATCACTAAGTGAAATAAATCCCCGTCCATTCGAAAATAAAAACAAAAATGGATATCGGAACAATAATCAAACACAAAGCGAAAATTTTCGAAGACCGAATAATAACAATTTCAGAGGTTATCACAATCAGAGATTCAATTCTAGAGGCGGAAATAATAATTTTCAACGGCAATTCATCTCAAACGAAAATCCCGTTTGTAAAGTCGAAACACAAAAACAAACTATTCCCGAAAGATTTTTAAATAAATTACAATACGAAAATATTTTTGTTCATGACACTGAGGTAAGTGCTTTGATTGATTCAGGAAGTGTTATCGTGTGTGTCAAATCTTCATGAGTACCGGAAAATACGAAGTGTGACGGTAACATTATTTTAGAG